>BLSH010213158.1:408835-453552 GCA_018402905.1 Glandirana rugosa | reverse complement strand
TTTTTTTTTTTTTTTTCAGGTTAACCCCTTCACTGTCAATGGCATTTACACAGTATTCAGTGCATTTTTATAGCACTGATCGCTGTATAAATGCCAGTGGTCCCAAAAAAGTGTCAAAATGGTCCGACATGTCCGCCGCAATATCGCAGTACCGCTAAAAAACACAGATTGCCGCCATTACTAGTAAAAAATAAAAAAAATAAAAAAACCCCAGAAATGAATTCTCATCATCTGTAAACGCAGCAACTTTTGCGCAAACCAATCAATAAACGCCAATTACAATTTTTTTTTTTTTTTTTTTAATCACAAATATGAGGAAGAATATAAATCGGACATAACCGATGAAAAAAAATGTTTTTTTTATATTTTTTTTTTTGATTTGTATTTTAGTAAAAAGTAAGAAATTTTTTTGCAAAATTGTCGCTCTTCTTTTGTTTGTAGTGGCGATCCGAAATGACGCAGTGGTGATCAATTACCACCAAAAGAAAGCTCTATTTATGGGAAAAAAAGGACGCAAATTTCATTTGGGTACAATGTCGCACGTCCGCGCAATTGTCAGTTAAAGCGACGCAGTGCCGAATCACAAAAAGTGCTCTGGTCCTAAAGCGTAAAATCCTTCCGGGGCTGAAGTGGTTAAGTGACCTGAGACTGAATCGTTTTTTTTTCCCTATGCTAGGATCACCATTTAGATATTTGAACATTTTATCATACCTCCTCTTAAGCGCCTCTTCCCCAGTGAGAATAATGTTGTCGTTCCTCGCAACTAAGGCATTTGTGTTACAAATCAAAATAGGGATCCCAATTACCCAATTGGTTATACCGCGTTCACATGATTGTGCAAGAGGCCTGCAATTGTGTTGCCACATACAATAAGAAAGTGAACAGAAATGGCAGGATCAACCAGCTATTTACCAAGGTAAAGAACTTAAAAGGTTAAAAACACTTCAAATGAAATGTGATCAGACAGATTTGAATTGTTTGAAATTAAACATAAAACTTACGAGGGCAAAATTAGATTGAAACTTCCACAGAAGATGGAACAAGCTATCAAATATCATTATTTGAGGTTGCCAGTTAGTATCACAGGCTTCTCATCATCCCCAGTAGCCCCCTGTGGTGTGCCTAAGCCCTGAACTGGAACTGATATTAATATTTGCATGCTGCAGTGCATCCAAGTTTGAAAGCTCACAAGCAAAGCAACAGAGGAATGTTATTTTATTACAATTTTGGCACGTGTTGATGTTTTCTAATGCCTGCCTTTTTTTTTTTTTCTTTTTTTTTGTTACCAATTTTCTTTTTCTTTGTAGTTATTGCTTCACTTTAAGAATTTACAGGGTTGAGCAATCTTTAAAGCAAACTGGAGGTCAGTATATAAATATTAAGCTGCCACTCCATGTCAAAACAGGGGCCACCAGATGCTTGAGCATTTGTTTCACTTTTTCTAAAGCCCCCAGAAGCCTAAAACTGATATAATAGTATCCAGCTTCTGTGGTTGTGGGCTTTGGCCTACCTCCTACAACTTTACATGCCTTACTATTGATTATTGAGGCTGTCCACCATAGTGGTTGGCCAGTAGTGAGGTGCGGAAGATGAGAGGCTAGAGCCTACATATTCATAAGATAGTCAATATTTGCATATTAGGGTGCCCACGCTTTGGGCCTCCTGGGTTTAGCTCACAATTGAAGCAAGCAGTATATAGTTTGCACCCAGCATTAATAGGTTTCCTAGGTACAAAGGAATTGTTTAAAGGATTACCAAAGGTAGTTACAGATGCCATAAAATTCCCACACTTTGGCAGTATTGTTTATTAATGTGTGCACATTGCGGGGGATTGACAAAGAATGGTGTAGGCACAAAGGCAGTGCCACTCTTGTAAACTGAGAAAATGGAGCAGATCCTGTTTATACCTCATTATTAATTAGGAGTGACCTGCTGTGTTTTCTATGCTGTGTCTGCACCTGACACAGTACAGGCAGCTGGAGTGCTGAAGCTGCTTTTTACCGGCTCCCTCTGTCCACTTCCACCCAACTGTTACCTTTGCCTCCAGGATTAACTGATGAGCATATAGGTAGTTTAAGAGGCTTCAAGTTTTGCCCGTGCAGTGTGTATAGTTGTTCCCTCAGAAAGGGCCACTGCTTGCCACAGGTTCTTTACCCCAATTAGTGTAGAGAAAGCCAGGCACAGCAACCGTCACTCACACTGGCACAATGTACAGTCTAGGGGATTGTCTTTTTATCAAAACAGTAAGCTTCTGCACTCAGATGTGGTGCTTAAGGCTAAAAGCACAAACATCTTACTGCCCTCTCAGGACTATGGATATCCTTAGGCAAATTATAAAACACAAGTGAGAGGGCACACCAACCTAGTGCATTACCATAACTCCATTTTATTAAATGAATAAGTAACAAGTGAATACTCAGAAACGCGTGTCATGCATAGGTATTCTTAAAAAAAAGCTGATGAGATTGCCTCCAGATCCACCATAATCCGCTGATGGCATGGGAAGACCTCATAGCATACAGGAATGGCTGATGCGTTTCAAGGGTCCAGCCCTCTTCTTCAGAGGCAAACCATGTGGTAATGCATTAGGTCGGTGCGCCCTCTATTTTGTGTTTTATAGATTCTCGTTTTATGCTTTATTGCAGATTACACTTGGGTTAAGGCCTCTTTGGGATACCCCAGCGACACTGTGTGATAATATGAAGATACTCTTCTCTTTCTCAATACTTCTTAGCAGAGTCCATCTCGTAGAAGTCCAGGGAATGAACAACACTGAAATGTTGTAAGATTTGTCCCAGTCCAAGCAATCACTGGCACTTGTGCACAAGGGAAAACAGCAAACAGTTACTAGTATCCTAGACTCAGGTCAGTACTCACAACGTCCCTGGATGACTGGATGCCTCCATTTCTTTATCAGCCAAATATTCACCTGTGAGCTCCCCAGACCAGATTCCCAGTGAAATTCCTCAATTCCAAGGATTCTCAGAAAAATAGGCCCCCGAGCTCTGTCCTAGCTAGAACCTCTATGAGCACATGCAGAACTTTAGCTGAGCTGCCCAGAAGGGCACCAGCCCTTCAGGCTAAGGACTTCTCCTTCTGGACAAGACAAGGCTTCTCCAGACCACAGGCTATTTATGTACTTCCCATCCTCCTACTGTGCACCCCCCTCCAGGGATTGGCTGAGACAACATAAATATTCAGGCTAGTAATTTGCCTTTTCCAACCCACTACATTCTAGAATCCTCAAGAAAGCAGGGGGAAACATTCAAACCTGTAATCAGTGAAGCCCATAACAGCTCGAATCAATTACAAGCTTCCCCACTGATTACAGAGAAGTAAAAAGAAAAAACAACTAAATTTACCTAATCATCCTAGCATTCTATCTAGGCGGGTGCTACTGCAAAGGCAAAGAGAGACATGTGAGCTTTCTGCCAGGTTACTGGTACACAATTAAAGTGTTACTAAACCCACAACAGTAAAATCAGTCTGTATTTGCAGTAAAGCATGCTTGTTATACTCCCCGTGGAACCTAAGGGGATAATTCTGTGCATTATGTAAAAAAGGCTGTTTGATCCTGTCTATTCTGAGCCTTCCCTTCTTCCACTGTCCCCAATCCATTTCCTGATAAGACAGAGTCTTGGGGGCACTGTGCACATGCTCAGATTGGTGTCTATTGCTAGAGAGTTTTTTTTTTTTTTTCTTGGGAGGGTACATGTGATCAGCACAGAGCCAATCAGCACTGTCCAGACAGAGGGTCAGGGGTCATGGAGCCTTATAGGATAATCAGAGGAGAATGAAAATAACCAGACACTGATAGAAGTCACAAGACTGCTATATACTGTACTGTTGATGAGAAAAGGTATTTAGCAGTTTATATTTACTATAATAATTGCATTTCTATGTTCTGTGTACTGTGGGAGACCAGATATAGTGAATGCAGGATCCTAGGTTTAGTAACACTTTAACATACTATACGCTAAGACCAGTCAGGCAGGGATCTGGCAGGGTTCCTATATAGAAAACTGCTGTAACCCTTTTGTTAATCAGGCATGGAACTTGTGCCAGTTCTCTATTAAACTCTAAAAATGTAAAACATGGCTTGTTGAAGCAGAGCTTCACCCAAAAGTGGAAGTTCTGCTTTAAGCACCCCCCCCTTTAAGAAGCGGGGACTTTTTTTTGTGTGTGTGTGTGGGGGGAGGGGCAGGTACCTGATTTTGACAGATCTTGGCACCCATTACCACTTGCATCACAGAGGCCAACCGAGTGGAAATTCTCCTCCTCCCTTCCCTCCCTGCAGTCTTCTGGGACACGCCACAGGTCTCAGACTGCGGTACTAATCACAATGCCAGTGATGGGGACAGAAGACCCAGTGGAAAGAACGGCTCGGGTGAGCACATCGCTGGATCCTGGGACAGGGGAGTGTCTGTTTTTTTAGAGGTCAGCAGCTACAGTTTTTGTAGCTGCTGACTTTTAATAAACCCAAATATCACTGGCACTTTTCTTTAAGCTTGGTATACACTAGTAAAACTTCGAAATTATAGAGAGGTCAGGAAAATGGGGGATAATATACTAAGGCACCACCTCCCTTAAATTTTGGAAAATTGATTGAAAAGAGATTAGGTGGGATTTCAGGGTGCCAGTACACGTATGCAAAGTTTCTTAAAAAGTCATTTTATTGAAACAATTTATAAAAGCACATACAAGAAAAATTCAATTAAAAGCAGTTCACCAGTGAATTATACAACATATTTTATTGGTGTACACTCTACATGTTTCACCATGTTGGCTTCTTCAGGAGCCTTTGACACCATCTGTTTGCTATCCTCAGCAATGAATAAAGATAGATATCATAAACAAAATATCAAAACACAATTATATGCATGTGCTCCCCAAATATTGTGCTTACACATTTGAAGGAGAACAATTTAATCACACTTCATTAAATATATACATAACGAGTATCAGACATTGGTCACCAAATTGGAGCATCCACCTCACCGCAAGCTCAAAGAAATGATGAAAAACAGGGGCCACGGACACAGCTGCGGAAAAATGGACCAATATCTGATACTCGTTATGTATATATTTAATGAAGTGTGATTAAATTGTTCTCCTTCAAATGTATAAGCACAATATTTGGGGAGCACATGCATATAGTTGTGTTGTGATATTTTGTTTATGATATCTATCTTTATTCATTGCAGTGGATAGCAAACATATGGTGTCAAAGGCTCCTGAAGAAGCCGAAATGGTGAAACATGTAGAGTGTACACCAACAAAATATGTTGTATAATTCACTGGTGAACTGCTTTTAATTGAATTTTTCTTTTATGTGCTTATATAAATCGTTTCAATAAAATGACTTCTTAAGAAAATTTGCATACGTGTCCTGGCACCCTGAAATCCCACCTAATCTCTTTTCAATCACTAGTAAAACTTCGTTCAGCATTTTGGTAACAAACATTCTTTGATTTTCTAATCATTAGTAGGGTCAAATTGACATTTTGGACAGCAGTGATGAGAAAATTCAAAGGATCAGGATGGAAATTTTTTCTCAAACGTCCAAGTTTCTATCAGTGTATGTGGTTTCCATTTGGTAAAGTCCATCCATTCAAAATCAAATTTTTAAAGCAAACAAAACCTTTCAAACGACATTCAAATGTTCTGAGAATTTTCCTAAGAATTTTTTATTCCAAATTCTACTAGTGTATACCCAGCTTAAGATGCAGGTAGACCCAAAGCAAGTCTGTATTCTTTGTTAATGTGGCACATGGCACTTGTGCCAGTTTCCTGTATCATTATAATAACGCAGGAATTCTTCCCATTCTGTACCTGGCAAGTTCTCTTTAACAAAATAAGCAGTAACCTGTGTATTATTTGAGATTGAGCAATGTTCTTTTTTTTGACAAATTGCATATTGTAACCATAAGCATGGGATAAATGTGAACAGGCTATTGAATGTATTTTCGGGTCTTGTGGCTATTATATAGTCCTGTTTACAATCCTTTACTTTATAAGAGAGTGTGATGCTGTTTTCTTATAATTTAAAAGTTATGTCAGCAGACGTTATGTAGTCATCATAGAGCTTAGAGACATGCAAACAACGGTTTCCATTGGAGTAACTATCTGTGACAGAGCTTCATAGGAAAATCATTATAGAGACCCCTGACCCTCTTCATCGTGATTGAAATCTCACATGAAATTCTAAATCAATAACACTGCTTGTTAGCAATCTGAAAAAGGGGTCCCAGCTATATAGACAAGCTGTTTTTCCTTGGATCTGTTGCTATGGTTATATCTAGATGTAGTATTCTAAAGCTGTGTTTACATCCTTAAAGATGAATGGCTGCCATGCACACAATTCAAATACATACACTATATTACCAAAAGTATTGGGACGCCTGCCTTTACATGCACATGAACTTTAATGGCATCCCAGTGTTAGTCCGTAGGGTTCAATAGTGAGTTGGCCCACCCTTTGCAACTATCACAGTTTCAACTCTAGTGGGAAGGCTGTCCACAAGGTTTAGGAGTGTCTATGGGAATGTTTGACCATTCTTCTAGAAGTGCATCTGTGAGGCCATGCACGGATGTTGGACGAGAAGGCCTGGCTCAGAGTCTCCGCTCTAATTCATCCCAAAGGTGTTCTATCAGGTTGAGGTCAGGAATCTGTTAAGGGCAGTCAAGTTCCTCCACCCCAAACTCACTAATCCATGTCTTTATGGACCTTGCTTTGTGCACTGGTCCAAATCATTTGGTGGAGGGGGGATTATGGTGTGGGGTCATGTTTCAGGGGTTGGGCTTAGTCCCTTAGTTCCAGTGAAGGGAACACTTAAGGCATCAGCATACCAAGACATTTTGGACAATTTCATGCTCCCAACTTTGTGGGAACAGTTTGGGGATGGCACCTTCCTGTTCCAACATGACTGTGCACCAGTGTACAAACAAGGTCCATAAAGACATGGATGAGAGAGTTTGGGGTGGAGGAACTTGATTGGCCTGCACAGAGTTCTGACCTCAACCCAATAGAACACCTTTAAGATGAATTGGAGCAGAGACTGTGAGCCAGGCCTTCTAGTCTACATCAGTGCCTGACCTCAGAAATGCGCTTCTGGAAGAATGGTCAAACATTCCCATAGACACACTCCTAAAGCTTGTGGACAGTCTTCCCAGAAGAGTTGAAGCTGTTCTAGCGGCAAAGGTTGGGCCAACTCGATATTGCACCCTACGGATTAGGACTGCAATGCCATTAAAGGTCATATGCATGTAAAGGCAGGCGTCCCAATACTTTTGGTAATATAGGTGCATCCAGATTTGTGATCCATACACCCCTCCCAAATACGGTAGCCAGATCTTGGACTTCTGTTACAGCAGTACAGCTTGGTCAAGACCACAACCCAGCCTGCTGGTTAGGCAAAGAAAGAGCCACAGTAAAGTGATTAGGTCATCCCTAACCAAGAGCTGTGCCTCAGATTACAGAAGTATGCCACCCAGCCCTGACATGTTTCACCCAAAGGTTTTTTCAGAGGGCTTTATGCTTTTATGAGGACCCCTGAACAACCCATGTTTGTTTTTGCTGAATACAGTTTTTTTTATCCGTAAATGTTTTTTCTGTGGGACATTGTGGATATTACAAATTAAGTCCTGATCTTTGCAGCACTTGTATGCCTTTTAATAACTGATTATTACAAACAAGTCTGTGCTCATGTGGATGCTGCCATTATCTGATACACTCTGCTTGACAAATGCAGAGCAACGGGAATAATGATCTCCAGGGATTTTGTAAGAGGCTGGGTTAAAGAATGACATGTGAACTCGATGTTGCAAGCCAAGAGCTAAAAACCTTCCTTGGTGGGGGACCACAGGGGGAGACAATAGGACAGCCACATCACAAACAGTGGTATGTAGGTCTATGAAATATTAGTTTGACTTTAGTACCAGATGGACCAACTTATCCTAAAGTCCCATCTTTTATCGTATTCTTTGGGAGTTTTTGGTGACTTCCATTTTATATGCATAAGTGTAATTGATATAATAAAGATGAGATTATTTAATCATTATCTTTGATGCATCCTGATGTGCCCAAATCTCAATTACATTCTTTACTGATAACCCCGTATATATGCCCCACTCCTCTGGTATCTCTTTCAGCTGTACCAGTACCATGTGCTTGGCGCGTGGTCAAGTTGAAATCTGTGCTGAACATAATTGATCTCACTTCACAGTTACCGAGTATTCCGAGTATCTATATTTGACATCCGGTTATGCAAGCTTTAGGCTGTCATCCTCATCATTTTTACAGGGTGCACATTTGGATGATCCTTTGTACAGTTATTGTTCAGCCTGCTCCTGGAAGACTTATTCTTGGAACTGGGAACTTTGCATGGCACAAGCACAAAGGAATGTAGCAACCTCCAATAATAGTGTTGTGATCTAGCTGTAATGGTGACAAAGTGTCTCCCAGTTTTCGCCAAGAGTGGGCACTCTCCTGCCTGTTTATTTACTTAATAGAGAGTTTAAATGTGTTCCAGTTAATGAAAGTATAGAAACTTTCGTGTATTCTTGAGTACCCCCAAACCCTTGAATCTCAGACTACAAAGCATTGTTAGTGTTAGACCCCCCCCCCCCCTCCCATTTTCTGTCTTCTGTACCCAACTCTCTTGCATGGTTATAATAAAGGAGGAACTCAAAAAGGGAAAGTCAGAGGCAACCCCACCCACACCCTATGCCACAGCAGGGCTTGGTGTGATATGTTCAATCTAGACACAAAGCTCTCCATATCTACCATGATACCAAAAAGAATGTCCCCATACTGGTTGTGTTTTATGTTAAGTTTTCTGAGCCCTCACAATCTTTACACTGTGCTGGCATACTCCAGACTGACCCAACCTTTATGTTGTGTAGTATGTTACAATCTAAACGCTGAATGCTGTGCTGAACATTATATACTCCATATCGCTTATCATTTTAGTATTATTACTTAGGAATTATTATAAAATATTCATACTACTAGTACTTTTTTAGCAGAGTTTTTTTTTTCATATCACTAGGATATCTAAATTCTACAGTCTTTAAAGAAGAATTCTCACTTCAAATTTTCTCTTCTGAACTCCTCTGTTCTGTTTGGCAAGGGGCAGAGTCATATAGTACTCAGACCTATGTTCCTTCCTATGTTCTTTGTATATCCTAGCTATGAGGGCACCCCCCACAGCTGTCCGACAATGTAGCTAGCAAGGTGATTGTTGTTAGATGATCGGTACTGGTCTCAGCTTCAAGCACTTGCCTAAAGCAAGTGGCAACAAGGGGGCAGGAAATTGACATGCCCACCCCTGCCTCTGCATTGCTCGTGCCACAGTTTGTCAAGGGCAAGTTCTTCTCCCTGCTAGCTATGCCCTGTCCAGCCTCATAGCTAGGCTTGCAAACCATGTTGGTACACGAGACAAAGGGATTGATTTACTAAAACTGGAGCATGCAAAATCTGGTGCAGCTGTACATGGGTAGCTAATCAGCTTCTAACTTTGACTTTTTTAATTAAGCTTTGACAAAAAAAAAAACCTGGAGCCCTGATTCACACTGACATGATTTGGCATGCGATTTGACATGTCAAATCTCATGCCAAATCGGCGGCAATAGCCGGCAATGGCACTGTCCTAATCGGTGCAAAGCCGCACTTGTAGCGCTGCACCGAGTTCAAAAAGTAGTTCTTGTACTTCTTTTTGCGATTTACAGGTGTGATTTCCATAGGCATCTGTGCAGAACCCCGCACAGATGCCTGAGAAATCGCCGCTGAAATCGGGACTGACATGCGGGAATGAAATGGTGTGATCCTGGGCGGAAGCTGATTTGTTTCTATACAGAGCTGCACCAGATTTTGCACTCTCCAGTTTTAGTGCATCAACCCAAAGCATGACTAGGGTACCCCAGCCTGCGTACAATCTACTCCCTGACTTGTACTACAAATAAAGGGACACATCACTGGCTGGAGAAAATTTGGCCGCTAGGCCATTTATTTAACAAAACCAAATGACATTAAATAAAACATTTAACAAATGTATACAATGTACATACTGTATTGTGCTGGTTGCTGGTCCTAGGTGGCACCACTAATCTCATCCTTTAGTATCTACCCTGACTCGAAAAACTCCCCAGCCGCACTACACTGGCTCGGGGACAACCATCTTCTTGCAGATACTTCCACTTTCCGCTTCCCAGTTAAACCACAGTTAACTGAGAAAACCACCGAGGACTCCATACCTGAGATGGGTCCTTACACTGCACAACTAAACATCTGAAAAGCCTCTGAAGACCCCAACCGCTACCAAACAAGAAATACACCAACATCAAGGGAGGGTGGGTGGGAAACTTCTCACCGCCGCGGGCCCGTCTGCTTGGCGCCGATGCGGCCCCCTATGCTATATACCAGTACCGCCCCCTTGCCAGCCCCGCGGCTCCAAATAAATTAACCCCTGAGCTGCCCAGGCCCCTGGCCCCCCTGCCATGCGGCCCTACGCTATGCTTTTTTTTTTTTTTTTTCTGCAGGCCTCTCTTTAATGTACTTTGTCCCTTGGGGAAACAGCGAAAACATTGAAAAAAATGAGAGTTGGGTGCTCCCTGTGGATTGTACATAGTAGGCAAGTTGATATGTAGAATCAAAAGGAAGGGTAGGCGGCACTCCACGAATAAATTTTGGCAGCTTGAAATTTTATTCATCAAATAGCCATGTACAGGAAAGGAGGTAGACGCGTTTCACTCGTACACCACGAGCTTAATCATTAAGTTGGGATGTAGACAATGAACACATCCACTATTCTGACGACCATGAAGTATTAATATGAAAAAAATGATTGTTTAAACCCATAGATGTTTTTTTTTTTTTTTTAAACAAAACCTTTTTTTTTTTTTTAATATGTTTATAATAATAATTTTGGATTTATTTTACCATTGCAGTATAGCACCTTATGCATTGTTTACAGTGCATTTCTATCTATAATGCTTTGTAATACCAGAATACAAATACAAGATAAACCTATTTTCTTTGGAATAGTTTCAGAGGGTTTGTAGTATTTTCTACTTTGTAATCATTTAATTAACAACTGGCATTATTATACAAACAAGGTTATTTTGGAATGTATTTGGCACATGTAAAAGGTAATATGATCTTCTAAGGAATTCTTTTGCTTTCAGACCAAACTTCAGGATTTGTTCAAAATGTGACTTTACACAACTTTTCAAAATACAGTGTGCTTTGCAAGTTTAGAGTTTCTTCTTTGGGCTGTGATGAAGGCAAGTGTAAAAAAATATCCCATCTCATTGTTATTAGTACTTAAAGTGGTTTTCAGTTAAAAAGTGAAGATTTTATTTTTTATAGGTGTAGCGCCCCCTGGTAAGTGGGAGCTAGTGTGATTAGATTTGAGGAAGATTTAGTCAGGCCTGACTGATGTTTTTGTTTCTGGGCTGGGAGTGGCTCAGGGAAGATTGAGTGATTCACAGAGGAGGTCACCAGGACCTCCCACTTCTTTCTAGAAACTGATGGAAGGTTTCTGGACAGAGAGTTGGGAGAGAAGTGTAGCCATCTGGAATGTTCTAGGGAGCCCTGACCTATCCCCAATCTGGATTGGCAGGGGGCAGGTCTCCTTAAATACTCAGTCAGCCCAATCTGGGAGGAGTAGTCAGGTGGAAGAGCTGGAGCCGGAATGTAGCTGAGGTTGCGGATTCCTCACCCGGGAGGGAGCCCCATTCGGGGGGTGACCTTGCGGCCTGAGCTCGGGAGCAGCCAGGAGAAGAGGAGAGAGATCCTGGAGCAGCACAAGGGAGCAGGAAAGCAACAGACAGCACTACTGGAGAAGCTCAGTCAGGAGTCCACCAGGTGGTCGGTGAGTGGCACACACCCTGGGAAGCTGTAGAGGCATGCTGGAGCGGATTGGGGTGAGAGACAATCTGGGAAGGATTCAGAAGTCAGTGAGGGACTGGGGTGTCATGGAGACAGTGAAGAAGGCCAACGCAGCTGGAATGGCTGACAGGGCCTGGAGCAAAAGGATGGGCTGGGAGTAGTAGTCCATCAGGCCGGCTAGCACATCAGTGTACCTACACACTAAGGGACCAACTGTCCCTACCTATAACGGATGGTTCTGAGGCCCTGTGCACAGAAATGCAGGCCTCACCATGTGCTAGTCAGGCTGGAGGAATGGAGAAGGCCTAGTAAACTTCCTTCTAGGCCTGGAGCAAGTAATGTGCAGGAGAAAAGAACTGGAGTTTAGAGAAGCAAGTAATGTGCTGGAGGAAGAAGTGTAACTGGAGCAAGTGAAGTGCTGGAGGACAAGACGAGATGTACTGTATATATGGAGCTGTATATAATGGTCCTATGTAAATTTGCAACTAATTCTATGGACATCCCATAACACCCCTAATCTCGATCCAAGTTCAATCCCCTAATAAAATAAACAAAAACAGAGTACCAGCCTGTTCTGTGACTCCGGGCGCGGTATGGATGTGATTGAGGAGAGTGTGAGCAAATGGACCACAACACTCAGCCACCCCTAAGGGGGTCATTGGCTACATAGGGAACATCTAGAAATGTTTATTGCGCCTATGTGGCGCCCTAAACAATGTAATTTTTGCCTGCGATCCCTCTAAAAAAAAAATTGCAGTGGACTTGGTTTTTTGCTTAGGCACACCTGTACTGTAAATCTGCAGTGTGAGATTATCTAAGGCACTGATAGTCTTGCGAGGTTTGGCAGGTGGATTCATGATGTCACTACTGTGCTGCTCAGAGTTCTGCGTGCTGGAGAGAAAGCTGTGCCTGGTGACCTGCATTGCAAGAATCTCCATATTTGTGTATCTGTGCTTCCGGTACATATACTGTTTTTCCTTTATCCCACCAGTCATCAGATCACCAGTGATCGGGGGCAGCTCTGACATGAGAAAGCAAAGCCTTGCTCCTATACCAAGGTAGCCACCTCCTTCTAGAGACACAGTGCAGAATAAAGCAAGTAAGTCTGCAAGGGTCACTAGCAGGGAACTCGCAGGCATTCAACATTCTGGAGTGTCGTAACTAAAATGTCACAATTTTGACAGCCAGCACTTAAATATACCGCTGCATTTGCTACAGTGTTATTCCAGCAATGGAGCTCAGACAGGATATGAACTGTGATCTCCACCAGGAGACAGCGCAGTAGTGTGGCCAGTACACATCCTAGGAGCCTTACAAGAAAACAGTGCAGGAGCCAGTCCAGGACCTCCCATAGGCAACTTGCCAGGAGCCCGCTCAGTATTCCAGCCAGAAGGTGTCCAAGAGGTTGTCTAGGGACACCAGAACCAACAACGCTGCACAAACACAAAATATTGTTAAGTTGCTCTGCTGTAATGCTGTAAATTGGATATAAAATTATTTTTTTTTAAATAGTAACTGTTAAAACATAATCAAAAGACTAATAATACAGTTAAAATCAAGCAGTAAACTGATAGACATTTTAACCAGTTCTCACTCCATGCACAAAAATGTTGTGGCTATCAGTACACTTTAAATTAGTTGTACTTCAGCTTTGTAGTTTGTACTGTTCCTGACCAGTGTTGCTTTGCTTCCAGCAGTATGAACATCAAGATAGTTTAAAACATTCTATTTTATTGGATGCTCTAAGCCAAGGATCTCCAAACTACGGCCCCTCCAGCTGTTGTAGAACTACACGTCTCATGAGGCATTGTAAAACTCCGACACTCAGACATGATTAGGCATGATGAGAATTGTAGTTCCTGAACAACTGGAGGGCCATAGTTTGGAGACCCCTGCTCTAAGCTATGAAAATCAATGGGAAGGACAGCTAAGGTAAAGAGCCTAAAACTGTATGAGAATATTATGGCAATGATGGTGGTGGAGGTAGTCAAGTCATGAGCTCTGGAAGATGCCCACTCTAGAAATATATACAATGCAGTCTTCCTGCATCTATCTTGAAAATGGAAAAAAAATTATAGTAGACATAGCCATTAAAAGGCATTTGACAAAGAAGGTTTCGTTTAGAAAGTAGCAGTATTTATTACAACTAGTCAGCTGATTATAAAAACACTGTAGTTAGAAGTATAAGGGTCCTTTCACTCCAGCGGACCGTTCAGGTCTGCCTGTTAGTCTTTCAGGTGGACCTGAATGGATGCTCCATTGTCCTCAATGGAGCGACGGATGTCACCTATGACATGTCCGCTGACATCCGTCGCTCCGATCTGCCAAATACAGATGGATGGAAACCCTATTTTCCATCCCTCTGGCGGATTGGATCGGATGAAGCACGGACAGACGGTCCGTGTTCATCCGATCCTCCATAGAGGAGAATGGAGCTGTGACAGGTCAGTCTCTGCACGGCTCAGCTCCGCTCGTGTGAAAGAAGCCTAAGGTTGACTGCTTAAAAAAGTAGAAAGTGTTGGGAAAAACTTAAATGAGCACAGATCCTGTATTCTGTAATTTAATGAAGATGTTAGCCTGCTATCCAGTGATGTGTAACCCATTGTCATTCTTCCTTTTTATGAAATATAATATGTTGGCAAAATGTCTGTTGTCCTACAGCTTGTGGCCACTGGTACCAGCTGCATGTAGACTACAGCTCAGCTTTGGCTTCAAACTGTAGGCCACATGTTGTATGATCACACATTTATGACTATGGAGATACAACACTCACAAACCGCAGAGCATGCCAGCATTGGTTTACCATGGGCACAACATTAGTTATCAGTGACTCTTTTTCCCCCAACTTCCATTGGCCAGGATTGTCTCAAGTTTCCCAAGTACAGATATACAAGATGTTTTTCTTATCTATCCAAAAATGGTAGTTTCAAGAAACTGATAAAAATTAAAAAAAAAAAAATTGTTTTAGGTAAGGTAGCGCTATAACATACACAAGTTATCAAATTAATACATATAAAAAATAACAACAACATAGTATCCATGCATGAATTAAAATAATGATAATGTCCAAAGAAAATTCCACATAAACAACTCTTCATGTGTTAAATTCTCCTCCACGTTCTACCACTTGAATTTGTGAGACCCACTCCCTATAGAGAACACACTCGCCAAAATATAATGCCTCTCATTTTTTTTTTCAAATATGAAGTTTATTGATATCCAGTGAGGGCAAGACAGTACATCACAAGTAAAGATACTCTAAAAACATAAAGTCAACCATAAGACCGCAACTGTAAAGATACGTCCCCTCGGCCGTGGGCCCCTCTCTCAAAATGCCTCTCATTTTCATATTTGGCAAATTGCGCTTTATATTATGCACTACCAGCCAGGTCATCTGCTCCTCCTCCTCCTTCGGATGGACAAACTCAGTGTGCAAACAAAAGAGAAAACTCCAGTAGTGTAATGTTGCTAAAACGCCTTTATTTAGTCTCTGACAAAAATACCACTCACAAGCATGTTGAATTGAAAGCCACAACAAACTTCCAGTGAAAATAACTCCCTCGTTAAAGCCACTAGTGCGAGAACACAGGCAGGTACAAGCCAATACCATCGCGTCTCACCCAGGCTGCTCCACCGTCACTTCCAGTTAAGCCTCGTACACACGGTGCGACGGTCGTACGACTGGACATCCAAAATCGTATGTCGGCTGTTGTGTCTCGCATACTGCGGTGCACTAAGCAATCGTACGACCAAGCCTAATGTGATGACGTGCTACGTGCGTATAAAGAGGAAGTTCATGTGAATGTGATTTGTGAATTAGGAACGTAGGTTTACACGAACGGACACCTCTGGGCGTTCCTGACTTCCTGTTTTGCACATACAACTTTGTTGGCCCAACTTCTCTGTACACACGATACAACGGTTGTATGACTCCTTGTTGTACAACAAAAGTTTTCTAGTTTGCTCATGTAACTTCTGTTGTATAACCGTTGCACGTCTGCTGTTGTAATCGCGTGTACTATTGGTTGGATGATCGTACAACAAGCTGTTGTACAACCGTTGTACCGTGTGTACGGGCCTTTAGTCACATCCAGTGCAGCAGATGACGTCACTTACAGTTGCAATACAGCCACGCCCTAGGTTCAAGAGACTGTCAACTTATGTAGTCTGGCCTTTAACTTTCCAACAGTACCGATTTTAATTAGATATTTCTGACTAAAAAAGGTTGTGGCTCTTAACAGGTTGATGCCATCTGTCTTGATATGACTACATTGGAATCTTGGATAGGTGATATATTTATTTTCAATTCTGCAGGATTTGTAGGTATGCGATTATGATAATGGCAGTTACCTGAATTCGCTAACAAGTTTTATCTCTTTGGGTAGTTAAAGGCCATCAAAACCTACATTTTTCATTTCAACTTTGTATTTGTATTTTGCACAAATGAAAATAAAACTTCATATAATAAATTGCTTCTTATTAGGAGGAATTGTGGCTGTACGCTTCACAGTTTTGTTAGCAATTTAGTTTCCATCAGCTTTCAAATGCAGCAATCAGTCATCTACACTTTCATTTGTTTCCCAGTGTTGAGCAACTGTGGTGGAAATTCATTGAAACCTTTTCATTGCCAAAAAATGAAACCATTTAATTTGTTATTGATTTTCATACAACTTGTGATAATATAATTACTTTAAACTCAAAAACAATTTAGCAGTTGGTGACAGATTTCTGTAGTTAAAAGATGTCGTTTAACTCCAAAACTGTGAAGTGGGCAATTTTAAAGTGTATTTAAGCCCAAGAGGAGATCAGATCAGATCGTTGCGTTACTTTCCTTTTTCAAGCTCTTCTCCTTCATTTTCATCTGGTTATCATGTGAAAAACACACTTCTTATACCTCGGTGGCTACATTTAAGCCTCGTACACACGGGACGACGATCGTATACAACAGGACGTACGAACGACAGTTGTATGCGAAATCAATCGTTCGTATGCACGATTAGAACAGCCGACATACGACGGTTGTACAACGGGAAAACTTGGTCATACCAACAAGCGGTCATACGACTGCTGTTTCGTGTGTACAGAGAAGTTGGTACAACAAGTTGTATTGTGCAAAACACGCATGCTCAGAAGTCCGGAACGGCCGGATGCTAATTACATGCACCTGAACGTTTTTTCTTTGGTCGTACGATCGTGTAGTGCAGTCAGTATGCTAGATACAACAGCCAACATACGATTTGAGACGATTGTACGTACGAAAGTCGTCCCGTGTGTAAGAGGCTTTAATCCTCCACTGTTTTTTATGGAGGGAGCCATGGTTGTCACCCAGGCTGAACTTCAGATGTGAGGGTTGATCAGCTGGGTTGCATTTTTCTTAAACAATCGCCATTGTTTTTCACCAACACCATAGATGCATACATGTTTGATGCTAAGTGTAGATGTGTGCTATGATACATTTTAGAAAGATTGTCTAGTGGCGGAATTGTGCATATATGACTGTTAGTTCCTTTTGGTACAAACTGCTTCGAGGGCAATCTTGCCCATTGCTTTTTTTAATCAAAAAATAAAGAAGACCAGAACTACCTCCATCTCTGTTGGAAAGGGCAGTGCTCTGGTTTGGTTGGAAAACATTTCTTTAACAGAATTACAGAGAATAATCCTACAGTATATTTGCTGTTTGGCCGTCAATGTTTTTCAACTGGGTCTGATGACTCTTTTACGTACAAGTGGTTATAACATGTTATTACAGGTGTTTAAATACATTTTCCCTTTTGATGTTGGCATCTAAATGGATTGACATATTACCTTGAAATTGCTTCATTTGAACTTCACCAAATTTGGATCAAGATTTCAAATCATCAAAAACGGCATACTGACTTTTTCTGTCCGCTAAGTTGGCCCGTCTTGTGATTTAGCTTCACGTTGTCAATCAGGGCCATGGCCAGAATTGCTAAGGGGAAACTTTTCAAAGTGATTGCTCAGCAAAATAAAGCATGGAGACATGGATGGATGGATGGGGGGGATTACTTTTTTATATAAAAAAACAAATTAGAGCATTTCTGTTTTGTGCTGTTGAAATGCAGTCTAGGCATGCTTTAAGAATGGTGGCACTTAGGCCTCATGCACACAGGACATTTTTTGACAGTTTTACAGCTGCTGTTTTTAGCTTCAGACATTTTTTCCTACAGTCAATAAACCCTCCATCATGTTATTCTATGTGTTCATGCACACATAGGCTGTTATCAACTGTTTTTGGCTGGGGCATCTTTGAGCTGTATAAAAAACCCCCAAGACTAGTGGGGTCTAAGACGTTTTTCAGCTGTAAAAACGTTCAAATGCTCAAAAACGCGCAAAACAGCGGCTAAACGTTGGTCCCCAACGTTCTTGGATGTTTTAGATCAATTCAGGAAAAAAAAAAATGCTGTCCCTTTAAAAACATGCAAAAACGCTGGTAATATAAAAAGCTGAGAAAAGCACTGATAAGCTAGGCCTTTTTTTTGACATCCTGTGTGCATGAAGCCTAAAGTAGCAATGATGATCGCAGATAATGGGTGCTTTGAACAGACTCATTCCCTGGTCTGCCGAAACAAGAAAGAAGGTGGTGCCCCCCCCGATGGGACACAGACAACCGGACCATTCCATGCTCTATACAAAGTGTAATAAAAATGTTTTTTCTTTAGATATCTGTTAAGTTCTTAAAGCAGAGTTCCACCCAGTTAAAAGTCAGCAGCTACAAAAAGTGTAGCTGCTGACTTTTAAGAATTGGACACTCACCTTTCCCTGGCTGCAGCGATGGGGCCGCCCGAAGGCTCGCTCCTCTGTCCCTCCTCTCGATGGCGCCGCCATCACAAGTGTGGGCACCCGGCTTTGGCAAAGCCGGGCGTGCGCTGCGCATGTGCGAGTAGCACTGCGCTTTGTGACTGGCTGGTGTATCTTCTGGGACTTGTGATGTGTCCCAGAAGATCGCCGGGTGGGAGGGGGGGAAGGTGAACTTCCTTCCTGTTCCGCAGCAACAGGATAGGAAGTGCAGCTGGGACCCTGTCAAAACAGCTGCCCCCCCCCCCCCCATGCCAATTGTGGCATGTCAGGTGGTCACCTCCCCCTAAAGCGGAAGTTCCACTTTTGGGTGGGACTCTGCTTTAAGAGGAATTGTCCCTCCAAAGAGGAATACATAGTCCGTAGAGATGCAGCTACTAGTTGGTGTCAGAATGAAAATTAGTGACATATTTGTCTTTCTTTACCATCATCTGCTGTGTTATTTATTGTAAAACAGAATGAATAAGAAGTGTTTTGTACTTTGTGTTGACACCAATTATATCTCATTATCTTGTTCTTTCTTTCTTGTGATAAGCTCACTTGTAATAGAAAAGGTCACTTAAGTCTTTAAGAAGGACAGGGAGTCAGTGTCATGCCTGGTGTGCTTTGGGTGCCCCTTTTGTGCGTTTTCATGCGATGTGTAAACATTTAAAGCGGAACTAATGTTCAGCGAGGGCGCATTGGCAAGGCGAGTATCCTCCCTTTAGTTCCACTTTAAGGAAGCCTCAGTATGGTATAAGTAAAGGTACAGGTCTGAACACAATTATGTCTGCATAGTTTTTAATAAATATCTAACAAATAAAAGAAAGTGTGCTGCTTCTCTAAATGACAGCAAATACAGATGATAAACTCCAACAAATGTGCGTGTGAAAGAATACCAATTCATAACACAAAATTGTGCAAATTAGACAAAATAAATAAATATATAAATCAACGTTTAAAAAAAGTGCAATACAAAATTAGCATAAAAATATGAAAATATGTAAAAAAAAAACACATCAATTCATGAATCAAACAGTGTTTTTAAAGTGTGGTATGGGACTTCTCCCTTTTTGTATTTGATACCCACACAGTGGGTACGGAAAGTATTCAGACCCCCTTACATTTTTCACTCTTTCTTATATTGCAGCCATTTGCTAAAATCATTTAAGTTAATTTTTTTCCCTCATTAATGCACACACAGCACAGAATAATGACAGAAAAACACAGAATTGTTGACATTTTTGCAGATTTATTAAAAAAGAATAACTGAAATATCACATGGTCTTTGGTTTTACAAGAAGCGGTTGTACGGCCATTGTACCGTGTGTACAGAGAAGTTGGTCCAACAAAGTTGTACGCATGCTCAGAAGTCAGGAATGCCCAGAAGTGTCCGTTTGTGTAAACATACGTTGCTAATTCACAAATCACATTCACCTGAACTTCCGCTTTATACGCTCGTAACACGGCACTACGTTCACCTTTGTTGTACGATCGCTTAGTGCATGTCAGTATGGGAGACACAACAGCCAACATACAATTTTGGAAATCCGGTCGTACGACCATCGCACCGTGTGTACGAGGCTTTATACGTCTGATGCTCTTGTTCCTGTATGCACAGCACACATTATGGCAGACTCTTCTGGCTGTTTGACCTCCTCCAGTGTTGACAGATCAGAATTGTTCCTCATTGCTCCATTCGCCATCATCCTCTCCCCTTCTTATTATGGGTTCTTCTTCTTGGGCAATCACTGGTGATGCAGCTGGCCGGTCATGTACATTGCACTGCAAGCAGTGTCCACTAGAAGGAAAATTGCTAGGAAAAGTTTTTTTTTTTTTTTCCGCAAAATAGATATTCTTTATAAGATATTCTAATTAATACCGTAGCAGAGGATGGAGTTCGGCTTTAGGAAATATCAATTATTAATATGTTGATACATAAACTTCTATTTTGTTTTACTGCAATTTTAATAGAATTTCTGTGTGAAATGAGATTTTGCACACTTGCCAGCACTGTACACACCTGCTGTAAATACCGATCGTGCTTTGGGGCACTACAAATGGTGCTTTTACTCTTAAATTCAGATGCAGAGAATGGATTCTGTGATAACTGGCAGCTGACACTTTTCTTCTGCTGTCTTCTGAATCTGGGAACAGGGACAGCTGCATTCAGAGAGCGGATTCCATTTTTTTTCTCATGAACCGGACAGAAAACTATTACATTAATCCTTGCTTGACAAGAAGAACAAATAGGGCTGGTTACAGATTTTTTTTTTTTTTTTTTTTTTTTTTTTTTTTTTAACAGAAAGTTGGTTCCAGAATTATTGCAGTCCTTCTCTGCATTTACAGCATTTGAGTTTGGAAAGTGAATGATATTGTGAAAAAAAAATAAAGTTCCCTGGGTATTATTGTTGGTATTATATTACTAATGATTTCCAAAAGACCTTTCAGCTAACTTGGCTTTGTGATGGCCACTGACTCTGCAATTCTTATATATTTTTTGAATCTCTCACCACAGGCTCAACCCAAGGGAGAGCGTCAGTATGCTAGGAGATGCACTATGGGTGGTGAATTTGCACCTACATCCATCAACATTTTCAAATTGCTTTACAAGTTTATTACGCTGGAGGAGTTTTGCAGCTCATAAATTAGAAACAGAAATGTCATTTTTTATTAGGTCACATAGAATACAAGTGAATTAGTTGCTTTCTGGAAGCCCATTATCTAAAAAGTCTTCATTTATCAAAAAGAAAATGAACATGAGTGCAAGTCAGGGTGGATAACAATCAATGATTTTTTTAAATAAAATCAAAAAAATCTGATTTTTTTTTTCATTTAATCTGATTATTTTGATTTAAATAGGATTTTTTGTTATTTTTATCAAATTTATTTTAATGAAATGCTTTTGGAGTAAAAATCTATCTAAACATAGTTTTCTATTTAAGATACATTAATAATTTAATTTATTTAGCATGAAATGGAGCTGGCAACAGAAGGGTTGCTGGTTCAAATCCCAACCATGAGTGCAAGTCAGGGTGGATAAAAATCAATGAGTTTAAAAAAAAAAATCTGTATTTTTTATTTAAATCTGATTATTTTAATTTAAATAGGACACTACCTGCCTGGAGTTTGCATGTTCTCCCTGTGCCTGCGTGGGTTTCCTCCGGGAACTCCAGTTTCCTCGCAGACTCCAAATATATGCTGGTAGGTAAATTAGATCCTGTCTAAATTGGCCCTAGTATGTGTATGAATGTGAGTTAGGGACCTTAGATTGTAAGCTCCTTGAAGGTA
Source organism: Glandirana rugosa (assembly GCA_018402905.1). NCBI lineage: Eukaryota > Metazoa > Chordata > Amphibia > Anura > Ranidae > Glandirana > Glandirana rugosa. The sequence goes on along the minus strand of BLSH010213158.1, from coordinate 431,576 downwards.
GGGACTGATGTGAATGTACAATGTATATGTAAAGTGCTGCGTAAACTGACAGCGCTATATAAGCACCTGAAATAAATAAATATTCTGCAATATTTATTCCTGCACTGCATTGATGCATTTCCACAATGTCACAGTAACCACGAGACAAAACAAAGTTCAGGAATATTCCTTTTATTGTTTTGCAAATCTATGTACACTACAAACTAAGATTGAATGGGTTCTGATATCGCTGTTTTACTAACCTGACAGCTTATTATTCTAAATAGAAAACCTTAATTTTGTTTGCAGATATTAAATTAAATTCTAACTACCAGCATGAATAATTCCTTACATTTAAAGAGCACCGGTCATTTCAGATCCATCATGGCAGCACCTGTTAGCGGGCATCCACTCACCTGCTGCCGCCACGTCCCTCACCTTGTTGTGTCACTGCCGCATCACCAGCCGTCCCATTAAAGTGAATGGGACTGTCTGTGAGTCACCAGCGGGTCGGAGGAGAAGCCGATGTGGGACAGAGATGAGAGATGCTTTTTAAAAATGATGATTTAAATCAAGACTCTTTACTAGTGATTTAAATTGTGATTTAAATCGACTTGATTGAAATCAAATCCACCCTGGTGCAAGTATAACAGTATAAATTTTTTATTACTATTTTCAGAGGGCCAAATTCATGAAGTACTGTACATTGTCCCATCATCCTATGTGCTGTGGATGGCTAGCTACATTGTCCCATCCCATCTCCCCATTTAGCTAGGAAATGCTGTATTAATAGCCGGCCCTTATCTTTGGCTCCAAGCAAGCCAAGCTTGGAGACTAGTGCCAGCAAGAGGAATACAAAGGAATGGGATACAGACACCTCCACCCCCCTATGCATTCCTCTTGCCGACACTTGTCATAGGGTAAGTGCTTGAAGATGAAGATTAGTGTCAGCTATCAATACAGCATGCCTCCTTGCTAACTGCAATATGTGACAGCCATAGAGGGTAAAGGGATGTACCGTCACCCACATAGTGAGCCTTGCACAGTGTGTAGGAAGATGGCCCAAAGTACTACATAGATTTTGTTCCCTGGGGGACAGAACACTGTAAGAAAAAGGAAATTGAAGTTTTTTAAAATTTTTAATTCCAGGTCAAGGCATACATCGCCAACACACAATGGATCTTCAATAGTGTCCAAGCATTTATTTAGAATTGTGCAACTTTACTGCTGTGTTGTGATCATTTTAATAAATATTTGAATGCTATCTCAAAGATCCATGCTGTGCTGGCGATATATGCTTTGCCTCCGATGATACTTGTTTCCAGCTGATAGTTGCTTGAGCCTGCCATTTCCAGGAACATGTGCAATGGGAATACTATATATATGGCTTTATTCTTTAATCAAAGTGATACTAAGCACACACCGTTTAAATTACATTGTCCCTTCTATTCCTGTATGTGGAGGATGGCACCATAATTATTTTAAATTAAAAAAAAATGAAGTACCTCTTTCCTAATCGATATACAGCTGTCACTTGACCCTGATCTTTCCTAGCCTATTAGCAGGGAAACATAAACAGGAGGAGCTTCTAGTCTTCCACTGTTGGTCACATGTTCAAAATAAAAAAACATTCTTTGGAATACAGAGTACAAATAAATAAATAATATCCATAAACTGTTTAAAATTGGCATACAACAAAATATTTGAATTCAAATCTTTATTATTTTGTGTAAATAACATGGCGTGGATGGATTTCTGCCAGCCACAGGCTGCGTCACGCCCCTCCAGCCTGTGTCTTAGAATAAGAGGGAGGTGAAGCCTCCATTAATCTACATGTAATATCCCGCCCCCCCCCCCCCCCAAATGTGTATAGCTGGTTAGTGGGCATGGAGGAGGAGGGAGGGAGTGGGCTGTCATTTACCACTGTGTATAAGCCCACATGTGTGAATCTATAGTCACAAGGGCTGCTCAGATGTGAGAGGGAGGAAATGCTCAGCATAGAAACTCACTGAAAACAGAGCATGTGCGGAGTTGCCACCACAGCTGCAAAATCCCTATCTGAACAGAAGGTAGAGAGCGAGAGAGCAGCAGAATTAACCAGGTTTTTTTGCAGAATACAGAAATTGAATCTCATAGTGGCTGGGTATGAACCACATGTAATACACCATTTATTGATAGTCTTTTATGATGTGGGTTTAGTGACATTTTAAGTAATTTAAAGGGTAACTCCAATTTCGTGGGGAAAAAAAATAGATAATAAAAAAAAAAATAATATAGCATATACAATTTGAGACTTAAGTCATATTGTAATAGAATGTTATGCTCTGTAATTTTCTGTAAAATGCAATGCAATATGGCTACCTGGAGGTGTTCTGTACACAGAATGAGTACAGAATGCCCCCAGAAATGTAATTTCCTGCTTGTGTGATTGGCTCACAGATTTTCCCAGAAGTCCGCATTAAGATACAATTCAGATATCAGGCTATCTCCTGCAGCAAAAATTGTATTTTTGGTGAGATACTCCCAATAGAAAAAAGGGATGCAGGCCCTGCAGTTTTCTTTGCTAGAGCCCTGCAGGTGCAGCAGTTGGTTGATTGTGAAACCACTCCCATTAGATTCACTTACCACATGGGCACAGAAAAACACACAGGGATTTCTTCACAATAAAAAAAAGGTAGGGATTTGCAACAGTTTGATAAAATCCTTGTAATGTACATCGATCACCCAGAGAGGAACGTTATTTCTCAACAAAAGTGGAGTTACTCTTTAACATGAAGCTGTGGCCAGACTATGAATATTTAGGCATTTACATGAATTCTAAAAAGCAGTAAATGAGCTTTAAAACAAGCCATCGCTGACTGATCTGTAGATGAACCGGCTTAAAGAGGAAGTAAACCCTGATGGGGTTTACTTCCTCTGTTACCCTGCAATGTAAATGCATAGTAGCCCATTATGTGGCACTTACCTGCATTGGAAGCCCGCAATGTCCCCGCTCCAGGCCACGTCCATCTTCTGCCCCTCTTCCTTCCAGGGCGGCGGACTCCGGCTCTGTGACTGGCCGGAGTCGTGTGACGTCACTCCCGCGCATGCGCCCGGGAGACGCCAGTCGCGGCATGATCTCAGCACGGGGGCCGTTTCTTCACTGTGCATGTGCCGAAATGACATGGGTACATGCAACTACACTGTATATCTCCTAAACCGGGCAGGTTTAGGAGATATGCAGGGAACCTACAGGTAAGCCTGATTATAGGCTTACCTGTCGGTTAAAGTGGTTGTCACGGGTTGACAACCACTTTAATTTCCTCCATCCATTTCATTTGTGTGGATGGGGGGATTTTTTTTTTTTTTTTTTTTTTGGATCATCATATGCAGCTGTTTTTGGAATTGCTAATTATATAACTAATCAGTTATTGTAAGCAATGCATCACAACAATTTCCAAGTGCATGCTTGGCTAGGGAGTTTTATAGGAAGCTGGCAAAAGAAGAAATCTTTTCACTTAACATCCGTTGAACACAATGGGGTTTATTTACAAAAGGCAAATCCACCGTGCACTACATGTGGACATTTATACTACATTTATACAGCGATCAGAAGTTTCAATGTCCATTGATTACTGTATAAATGTCATTGGCAGTGAAGGGGTTAACCTGCAGGGGCAGTGAAGGGGTTAACTATTTTCCCTGTATATGTTCTAACTGTGGGGGGGGGGGGGGGCTGGCCGGGACATAACAGATCTAACTGATCCCAGTGACAGGGATCAGTAGATCTGCCATGTCCCCCTTCACAGAATGGAGAACCGCTGTTTACATCGGCGGTTCCCCGTTCTGCAGCTGTTACAGGTGATCGGCGGGTTTCAGGCGGACAATCGCGCGGGGAGTGTGCACAAGGGCAGATGTCCATGGATGTCCGCCGGGCAATTCAGATCCGCGCTGTAGCTGTCTTTCGGCTGTAGCACAGATCTGAACTGGTTAAGGAAGGGGCCTGGAGCTGCAGCTCCAATAGCCCCTATGTTAATCTGCCCTGACCCCAATGCTTCAATGAGTTAGAAACACTTTGTTGGAATGAATGGTGGGATGTTTGGTGGTCATTCCAAAACTTCAAAAATGTTTCCATCTATAATCATTGGGAGAAACATTTCTAGGAATCCTCATAGCTATATAGCTAATAATGTCATATTGTAGAGAATCTTTGCAATGTTCTTAGCGGGATCACAGGAGCTTCACAAAGAAGGAATGATTTTACAAGGAAATATATTCTCTGATATCTCGCAGCAAAAGAAGGTCAGCGGAGTGTCGTGTAATTTACTTCTATCAGATGAATTCTATTTAGCAATCATCAGAGAGGAGCTGAACGATTTCCAAGCTGGAAGCTAACAACACCTGCATACCAAATGTAACATTCCCCCGACATTAGCATACATGAATAAATAACACACCTTTTCATCTATTATGAATTTCACCGCGATCGCCTGTGTGAGGGGTCACCGCACTCTGCCGGGACTTGGCGGTAATCATGGGCCATATGGGAAATGAACACTTTCCTTAAATAGGTTTGTTAGGAAAATATATGATTTATACTTAGCTGTCATGTTGCAATTCATTTTTCTTTTTCACTTTATACATCATGCCAGTTGATTAAAGTAATAGTAAAGGCTTGTTTTTTTTTGTTTGTTTGTTTGTTTTAAAATAACAAACTTTTTATACTCACCTGCCCTGTGCAATGGTTTTGCACAGAGCAGTCCCGATCATCCTCTTCTTGATCCACCCCCCCCTAGTGGAGTGACCGCATCCGCCCCTGCTCCCTCCCCACTGGCTCCAATTGACAGCAGTGGGCGCCAGTGGCTCCTGCTGCTGTATCTGAGCCAATCAGGAGTGAGAGACCCTAGAAATCTTTGGCTTTTGTGCACATCGCTCAGGTATTTATTTGGGGGGGGGGGGGCTGCATGCAGAAGGTTTTTTACCTTACTGCAGAGAATGCATTAAAGTAAAAAGCCTTCTGTCTTTACAACCACTTTAAAGTGTATCATAAGCCATTTTTAAAATTAGATTTCGATAGGGTGGTGAGGGGTTAGAACCCATGTTAGTTATTTAATGCTGTATGTGTCTGCGGTGGGCAGCTTCACACTGTCTTTTTGACAATTTACACTGGGACTGAAAGTGAGGGAAAATGCAAACCTTGAATTGTTCCCAGGTCAGGAATAGAGGGGAAATCTTCCAAAGGTGACACTAATTCTGGAGACAACTGACTAAGAGAGAAGCCCCTTAAAGCAGTAGTAAACCCAAGGCCAAAAAGGTAATATATTGCAGCTAACCAATCATTAGATGTGGTGTCTGCATTCGTTTTCCTTTTGCTACTTTAAAGTGTATGTAGACCCTAACAATGGACGTCTCTTACTTGATCCCTATTGGTCTTTTAAATAGCAGAGCAAACAATGTATTCTATCAATGAATACAAAGGCTCCTCTGAGGACATCATCAAGAGGTTGTGACATCATCACAGTGGTTGTGACATCATCAGCCTTCCTCTCTGACTCAGCCAATCAGAGGAAGTGCAATAGGGTTTAGGACTGGAGACTTGCTTGGCCAGTCCATCGCCTTTACCCTCAGCATCTGTAGCAAGGCAGTGGTCGTCTTGGAGGTGTGTTTGGGGTCGTTATCATGTTGGAATACTGCCCTGCGGCCCAGTCTCCGAAGGGAGGGGATCATGCTCTGCTTCAGTATATCACAGTACATGTTGGCATTCATGGTTCCCTCAATGAACTGTAGCTCCCCAGTGCTGGCAGCACTCATGCAGCCCCAGACCATGACACTCCCACCACCATGCTTGACTGTAGGCAAGACACACTTGTCTTTGTACTCCTCACCTGGTTGCCGCCGCAAAAGCTTGACACCATCTGAACCAAATAAGTTTATCTTGGTCTCATCAGACCACAGGACATGGTTCCAGTAATCCATGTCCTTAGTCTGCTTGTCTTCAGCAAACTGTTTGCGGGCTTTCTTGTGCATCATCTTTAGAAGAGGCTTCCTTCTGGGATGACAGCCATGCAGACCAAATTGATGCAGTCTTGAGCGTTTGGTCTGAGCACTGACAGGCTGACCCCCCACCCCTTCAACCTCTGCAGCAATGCTGGCAGCACTCATACGTCCATTTCCCAAAGACAACCTCTGGATATGACGCTGAGCACGTGCATTCAACTTCCTTGGTCGACTATGGTGAGGCCTGTTCAGAGTGGAACCTTTCCTGTTAAACCGTGCTGCAGCTCAGTTTCAGGGTCTTGGCAATCTTCTTATAGCCTAGGCCATCTTTATGTAGAGCAACAATTCTTTTTTTTCAGATCCTCAGAGAGTTCTTTGCCATGAGGTGCCATGTTGACCTTCCAGTGACCAGTATGAGAGAGTGAGAGTGATAACACATAATTTAACACACCTGCTCCCCATTCACACCAGAGACCTTGTAACACCAACGAGTCACATGACACCGGGGAGGGAAAATAGCTAATTGGGCCCAATTTGGATATTTTCACTTAGGGGTGTATTCACTTGTGTTGCCAGCGGTTTAGACATTAATGGCTGTGTGTTGAGTTATTTTGAGGGGACAGCAAATTTACACTGTTATACAAGCTGTACACTCACTACTTTACATTGTAGCAAAGTGTCATTTCTTCAGTGTTGTCACATGAAAAGATATAATAAAATATTTACAAAAATGTGAGGGGTGTACTCACTTTTGTGAGATGCTGTGTATACACCAGCTAGAGCCAATCTACGGTGCAGCAGTGTATGTGTTCAGGCAGGGGAACATGCTGAGAGGAGGAGAAATCAGTCCTTATAGAACTGCTGCTGTTACTTCAATCCAATTACTGGTTGAGAGAAGGAAAGTGACCAAACAGTGCGGCTTAAAGTGTTACTAAACCCACAACAGTAAAATCAGTCTGTATATGCAGTAAAGCATGCTTGTTATACTCACTGTGAAACTAAGGGGTTAATCCTCTGCATTCTGTAAAAAGGCTGTTTTGATCTTATTTTTTCTGATCCTCCTCTTCTTCCACGGTCCCCAATCTATCTGCTGGCTGAACATAGCATTGGGGGCACTCTGCGCATGCTCAGTTTGGTGTGTGTTTCTAGAGCGTTTTTTTTTTTTTGGGAGGGTGCATGTGATCAGCACAGGGCCAATCAGCACTGTCCAGACAGAGGATCAGGAGTCATGCAGCCTTATAGGACAGTCAGAGGAGAATGAAAACTCCTCCTACAAGCTTTAACCAGACACTGATAGAAGTCACAAGACTGCTATATACTGCTGATGAGAAAAGGTATTTAGCAGTTTATATTTACTAAAATAATTGCATTTCCATGGTCTGTGTACTGTGGATATTCAGATAAAGTGAATGCAAGGTCCTGGGTTTAGTAACCCTCAGCAGGGTAATGTCAGGTCACTAGGCTGGCTTTGCTGTGTTGTAGGGCTGTGCAGATGTCAGGAGTGGATGAACAAAAAAACAAATCCTTTAGCAGATAAGACAGATCCACCTATGTATTTTAGCTATACGTTGACCTTTCCATCACTGAAGCTTGTAAGCATTTATTTTTTTGCTAGCCCTTTCCCAATATTGAATTATTGTACAGTGTGTAATAAGCTTCTATAAGATGACTGTGTTTCTAATGATGGGGAAAAGACTGAGTGGTCAATAACTATTCAGGGAAAGCCACTTCTTTTCCTCTGCTGTGTGCTGCAGTATGTTAAAAAAAACACATCAGCTGCAACCCGCATAGATGTGAACCTAGCCTAACATGTAGATTGTCATGGCTCCACCCTCCTATGTGCAGCCCAAATAGTCCAATATTTACCTCTAACCCCATTCCAGCAGAATACAGCTTTCCCATAGAAATGACTGGTGCACAGCACCCATGTGCAGAATGTACCTAGTGGAAGAGAACCCAGTGGGTTTTTCCTAAAGCACCCTTGTCGAGGCACCTTCATTCCGTACATGCATGTTGTGGCCCATTCATTCCTTTGGGGAGCCATATTCATGGTGGGGCATAGTCCTACTGAGCACATTTTCCCAAAGAAATTGATGGGTCGCAAGCTCCCATGTACATCATTTGCCCAGTGGAAGAGAACCCAATAGATTCTCCCTGAAGCACCCTTTGCCGGGGCATCTTCATTCTGCACATGCATGTGGCCTCCTTCATTCCTATGGGGAGCCATGCTCACAGTGGGTTCTCCATGAAACACCCTTGCTGGGGCACCTTCATGCTGTACATGCATGTTGTGGCCCCATTCATTCCTATGGGTATCCATACCCATAGTGGGGCCTCTAGTGATACTGCAGAGTACATTTTTCCATAGAAATTATTGGGACGCAGCACCCATGTACAGAATTTACCCAATGTGTTCTCCATGAAGCACCCTTGCTGGGGAACCTTCATTCTGCACATGCATGCTGTGGCTCCATTAATTCCTATGGGTAGCCATACTCCTAGTGGGGCCTCTAGTGGTCCTCAGAGTAGAAAGAAAGAAATGAATGGGACGCAGCGCCCATGTGCAGACTTTACCCAGTGGGAGAGAACCCAAAGGGGGCTTCGTGGCTCTAGAGAAGACTGCATGATGAAGATTTCAGGAGATGCAAGTATCAGACCAGATGGGCTGCACTTAGGGAAACAGGACAATGGCTTTAGTCCATGTCACACTGGTACAGTTGTCCTTTAAAGTTTAATGAATGTGTTAGAATCAGGGTGGATTTGATTTAAATCAAGTCTATTTAAATCACGATTTAAATCACTAGTAAAAAGGCTTGATTTAAATCATAATTTTTAAAGGGCAACTGTCGTCTCTGTTCCGCAGCGCCTCCTCTGACCCGCTGTTGACTCACCGACAGTTACATTGACTTTAATGGGACGGCTGGTGATGCGGCAGTGACACAACAAGGTGAGGGATGTGGCGGCAGCAGGTGAGTGGATGCCCGCTAACAGGCGCTGCCATAATGGATCTGAAATGACAGGTGCTCTTTAAACGTAAGGACTCATTCTTAGTTAGAATCTTTAATATTTGCAAACAAAATGAAGGTTTCCCATTTAGAATAATAAGCTGTCAGGTTAGTAATGTAGCGATATCAGAACCGATTCAATCATACAGTTTGTAGTGTACATAGATTTGAAAAATAATGGGATAGTGGAATATTTCTGAACTTTGTTTTATCTCAAGGTTACTGTGAAATTGTGTGAATAAATCAATGCTGTGCATGTTATCTCAGCTTGCAGAGCTTGGATTTATTGAATGAGTTTACCAAAAATGTAAATATTGCAGAATATACAGCCTCATGCTACATAACTAAGCTCCGTTTCATGCTGAATAAACAAAATTATGAATGTATCTTATATAGAAAACTATCTTTTAGATAGCTTTTTACTTCATTATTAAAGCAAATTCAATAAAAATCAAAAAATCTATTTAAATAAATAAATCTGATTTAAATAAAAAAAAAGCTGTTTTTTTTTGTTTGTTTTTTTAAAAAACATTGATTTTTATCCACCCTGGTTAGAATTAAACATGTTCATATTAATATTCTGTAATATAGAGACAATGAATACATGTAATAGACAAATGACGTATTGACCTCACATTTAGGAAAACATAGACTATTTCTAAGGAAAGTGGTAGCACAGTCAAAATCTGACATTAATAAAACATCTCAGGGTCAGCATGACTTTATAACTCCTTGCTGCACATTATACAATAAAACTGAAAAACACTTCAGTAGAAACCAGTCAGATATATGTGCTTTATGCCTCTCTTGTATTGTAGCCAAAATTGCATATTCCATTAAACTGTTGGGCAATATTACAGCACCTTGGAATTATACAAGAGCTTATAAGCTTGATTGTGATTGCAACTCATGCCTGGATGGTAGCTGTTACAATAACAAGACTTAAAAATACAACTGGCAGTACTTTAACACAGTTTAGGAGATATTCACAATATACGCTTTTGCCAACGTCATCTGCGTATGCACACTGAAGAAACGGCCCGCTGGTGCCGTTTCTTCAGGGCCCGTGTCATGACCGGTGGCTCCGGCGCACATACGTGGGCATGACGTCATCGCGGCTCCATACAGTCACAGCACTGGAGTCTGCAAACCCGGAAGAAGCTCCGGAAAACATGTCGGCCGTGACAGCGGTGTGCGGGGACCGCTGCAACAGCTTCATTCTCAGGTAAGTATTTCATAATGAGCTAGTATGCGATGCATACTAGCTCATTATGCCTTTGTCTTGCAGGTTTTTTTTTTGTGGTTTGAGGATTACAAACTATTTACGTTTTCTAAACTGGCTCCAGGAATAAAATGAAAGCACCTATGGGGTGTCTACACATTGCTTTGGGTAAACACTTCATAGACGTGCCAAAATTGCACCTCTGACCTCTCTATTGGCCCATCACATGAAAGGCAAGCTTGATATATGCTTATTAGAGCTCCCCAGGATTCATGGCTCCTATGGAGACATTCAGAGGTGTGCACAGGTACCGTACACCAAGGTGTTTGCATGTTAGTTGGGGTCGGTTTAGGAAGATAAAAGTACAGACCAGTAAACTGTAATCTTCTTGCACATAATGGCTGTCAGTTTCCCCACTAGATGAATACTTGTCATGTGGTTTTGATATCTTGCCCTTTTTGATTGCTGCCATCAAGGCAGCAGTTTTAATCACAACCAAGCATATATGACTTCAACATTCTATAAAATGGACTAGAATTTGGGATTACAAGCTTAAATGTGTGTTTTTTTTCTATAATCTTTATTTGTTTTAAACAAGCACAAGATATTTGCAAACATATAATGTGGTGATACATACATATGAAACCGGTGGGTCCGACCCACCCTCTTGGTACATCAGCATTAACTTGAATAAGGCAACATCACATCACAGACCATTACCTAGATGCCGGTGTGTGACGCATCGGGGCATGTGTGTCCCCAAACTGTCCCCTCTCGGCAGAGAAGGGGGGCAACAAAGTGCCTCCATCATACCCACTCCAACCGCGGAGGTTGCCCGTAGGACCGACAGGTCTGGGGCCACACCTCCATGATGGGCCTCCCTTCCTCTGCCACAGAGGGGGAGGTCACTATTTGCTTCAGGGTGAGTGGTCCCCTCCTGCCCCGCCAATCCTCTCAGACTCAGAACATCAGGCAACAGTCCTGATAGCCCTCCACAGCCTGGAAGCCCAGATGACTCAAACTTGTTTGCATAATTACAGAACATAACTGATTAAAGAAAAATAAAATAAATACAAAAGAAGGGGTAAGAAAAAGGGGAGAAGAAAGGGAGAAGGACCAAGAGAGGGTAGGGAGAGGAAAAGAAAATTAGGTGGATGAGAGAAATTGAGAGGAAACATGGAGGGATAAGAGGCTCTCCCTTGAGCACCATACCTGCAGTATACCCCCACATTGCAGTTGGGGGGAGGTTTCGCCCCCACATCGGGAACCAGGGCTATATTTCCAAGGAATGCACCTCACAAATGGCCGAGGCCTGTGTTCATTCTGTTCCTAAGTGAAGGCTCTGCAAGCTCCAACAGGGCAGTGTCTAAGCTAGAGGGCACCTGAGTCCTGCCTGAGGTGTACTCCTGCCACTGTGCCCACACCTCCCTGAACCTTTCCCTTCTCCCCCTGCATGTAGCCACCCATTCCTCAGCCCCCCTTATCTCTTCCACTTTCTTTCCCAATCATCAAGATTGGGGACCGGGGTCTGTTTCCAGTGGATCGGGATCAGACGCTTAGCTGCATTAAGGAGGTGTGGCATTACTGTACATTTATAGTGACATATTGCAGCTGGGGGGATATTCAGGAGGAAATGGAGAGGGGAGAACGAGATCTCCGTGCCCATTATGTCTGTTATACAGGACTGGACCTCCTTCCAAAATGGTTGGATTTTGGGGCATTCCCACTAGATGTGTAATAATGTACCTTTTTGTCCTTACCCCCTCCAGCAGCGGTCTGAGACGGAAGGATACATTTTAGCTATATCGGCAGGTACAGTATCTTATAATTCATTTCCTGTGTTCTTGTCTCAATCGTGCTAGAGTGGGTCAGTTGGTACATGTGTGACAACTGGGCCTCAGTGAACTCTAATTCCAGATCCCTCTCCCATTCCCTGATGAAAGCTGGTTTAATGGAGGGACCCTCCGAGCCTAAAAGTTTATACAATTCTGAGATCATATGCGGTATGGGTTCATCGTCTGCAAACAAGCGTTTGAACGGTGTTAGGGAATCAAGGTTTCTGATTCAGTGACACTGAGAGGCGAAAAAATGGGTGAGTTTGGTATGTCGCCACGAGTCCATGGGGAAGCTTCCATACCGGTTTCTAAGAGTGGCGAGAGTGGGGAGTCCACCGTTCTCCAGCAATGTGCTGCAACATGTGTGTCAGTCCTTAGCCCATTTCCTAAAAAAGCTCTGCTGCTCTCCCGGAATGAACCAACGAAAGCCCCCCAACGGGGCCAGCGGGGACACCCGCGGCGCCATGGCGTATAGTCTATTCGCCCCGTGCACTCCGAAAGCCCCCTGCAGTCCCTGGGCAACCATGGGGCATAGGCCAGATCCCTCCCAGCTAAGCATTTCTCCAGCTTGACCCACCTCCTGCCAGCTGCGTGGAAGCGCCAGTTCAGAATTTCAGGGAAAATCCCATCAGCAGGCTAATCACCCTGGAGAAAAAGGAGCCCGGCAGGGCAACAGGAACCAACTGTATATAAAAAAGGGCCCTCGGGAGAACATTCATCTTGATTATATTAACTCGGCCTAGCCATGTAAAAGCCATTTTTGTCCAAGTCGTAAGGTCCCTTTTGATTTCTGCCAGTAGGGTGAGGTAATTATTCTAGAGTCTCGTGCCTATCAGTAAGCTTAATGCCTAGATACTTGATGGCGGATTTAGCCCAGGTGCAGGGGAACTCCGTTTGAAGGCTGTTGACCATTGGGCTCGGTATCGTGATTGGTAAGATGTCCAACTTCGTATAATTAATTTGGAAATTAGAGCGTTCGGCCATGAGATTTGGCAGCGAAATCCGGGGTTCGGAGACATAAAAAAGGATGTCAGCCGCGTAAGCCAATAATTTGTACTCCGTATCGCCTACCGATAGACCTTTAATGTTGGGATTAGCGCGGCCCTTCATAGCAGGGGCTCCAACGCGAGTGCAAAGAGAAGGGGCGACAACGGGCACCCCTGTCTGGTGCCATTTCTAATCAGGAATCTAGGGGAGAGGAATCCGTTCACCTTCACCTGAGCTTGTGGCTCTGAAATATAGGGCAAAAATTCATGCCAACATTTTTGGACCCAGCCCGAGGGACTCCCCTAAGGAAAGGCCAGCTCGGTCGAAGGCCTTCTCCGTATCCGTAGATAGGACGAGGTAGTGGCCTCCGACTGGGTCGTTCTGTGCCCAGTTAATAAGGCTAATAGCTCTAAGTGCATTATATCTGGCCTCTCGTCTGGTCTCAAACCCAGTCTGATCGGGGTATACTACCTCCAGGAGTAGGTGTTTCAATCTGTTCGAAAAGACTTTTGCAAAAATCTTGACGTCCGTGTTCAGCAAGGATATTGGCCGATAGCTCTGTGAATTGCATAGGGTCCTTCCCCTCCTTGGGCAGGACTGTAATATGCGCTAACAGCGCCTCGGGTGGAATCCCCTTCCCCCCTGCCACCAAATTAAGGTAGCTACACATTGGCCCCAACAATAGGGGTAAAAGGTGGAATAGTAGTTTTTATCCAGCCCGTCCGGGCCCAGACTTTTCCCACTCGGCAATGATTTAATCACCCCCTCGACCTCTGCCTGCGTAATTGGAGCCTCTAAAGTCTCCAGCTGCTCGAGTCTGCTACATATTCCTGTATAGCTTTATACTTGTCAGGGTGGTCTGGAATTTGGCTGCTACCTTCTATTGAGTATAAGTGTGCGTAGTAGTCCCTGAAGACCGACATGATCTTGGAAGATTGGGAGACTGTGTCCCCACTGCAGACCGCATCTTATAGATGTGCATCTGAGCCCTCCGTTTCTGAAGGGCCCTCGCTAACATCCGGCTGCACTTATCTCCATGTTCATAGTACCTATGTGCTTGAAACTGCAGCTGTTTATGGACTTTCCGATCCAGCAATCGGGAGAAGAGCCCTCAACTCCAATAGTTTTTTAAGGGCGTCTAGGTGACCATTCCACTTATGGCAGAGCTCGGCCTTTTGGAGGGCTTCCAACACTCGTTGGAAATCTGCCTGTTGTGCCTTTTTGAGTCTGGCTCCCTGTGAGATTCGCTCGCCCCGCACCACCACCTTGTGCCCCTACCAGACCATGCCCTCATCCACCCCAACATCTATGTTCTCTTTAAAGTAGTGCCGTAGAGTCTCCAACACCCTGGAGACCACCACCGAGTCGTCCTGGAGATTCGTGTTTTAAGACCATGGCTTACCCCTACCTTGAGGTAACCGGAGCATACAGGGGATTTTGCGCTTAGGGGCCACCTTGCCACAGTAAATGTACGTGGGGCAGTCCTTAATTGGTTGTAAACCCGAGTGCTCCATTGACACCAGAGGACAGATCACTCCACCTGTCAGTTTTTCAGGTAGACCTGATCGGACCACCCATTGATCACCCATTGATCCCTATAGGGCGGACTGCTGACAACCGCTGGGCATCCGCTCTGATAAAATCTGCTAAAAATAGATGTATGGCGATATTTTGGCCATCCGTCCAGCGGATCGGATGACAATCACATGGAAACTGACATGCAGTCTGTTTTCATTCAACAGCCCCATAGAGGAGAGCGGGCTGTGTCTGCTCTGCATAGCGGAGTGGACACGGACCTGTCATCCACCTGCTCAGCAGGGATCAGCCAAGAGATGAATACACCCCCATCTACACCATCTCATAGGGAAACATGCACAGCCGAAGCTGTCAATCACCTGTGTCCTGGAGGGGGGCGGGTCACCTGGTGTCAGCATAGACCACATGTGTCAAACGCAAGGCTAGTGGCCTGAATGTGGCCACCAGGCCATTTCATCTGGCCCTCGCACCTCTCCTGCATCCCGCTCATTCCTGCCCCCACCTTGTCTCAGCAGTTGGCACCAGGGAGGTGGCCAGAATTCCTCCATCATGCAGCTCATTGATACCTCATTTCCCCGTACCACCAGTCGGCAGCAGATAGGAGGACACAACTCCTCCTACAGATCCTGTACCTCTATGTGCAGCCACAGCACCCTCTCATCTCCGCCTCTTCTGGTCTCTGCATTCAGCAGCCTCGGCAGCTGACTTCAGTCCTCCTCCAGACCCTGCACTTGCTCCTGACAGCAACACAAGGTAAGGGGGTGCACTGTGATGTAAGGAAAGGTGGGACACTTTTGACTTCCAATGTTTGGGGGGCTCTGGACATCTGATATAAGTGGGGTGGGTTGCTCCAAACATCTAGTATTATAGATACGACTGGCCCTTTGAGGGCAACCATTATGCTGATGCAGCCTGCGATATGATACCTTTGGCATAGACCGTCAGAAGTTGCTAATGCATATAGCAGAGGAGGGAGACAGCAGCCAGAAATTACAATTGGTGCTTTGGACTGAGGAAAATACACACTATAGAAAGATATGCTTTGTTCATTTTTCAATTTAGAGGTTTACAACATAAGAATGCATTAATATTTACAAGTCATTCTTTTTTTTTAAAGATGCATTAAAAGTGGTGTTGGATGTTAAGCAAAGAACTTTCAAATATCAGCAATTTGCCGCATAAAAGTGCAAACCTATAACTGTGTTTCAGTCATACATCATGTTAAAAATAAATACTGCAATGGGATATAAAAAAAAGCTTTTCAGGAAATAAAGACTCCATGGGGCTCTCTGTATGCGGTTCTCATAGTGTTTGGCTGCAGGCGACGATCACTGTTATACAAGTTTGCTCGTGTGATAAATAACTTAAGGTGTATCGTTCTGAGAAATGTCCACACGTTAAGAGCATACCATACTGCAGATTGTGTAGGACCATCAATCTCTCGCACATGTATTATGTAGAAAACATTTGCAAGGAGATTTATGACGTGTCAGTCATGTTAACCTAGTAAGACAACGTTACCTTCTCCGCTTGTGTTAGTACTTGCACATCCTCAGCGATCGGCGTCTGGGATTAGTAGAGTCTTGTCTTCCATAATTTCCTGTAACATTATCCAACTGTGTGAGACGTAACTGTAAGAACCAAACCGGCCTGATAGAATGATTAAAGGCTGCCTTTGTTCCAATTAAAGCAGATCTCCAAAGCTTTTATCCAATTATATCTTTGTTGAAAATTATTAAAGCTGAACTCTAGCCTTACCGTCTTTCTCGCACAGAAGTACAGGCTCCTCTCCTCTACTGAAATTGTGAGCATCTCCTGGTGTGCTTTGGAAAGTGTAGCAAGTCAGATAGAGCCCTCCTCATTTCCTGGCTGGAGGATATCCGGTATCAAGGAGCCCTCCTCATTTCCTGGCTGGAGGATGTCCAATATCATGGAGCACTCCTCATTTCCTGGCTGGACGATGTCCTGTATCATGGAGCCCTCCTCATTTCCTGGCTGGAGGATGTCCTGTATCATGGAGCCCTCCTCATTTCCTGGCTGGAGGATGTCCAATATCATGGAGCCCTCCTCGTTTCCTGGCTGGAGGATGTCCTGAATCATGGAGCCCTCCTCATTTTCTGGCTGGAGGATGTCCAATATCATGGAGCCCTCCTCATTTCCTGGCTGGAGGATGTCCAGTATCATGGAGCCCTCGTCATTTCCTGGCTGGAGGATGTCCAGTATCATGGAGCCCTCCTCATTTCCTGGCTGGAGGATGTCCAATATCATGGAGCCCTCGTCATTTCCTGGCTGGAGGATGTCCAATATCATGGAGCTCTCCTCATATCCTGGCTGGAGAATGTCCAGTATCATGGAGCCCTCATCATTTCCTGGCTGGAGGATATCCAGTATCATGGAGCCCTCCTAATTTTCTGGCTGGAGGATGTCCAGTATCATGGAGCCCTCGTCATTTCCTGGCTGGAGGATGTCCAGTATCATGGAGCCCTCGTCATTTCCTGGCTGGAGGATGTCCAGTATCATGGAGCTCTCCTCATATCCTGGCTGGAGGATGTCCTGTATCATGGAGCCCTCCTCATTTCCTGGCTGGAGGATGTCCAATATCATGGAGCCCTCCTCATTTCCTGGCTGGAGGATGTCCAGTATCATGGAGCCCTCGTCATTTCCTGGCTGGAGGATGTCCAGTATCATGGAGCCCTCCTCATTTCCTGGCTGGAGGATGTCCAATATCATGGAGCTCTCGTCATTTCCTGGCTGGAGAATGTCCAGTATCATGGAGCTCTCCTCATATCCTGGCTGGAGAATGTCCAGTATCATGGAGCCCTCGTCATTTCCTGGCTGGAGGATATCCAGTATCATGGAGCCCTCCTAATTTTCTGGCTGGAGGATGTCCAGTATCATGGAGCTCTCCTCATATCCTGGCTGGAGGATGTCCAGTATCATGGAGCCCTCCTCATTTCCTGGCTGGAGGATGTCCAGTATCATGGAGCCCTCCTCATTTCCTTGCTGGAGGATGTCCAGTATTATGGAGCCCTTTTCTTTCCCAGCCTGGCTCTATTTGACCCACTATTTTTGTTCATTGGATTTTGGTCATTTCAACCATGAAGGCTCAGTATCACATGTGGGTGTTACGTAGACTATTCTACATTGAAACACTGCCTTGCACCTGACTACGTCAAACGTATGATGAAACGCGTTGGTTGTTGTCTAACGTGACGTCACCACGCAGAACTTACAAATTTTACTGCTGCAGCTTAATGTTCCTTGCTGCCGGTTCTTTTTATATCTAATGTGAGTGCATTCTTTTATTGAAATGCATTTGATATAAGGACATACCACACTATGACTGCTTGTGTTGTACATGTCCCTACCAAATGAGAGTGGAGTTGGGCCGGCAACCATAGAGCTATCCCATCATTCATTGTGGGTTTGTTTGGGGATTACCCCTAAAGCACTCTTGGCTTTTCATTTGTTTGAAAGCCATCTGAGCTCGGTAAGCACCCAATCTCACTGATCTTTAGTGTGCCCTTTCTGGAGTTAGTTCCCTTTTGGTGCCCTTGTGGAGTTTGGAGACACCTCCTGCACTTTTGAGGACTTTATATGCAGCATTTTATCATTGATTGTTTTCACTGTTGGACTTTTTTTTCCCTTTTCATATACATATATATTGCATGAATTATTGTTTCACTTTTATAGCACTGCACATTATGATACATATACAGCCTTCCTAGGAAAACCCACCCATCCAAACTGATGTCTGCCCATCAAGGCATTTGCAGAACTCCTCCTTGGAGTTGGCCCACTGCTTGCGCCAGGGTGGAATGTCCTGCATCAAGACAGGGTGTTGTGATGTTTTCAGGAAGTTATGTACAGCACCCTGCTGGTCCCTCCCACCAGCTATGATTTGCCTGCTTTGCATACAAGAGTGCAGGGACCAAGTGATGACATCAATGGATCTAAAAAAAGGTATGTAATGAAAACAAGGGTTTATTAGGTGGGGGGAGGTAGGAACCAGAAAAGGCAAAATATAAGCAGATTAAACTTTATCTTTAAAGTTTATTGCTAGGCAAAAAATGTTTCAGTTTTGGATCGAGTAGGGAATAGTTATAACCTATATTATTTTTGTTCTTTTTTCTGCCCCATTGTGACTGACTATACCTTTTCCACTCATCTGCTCCTTTCATAGAAGCCGTTGCTACAGCTTCTATGAATGAAACGTGATTGAAGAATGGAGGACGGGTGGATGATTGATAAGTTCGTCCCGTCTATTCTTATACGCAGAAAGGGAGGGTGAACAGAAGAGGCTTCAGCACAAGGGACACATCCTACTTACTATGTCCCTTGCGCTGATTTTAGTGTTTTGTTTTTTTTTTTATGTGGGCTGTACTTAGGATTTACATTCTTGCCCCAAAGACACAACACAAATTCACATTGAAGTCTGCACACTCCATCCTAAACAAAATAAAGTTTTGACTATAGATTTGGGCTTGAGTAAATCTCTTTCATGCGCAAAGTCAAGGCAAATACAATATACATCCAAGTGTTACTAAGTTGCTTTGACTTGCATCTGAGTTGCTTTGATTAGCATTTATAAATATTAATACGTTTCTTAGGGCATCCAGGCCGGACAGAAAATAGGCATTTTCAGATTGGCCAGTGGGGCGGGGGGGGGGGGGGGGTTGGTGGCGGAATATTCACGGAGTCTGTCCTCTGCACTGTAATGTAAAGAGGCACTGTGATATAATGGGGACTAAACACAGTGCCCCTTTACAGTGCAGTCCCCTTTATATCACAGTGCCCCTTGCATTCATGCCCACCTTTGCTCTCTAATCACTGTGCCCCTAGCAATCACAGTGCCCCCCTCCCCCACTTTTCTCTCTAATCACAGTGCCCCTTGCATTCATGCCCCACCCCCTTTTTTTCTCTTATCACAGTGCCCCCTTTTACTCTCTGCCTCCTCTGCACAGTCCTTTGGCAGGGCAGAGGCAGGATTTAGCCCTTGTGATCTCTCCCGTGTCTCCCACCGAGTGGACGATGGCAGGGCAGGCGTTGGGAGGAACTGCAGATCTGGATCATATTAAAGTGAGTGTACAAGTATATTTAAAAAAAATAATTAAATAGCAAACATGTCTATACTTGCAGAATTGCACAGAGCAGCCGCAAACCTCCTCTTTTCGGGTCCCCTGTCGGCACTCCTGGTCCCTCCCCTATGTCCAGTGCCCCAATGGGAAGCTTCTTCCCATGGGGGCACTTGTGCATGCTTGCACCCAAGCCCCGCTGCTGCGTTCATTGACACAGACAGCGGGACCTGCCCCTCCACCCGCTCCCTCGTCACTGGCTTTGATTGACAGTCAATGGCTCCCAGTGCCCCAGCAAAGCCAGCGAGACATGGAAGTGAGGGGAGAGAAGAGCTACAGATGTGCATGGCACTGGATCAAATGAGTTCTCTGGTAAGTAAAAAAGGGGGGGGGATGCTGACACCTAAACATGTTTTACCTAAATGCAAGGAATGCATGCAGGTATGGCTGCATAGTGGAAGGTGAGTGGCAATTGCGGTCTGTGTTAGCCCTGTCCAGACCATGGTCGCTCTTTCCGTAGGGTTGCTGCCTCATCCCTTTAAACCCATATGAATTACACAGGTTCTGTGGCTGTTTAACCACTTCAATACCAGGCACTTAGGACACTTCCCGCCCAGACCAATTTTCAGCTTTCAGTGCTGTTGCGATTCGAATGAGAATTGTGCGGGCGTGCGACGCTGTACCCAAACAAAATTCTTATCATTTTGTTCCCACAAATAGAGCTTTCTTTTGGTGGTATTTGATCACCCCTGCGGTTTTTATTTTTTGCGCTATAACAAAAAAAAGACCGAAAATTTTGAAAAAAAAAACATTTTTCTTTGTTTCTGTCACAAAAATTTGTATAAAGTACATTTTCTCCTTCACTGACGGGCACTGACGTGGCTACACTGATGGGCACTGATGAGGCTACACTGACGGGCACTGATGAGGCAGTACAGATTGGTACTGATGAGGTGGCACTGATAAGGTTGCACTGATGATGGGGCAAATATGCAGCACTGATGGGCGGCACTGACAAGCAACACTAACGGGCACTGATACGTGGCGCTGATATGCGGCACTGATGGACACTCCTAGGTGGCACTGATAAGTGGCACTGGGCACTGATGGGCACTGATAGGGGGCACTTTTAGGTGGCACAGGTGGGCACTTTTAGGTGGCACAGGTGGGCACTTATAGGTGGCAGTGGTGGGCACTGGTGCAACAAGCACTGTTAGGGATGGCACTGGCAGGCATCATATATGGGCACAGTGTCATCCCTACAGTGCATAATATGGCCCTTACCTGGTGGTCTAGTGGGGGCTCCCTGGTGGTCCTGGGCGGCCTCTGTACGATTTCCCTGGTGGTCCTGGGCGGCCTCCTTGCGATGTACGGGGGGGGCTCCCTGGTGGTCCAGTGGGGTGATCCTGAGGGTGGCTGTGCTGATAAACGTTCAGCGCAGCCCCCCCCCGTCAGGAGAGCAGCCGATCGGCTCTCCGCTGCTCAGGTCTGCAGACCTGAGCAGAGGAAAGGCAGATAAACGGCTCTTCCTATTTACACTGTGATCAGCCGTGATTGGTCACGGCTGATCACATGGTAAAAGGCTTCGGATCTAAGCCTTTTACCTCGGTCGGTAATGCGGTGGGTCGGACTGACCCACGGCACCACCGATCGCCGCGATGCGCGCCCCCAGGGGCGCGCGATCGCGGATTATCCTGAGGACGTCAATAGACGTCCAGTCAGGATAGTGAAACATCCGCCCGGACGTCATTTGTCAATGCGCCGGGCGGGAAGTGGTTAAGGTGGTAATTAAACTCACTTGATGTCTTATCTGCTTTAAATTAGCCTCAGAACCTGTGTAATTCATATGTGTTCAGGTTTAAGGGGATGAGGTGGCAACCCTACGTTTACCTCCCGCGGCTGGTCATCAACAGGCCTTGGACCGGTACCTGTCCATAGCCCGAGGGTTGTGGACCCCTGCATTAGCCAGCTCTTGTTAGGACATGCTGCCTGGCGGCCCCAGCTCACCGAACAAATGCCTGGTGTGCCCTATGGCCAGTCTGGGCCTGGTTGCATCAAGCTGCTTCAAGCTACTTTTGTATTACATCTGAATTTGGAAGAAAAGCAGTTCAGATGCAAACAAAGCTCATTTAATAGGGGGAATTCTGTTAATATAACAAAACTTAAAATAATGTGCCCCCTACAAACATATCCTGCTACGCTTTCACCCCTGTGGCAAAGAGAAACTGCTGGTAGAAGAACTTGCATAATTCAAAAATTCTAGGAAGTAGGGCTTTCTAGTGCATTCAATGGGGCTGCAGGGCGCATGATGTTCAATGTCTTATCAGTCAGTGATTGATGGGATATAACTTTCCTGACACTCATTATAACTGAAGAGATGGCTTGGATAAGCTAACTACTAAATGTAATTTAGAGATCCAATGAAAAAAAACAAAAAAATAGAGATCCTGTGTCTGTCTGAAGGATGCAGTCTGCATTAAAAAAAAGAAAAACTACAGATCCTATATCTTCTTTATGAGCTTTGCTTCCTAGACAGGCACGGTGATACAATATTATGGGCCTGCACAGACCTGACTTTCTTCCTCTTGTGGTCTCAGTAAAGCCAATGTTGGGCTTGGCATCCTCCACCATCCTCTTCCCAAGCTTGGGAGACTGAGCCAAAATTGTTAGGATGCTATAATAAGCGTTCTAAATGTGTGTGCCATTAGAAAACATAGAAAGGTATTTGTTTAGACCCGTTTTCTTTTAAAAGAGATGAAGAATCAAACACAAGGGGTTGTTTCACTGTCTAAGCTTATCAGATGGGAGTTAATTTTTACATTTACCCTCTGGTTCATAGGTATACAACATAATCCAATTAAAATAATAATAAAAATTAAAGTATATGTGATCCATCACCTTGTACAACATCCCATTCAGTTTAAACTAGAAATGAAAGGCAACACATTTGTGTATACTGTGCCTATAAAAAAATTGTATATATGCTTTTTTTTTCCTTTTTTATCTGTGATAACATACCCTCTGTTCTCAGTTGCATAAGAAGCTCAGAGAAATGGGGGAGGAGAAACAGCAGGGCACTGGTCTTCCCAGTGGATGGCGGGGGGGGGGGGGACAAAGAGGAGGGGG
>BLSH010213158.1:391866-406296 GCA_018402905.1 Glandirana rugosa | reverse complement strand
CCCCCCCCCCCCCCCCCCCCCCCCCCCCCCCCCCTGGAGGATCGGCACTTACTATGCGGCTGCAGCGCTGTGTCCTCCTCTCGTGTACTCTGGTCAGCGGCAGCAGCGGGTCCAGCTCCAGCTTGTCTCCTCTTTCAGAATGCAAGGCATCCAATAGGATCACCTAGTGCTTTGGCCAATTGGGAAGCAGGTCTCACTGACCTGCCTTCTGATTGGCGGGAAGGCACTGTAGTATGAAAATGGCAAAAATTATTTCGCTATGGTCACACAATTGGGTGGGATTGGGGCTCACTGAGCCTACCCTATTTTGAAGCCTATTAGAGCCTCTGGCTCTAATTAGGTGCTTCAACAAACGCACCCCCTGCCTATCCTCACTATAGTAATTCATGCGCCCTGCATCCTGAACGGGGCCAGTGCATGGATAGGGGGGCGGCGGAGGTGTTGGGGGGGGCCGCACCCATGCTCCCTCAATGCATTGGCCGCCCCTGTTTTACAATCACTTTAAGTTGCAGCTTACCAGTCTTTAGATGTGGTGGTTGCATTTGTTTGCTTTCCTCCGAATTCCTTTATTTTCAGCTGGTGATTCTGCCAATAACACTTTTTTGTCCCAGGGTGACACTTACCCTGATGTATCTATGAAGGAGCAGTGTTGCCGTGGTTGCTGTTCTGGTTTGGACTGCAAATACCATCCCTCCTCATATCCATTACCCAAGGGAGCAGTTCACAGAAGATACCTGGAAGACCAATAACTTTTTAGTTCGGGTATTTTTGTGTACTTGCAGAAAATGTACTTGGCCTTAATAAAAAAAAAAACATTTTTGTTATTGATCGTGAGTATAGATACAAAGCACAACCTCTGTGTAGTGGTAGAGCTCTGTTTTTTGGCAAAGACTTGGTGGCTGTTAACTTATAGGCTGGTTTCATATGAATGTTTTTATGCCTATTATATATGCAGTTTTCAACATATGTTTTCATGCATTTAAACACAAATTAATTTTGTATAATTTGTCAAAGATGGACAATGCTCTTTTATTGGAGTTGTGGGGGGTCGCAGTAACCATGCAATCACAGCTCTTGAAAACATTTTATGGGCGCTAATGCTCTCCCAATGACTTCATTGGGTCCTCGATGCTCATCAATTTAATTAAAAAGCGTACCTGAACTATATTTCATGACACAAGGCATATACAGTGGGTATAGAAAATAATCACTCCCCTTTAAAATAATCAAATGTTGTTGCTTTGCAGCCAGCAATGAAGACAGATGCAGTTTTTGTTTTATCCAGCTGTATTTACTCAACTTATAACATTCAAGTGAAAGATATAACACCAACATGCCAGAATAAATAAATAAAAAAATGCAAAAGTAGAATCACCGAGTTGGAAAATGGAAAATGGATCACCCCCCCCCCTCCTAAAAATGACTTGTAAACTGAATTAGGTGTAGTTAATCACCTTCTCAATGGCAAAAAAAGCCATTTGACTTTCAACCGTGATCAGCTGTGGTCATTTTGATTATCTCGGCATGAAAAGAGCTTTCCTGGAGCATTTCAGTTGTTGGTAGTGCAACTGAAGTAAAACAATCAACTATGGGTGGCAAGGCACTGTCAAAAGATCTCCGGGATATAGTTGTGGACAGGCACAAGTCAGGAGATGTATAGAAAAAAATTCAAAAGCTTTATCAATGCCTAGAAGCACAGTTTAGTCTATTATTAAGAAATGGAAGTTATTTGGTACAACACAGACCCTCCCTGGATCAAGACGTCGCTCCAAACTGGATTAAAGAGCCAGGAGGAAACTGGTCAGAGAGGCTACCAAGAGGCCTACAGCAATTCTGAAGCAATTTCAGGAATTCATGGCAAAGATTGGACAACAATATCACAAATTCTCCACAAATGTGGCTTGTATTGGAGGGTTGCAAGAAAAAAGCCACTCCTCAAGAAAGGCCACATGCAGTCATAACTGAACTTTGCCAAAACGCACCTTGAAGATTCTGAGGCCACAAAAACAATTGTTATGGTCAGATGAGACTAAAATTGAATTATTTGGCCTCAACACCAAACGATATGCCTGGTGGAAATCCAATACAGCTCACCACCTAAATAGCACCATTCCTACAGTAAAGCATGGAGGTGGTAATATCCTGTTATGGGGTGTTTCTCTGCAGCGGGACTGGAGCACTTGTCAGGATAGAAGGAAAAATGGATGGGGCAAAATACTGTCAAATTCTTCAGGAAAATCTGCTGCCCTCTGCCAGAAAGTTGGCAATGGGATGAAGATTTACCTTCCAACATGATAACGACCCAAAGCACACAGCAAAAATGACCACGCAGTGGTTGAAGGAGAAAAAGGTGAATGTCCTTGCATGGCTTAGTCATAGCCCAGACTTAAACCTCATTGAAAATCTGTGGAATGACTTGTAGACTGCAGTCTACAAACGGTCACCATCAAATGTAACCGAACTTAAAGTGGAGTTCCACCCAGAATTTTTTTTTTTTTTTGGCATCCACTATTTTAATACTAAATATATGTAACCTTTCGTTTCCTTACTTTCAAACCGCCTAGTAATTACATGTATTTTTTACTCACAATTTTGTTTCTCTCACTGCTGGACTTTTCCATTTTAGGTGAGGGCATCTAAAGCCCATCCATAGTCTCCTGGCATCTCTTCCTGCAAAGAACAGTGGGCAAATAATGCAAAGTCTAGATGTGCAAAGATAGTAGAGACCCAACAGACTAAAGGCTATAATTAAAGCAAAAGGTGGTTCAACAAAATTCTGACACAAGGGGGTGATCCTTTTTCCAACTCAGTGATTGTTTTTGATTTTTTTCTTTTTTCTGACATGTTCGTGTGATATCAGTTGGATGTTATACGTTGCACTAGTAAATACAACTGGATAAATAAAAACTGTGTATGTCTTGAATGTGATTATTTTAAAGGTGGGTAATTCTTTTCCATACCCATTGTATGTGAACCAGACCCATTAAAAACAAAGAGATGCCAGGTAACATGAATTTTAATGCATCTCAACACCCATGTTAAAATGGTTTTGCCTACGACTTCTTTCCAACTTAATCAAACTTGGATGCTATTTAGGAGCCTGTACAAGGCCTGAAATCGCACCCAAGTCAGACAAAAGTAGTACAGGAACCTTTTCTAAAGTCGGAGCGACTTGAGTAGCATCAGTTAAGACGGTTCTCATAAGGAAACATTGAATTTGACATGTCATGCGACTTGGGGTCTCACAAGTCGGATCCCATGTTGGAGCAGTGTGAACCAAGACATACTGCCTACTTGTCTAAAGTGTCATTTCTATCTACTGCCTCCTTCCTCTGCAATAAGTATGAGTCCCTTCTCGTGAGGTTTTCTGCCACCTAGAGAAAAATGGTGGAGGGGAGGGAGCTCCAGCTGACTGTCAGCCTCATCTCTTATCCTGAGTGAAAGGGGTGTGTCCCTTCCCTCCAATTAGCTCTGTTTGTTTACACCCGACTGCCATCCAATCTGCCAGACAGATGGGAAACGGATCCCCATCTGTCTGCTTTTAGAAGACAGGATAGGATCGGTCAGCAGGTGTCAATGGTCAAATGTCCATTGACAGCCACTGCTCCATAAAGGAGATTGGAGGGTCAGATCGGGCTTGCCCATTGATTTTTCAGCTCTGCCAGTGTAAAAGGGCTCTTAGGGTGATTAAAGTGTTACTAAACCCAGAACAGTAAAATCAGTCTGTATATGCAGTAAAGCATGCTTGTTATACTCACTGTGGAACCTAAGGGGTTAATCCTCCGCATTGTGTAAAAATCTGTTTGGTCCTGTCTTCTCTGTTCCTTCCCTTCTTCCACTGTCCCCTATCCATCCCCTTATAGAACAGAGCCTTGGGGACACTTTGCACATGCTCAATTTGTTGTGTATTGCTAGATATTTGGGGTTTTTTTTCTTGGGAGGGTGCATGTGATTAACACAGTGCCAATCAGCACTGTCCAGACAGAGGGTGAGGGGGTCCTGCAGCTTTATAGGACAGTCAGAGCAGAATGAAAACTCCTCCTACAAGCTTTAACCAGACACTGATAGAAGTCACAAGACTGCTATATACTGCTGATGAAAATGGTATTTAGCAGTTTACATTTACTAAAATCAGGGCTTTTTTTCAGCTGAAACTTGGTGAAACTGATTCCACCACCTCGGTCTCAGGACCTTTGCTCCCTGGTCACCACTATCACTTGTAAACACAGAAGTCTTGTTTCTTTGTTTACAAGTGACCGCTTGTCTCCCAATGGTTCCTACAGATGTGATCTCCTGGGTGGCTCCCACTGAATGCAGAATGGGGACAAGGGAGATGCAGGTGCCCGGGGAGCAGTAAGGTGGTAATGTGGTTGCGTTCCTGCACCTATTTTCTGAGAAAAAAAAGCTCTGACTAAAATAATTGCATTTCCATGCTCTGTGTACTGTGGGAGACCAGATACAGTGAATGCAGGGTCCTGGGTTTAGTAACACTTTAAAGTGGAAGTAAACCCCCCTATCGTTTTTAGCCAAGAATGCTGCCACCTTGGCCTCTGTTTAATTTTCAACTGCCATGATGCTGCACACATGATCATCTATGACCCCAGACATTGGATGGTTTGACAGTTTGGTTGAAAGCACAACCAATGAGACAGTAACATTTTTGAGAATGTAACTGTTCTAATCGATGGGTTTGCTTCCGCTTTAAGCCATAAGGACCCTAACTCAAGAATTTAATGTTAGATTAAAAATAACTTCTAAAAAATGACATCAATATGTTAAAGCTGATAAGTTATTTTAGTGCTTGTCATTCGATCTACTTCTTTTGAATCTATCTTTACTATTTTTGATTTACCTGTAGCCATGGCCACTTGGGATAATAAGCCACTATTGTAAATCTTTCTCATATGACAGTGACATCTTAAAGCTGAAATGATCAGCTTAAAATTGCTATAGCTTTGGCAGGCAAATAGTTACAGGCCAGAAGTGATGAAGCAGTTCCAGCTACTCTTCAGATGGAAGTACGCCAAGCTTACTGATATTAAAGAAAGGAAAGGAGGTAGCAAGGACTGTTAGGGGCCTTATAGCCGTCTGCATGCAGTTTTGTAATTCCAACCAATAAAGAATTATTACTCATGTAATTATCAGTGTTTTGTACTGCCCTCTAACTCGCTAATCATTGGGCTTTCAACAGAACTATTCTTCATTTAGAAGAATAATTAAAGGAGAGTACATTATTAATTAAATGCTAAACTATGGTTGGTGAAGTGGATTCACAGACTTAGCTTGGGTCCTGGCCAGAAAGGCTTAAATTCTGCAGTACAATAAACGATAGGGCTTATGGATGTTATGAATGCTGCATGAAAATGTTATCCAGTGACATACCTCTTGCAGTGGCAAACATACTTTAATTGAGGCGTGATCACAGCTAAGAGTGTGAAGAGGGACACTCCTTAGAATTCCAACGTTCCTCCACACGGCAAATGTCAGCACAGGCGATGCCCCATCCTCAATGCATCTACGCTTCTTCCCCGTCGCTGCAGCTGTCAGACAGCACAGCAGTGGGGAGTTTTAGTCCTTGGGTTGGTGGAGCCTGCTGGTGGTGGTGTACGCTAAGTTAGAGTTGGTCTTTATTGCCCCCAGTTTAATTATCTATAAATTGCAGGTGATTGCATTAATGCATTTTGTAAAAGTGGTGCTATTGAGGACTACCTGAATCTGCTGTATGTGTTGGTAAGGTTACAGAAATGGCAGGCAGGGGGTTTTGAATTTGCTGCAGGTTGACCATGTCCTGCAGCATTGTCTGTGTGTACATGAACCAAACTCATAATGGTAATATTTGGAAGCTTAGGAAGGAATTCAATATGGCTCCTAAGGATACCTCAACCAGCCCTGTGGTTTACATACACCTGGCAGAATTTGTAAAACATTAGCCCTTGTTGCTGCACCAATGCCACAAAGGGTCTGTTTGCAATATGTCAAACCGCTCCAAACTTAAGTTCCTAAATTCCTTTAGAGCGATTGATCTTTGTGGTCACAGCCATAAATGCCATGTTTGGAGTCCACAAGGCCCTTGAGGAGGTCTTTGTAGAGAAGCACACCATACTGACTGTGAAGCATGGAAGTGAATGTTTTTGGTATGTATAAGCTACCGGGGATTTTGCCAAAATTTATGGAAAGATGAAGGCAATATACTGTTAGAAAATACTGTGGAAAAATGTGTATTCATCATCCTGGAAGCCTGGGACACACAAAAAACTTGGACTTAAAAAACAAGAAAAGAGTCCAAAATATATAGCCAAGTTGACCTTTTAGTGGTTGCAGCAGCAAAATGGTAAAGGTTCTGGGGTGGCCATCACCATCTCCTGGCCTCAACATCACTGAGCAACAGGCCTTTGCTTCTCCTCCAGACTGAACAGGAAGTGGGTCCTGAGACTCTATTGGCCGGGAGTCCTAAGGCTTTGCGCCCCGTACCCACCCTTTTTTTAAGCCAATTAGAGCCTCAGGCGTTAATCATGTGCTTCATGGATTAGAGTGGTGGTGCCCCTAATGGAGCAGCCGCTACTGGCAGGCAGGCTCCTTATTGCAATAAGGGAAACATACCTGCCTGCTTGCAGTCTTCTATGGAATGTACATTTATCTGCGCAGGAATGACATCATTCTGCACCAGCCAATGAAGACACCCACAAGAACCCAGGCAGTGTGGGATATTGATTTTTTTAAGGAGAGTTAAATATTCTGGACTTTGGTTCCACTTTGAGGTTTAACTGATGCAAAAGGAAAAAAAGGAAAAATGCTTCCTTTGCAACAAAGTGGCCCCCACACTGCATAGGTTAAATGATCATTCAGGTCTAGGAGAGCGCAAAATGCAGTTTTACTTATTTGATCTGCTGCTCCCACAGGCTCCCGCTGAACTGTTAGACTGGTCCCTCCCATATCTTGCAAGTCTCATCTCCCCTATGCTCTAGCGGTGGTCATCTGACATCATCGAGTCATGAGGACACCAAAAGACAGTCCACTGTCGTAACGTAGGGAACTAGAGGAGTGTGGTGGCTGTAAGGGGCCTCCTAGATCTAGACAAGTTTTTAACCCCTGCATTGAAAAGGTAGCCCCACTGCAAAGGGGAATTGAAATTTAAGTGCCACACCACTGCTAAGAGGCCCAGGTACAACTTTATTCCAATAAAAGTCAGGGGGACAATCCGAAAAGTAGGCAACACGTTTTGTGGTTCAGTCAAGCCCTGTTGAAAGGGGTACCCTTGGAAATCTGAACTGTGTTTGCTACTTTTAATGGAGTAAAGTTGTATCTGGACCACTTAGCAGTCGTGTGGCGCTTCAATATCAGTTCCCATTATGGTACACTACAAGCCAAGGAGTTTTTGGCGATCCTCTGAGGCGTAGAAGCCCAGAAACCAAATCATTTACATCAACATCAATACGCTAAGATATCAATACCAGCCAGTTAACCCTATGGGCCCAACATTATCTTTTCACTCCAAACCCTTCAAACTTTAACCTCCACTGCAAAGGAGGGGTTTTCCTTTCTGAGGGATGGGGTGTTATTATTATTTTTTAGACATTCTTTTAGAATGACCAAAATGTATAATATATTGTAGCCTACTAGTATTCAAGTGTGGTGTGTTCTATGACAATACAACATGATTTAAATACATGTTATAGGAACTATAGTGTATATCCATATGTCTTTACCCTTTGTGCAAACATCTCTACTTACCCCACCACACATGTTACAGCTTTTCCTCCCAGCTGGTATGATGGATAAAACAACACATGTACAGTGATTGCCTATTCTAGTGGAAGATGCAGAACTTTGTCACAGATCTAGCGGACCCAATAAAAGCTGCAGATTGTGCTCCCAGCACTCCTAGGGACGCTCATACCTGAAATCAATTCAGCTTGCATGGAGAACTTGGGCATCGGGTTTTTCTATTTTTGGCAAATTGGAGTTAGATAATGTGCTTCTGTTGCTTGGTAGTGAACAAGGGTGGGGGAAGTGTCTTTATTTTACAATTTATGTTTTCCTTTTCCTGTTGCCAATATTTTTCTTTTTCTTCCTTTTTTTTTTACTAGTTGTCTAAATTTGTACCCCAGTCTTACTTTTAGTTTTGCACAGTTGTTCAGGCTCCTCTCCTGTACTTCTATTAATGAGAATACCAAGCTAATAGTCTCAAAGGATGCAGCTGCTTGCACTGCAAGTGACAAACCATTGTGCAAAAAATATGTGATATAAATTGCAGTGGTATAGAAAATGATTTAGTAAACCATATATATCAAAACTAGCGTATCAAGTACAAATCATTAAGCATATGATACATTTAAAGTGCACTGTGCATATAACACATTTTTTTATATATGACTGTGATAGTCAAAAAAATTATTTGAGTGAAAAGATCTGTTATGAAATCCCAGTGCTATTCAAATAATTCCCGCAGCCACGACAGCCATGACCATTCATATGTATATCACCAAGTTGTGAATATCCACCACCAAAAAAGGGTAATGCGCTTACCAGAATGGGTGGACTCAGACACAAGCAGGGTCTAAATTAGCTGGTATAATTACCCCAGATGATATCTAAGCAGATGAAACGCGTTGGATTGAATCCTATCCAGGCCATTGCATGCTACATGTCCATGTAACCCTACTTGTTGGATGCTTTGACAAGCATTTTAAACCTCTGTTTTGATGTAAGTGTTCTGTAATTTTTAAAATAAATTAGTCTATTGCAGTTTTACACTATGTGGAGGCTTTTGTGTTTTTACGAGTCTTTGGACCATATGGTGCAACCCGGAGTGGTGACCCTACCGTAAGGTTAAGCTGTGAGATCCTCTGAGTCGCCCTTTTAACCATCTCCCAAGAGATATAGATTTATACCAGTTAATCTGGCTCAGTGCTGCTGATGTCTGAGTCCACACATTCCGGTAAGCGCATTATTGTTTTTGGTGGTGGATATTCACAACTTGGTGATATACATATGGATTGTCGTGGCTGCCATCCAAAATTATTTGAATAGCACTGGTATTCCGTAACGGGACTTTCCACGCATATCATTTCTTGGATTAGTTGTGGATGGCAGTCACGACAATCCATATGAATATCACCAAGCTGTGAATATCCACCACTGAAAAGGGTGATGCACTTACCGAAATGTGTGGACCAGCGGCACCGAGTCAGAGAATGTGTGGACTCAGACACTAGCGGCACTGAGTTAGATGAGCTGGTATAAATATATATCTCTTCGGAGATGGTCCAAAGGGCGACTCAGAGGATCTCATGGTTTAATCTAACGGTAGGGTCACCACTCTCCTGGTTGCACCATATGGTCCAAAGGCTCATAAAAACACAAAAGCCTCTACATAGTGTAAAACCTCAATAGAATCATTTATTTTAAAAAGTACAGAGCACTTTCATCAAAACTGAGGTTTAAAATGCTTGTCAAAACATCCAACAAGTAGGGTTACATGGACATGTAGTATGCACTGGCTTAGATAGGACTCGTGCTGACGTGTTTCGTCTACTTAGACATCATCTGGGGTAGTTATACCAGCTAATCTGACTCCGTGCCGCTGGTGTCTGAAGCCACACATTCAGGTAACAAGTCCAATCACAGTATTCCCTATGCACATGTTCATGGAAATGGCTGAAATAATGCTGGGTGCTGTAATGACTAGAAACCACAGACAATCTGAATGAAGAAATGTCATCAGCACACCAAGGATTCCTCAGAAGGGCCCAAAGCTTTATTTACATGGTTACACCGTACACATTGGGCAATGTTTTGGAGCCACGCAAGGCCCCTTCGTCAGGCTGCACCTATAAAGCTTTAGACTCTTCTGTGGAATTCTTGGTGTGCTGATGACATTTCTTCATTCACACATTCCAGTAAACGCATTACTCGCACCCACGGGGGTGGATATTCACAACTTGGTGATATACATATGGATTGTTGTGGCTGCTGGAATTATTTGAATAGCACTGGGAATCCATAACGGGACTTTTCACTCAAATAATTTTTTGGACTATCACAATCATATATAAAACATTTTTTCGTTATATGCACAATGCACTTTAAATGCTGTATCGTATATTTAATGATTTGTACTACATTTGTTCTAACCCTACATTATTTTCTATAGCGCTCCTCTCTCTCCTTGTGTAGGATGATTGGTCTTGTCTCTGCCCCCTCCTGTAGTTTTTTTGCAGAAAGTCTGTAGTGGGTGGAGCCTGATATGTCCCTCCCACAGCTCTCCTTACTGTGTAGGATATGTACAGCATAATGATGATGTCACCATTGTTATACCTGAGTTTGCAAAGTCATTTGGTACAAAAGAGGAATGTATTTGAATGCGAGTTTTTGTGCCTGGAGTTCAAGTTTAAAAAAATCTTCAGCATGCTTATGAGGGGGGAGTGAGAAAATGGAGAAGGTAACCTATAAGCAGATTAAACATCAACTTTAAAGTAGAACTATGAGTAAGAACAGAGATAACAGATATGATCTTGTATGTCATTATTGTTTGTTTTTTGGGTCCCCTGATAAAAACACATTTTTATTACATGATGATCCTGCCACTAGGCCTGTTGATGTTGTAAACCCCCCTGTGTATGTTGTACCTATAGATACGCCTATAATAAGGTTTACCCATAGGTACTGTAAATATCTCCTAAACATGCGCCGTTTAGGAGATGTTTACAGTATACTGTACCGATGATGTCATCAGCGCATGCCCTGTGAAGAAACTGCCCCCCATGCCTTTTCTTCAGGAGCGGGTGCCGTGAACGGCGGGTCTCGCGCGCATGCGCGGGGGGTGACGTCACGCGGCTCCGGGCCAGTCACAGAGCCGGAGTCTGCGGCCCCTGGAAGGAAAAGGGGTGAACATGGATGCAGCCTGCAGTGGGGACGGCACAGGCTTCATTTGCAGGTAAGTGTCACATAATGTGCAAGTATGCGATGCATACTAGCACATTATGCTTTTACTTTGCAGAGGAACAAAAAGGATAAAAAAAAATAAGGGTTTACTTCCTATTTAAACAGGGCAACAATGCTGTTTGTTTTCCAGGGAAATCACATACGGTGTTTCCCCGAAAATAAGACCTACCCCGAAAATAAGACCTACTGTGATTTTTGGGGACGGCTGCAATATAGGCAGTAACTCTAAACTGCTACTGTAACCTAACTGAGTCAAATACCTTCTTATAGCACCATTCAGCTGATCTCCCACTGCTCGCCCCCTCGGATCTCGGCCCCCCTCTCTCTGCAATGCTCTGAGCTGCCAATGGAAGCGCCGGGCGGGGCTCAGCTGATCTCCTGCTGCTCTCCCCTTCTCTTCTGGCTGTCAGGGGGGGATCTCGGCCCCCTTCGCTCTGCAATGCTCTGAGCAGGCTATGGAAGTGCCAGACGGGGCTCAGCTGATTTTCCGCTGCTCTCCCCTTCTCTTCTGGCTGTCAGAGGGGGATCTCGGCCGCCCTCTCTCTCCAGTGCAGGAAGAGAGCTCAGTGGGAAGAGAGCTCAGGCAAGTCATGGAAGCGCTGAGCGACGCTATAAGATGGTATTTGACTCAATTAGATTACAGAAACACACACCTTTTACATTATATACTACTGTAATAGAGCGGAATCTAGCATTTTACAAGCACTTTTACTATTATTCACACTGGGGATTCCTGACAGGCAGGGAGGGAGAGGGCAAAAGGGCAACACATTAAATGGTAATCCCTACCCCAAAAATAAGCCCTACTGTGCTTTTGGTGGCCAAAATGAATATAAGACCCGGGCTTATTTTCGGGGAAACACGGTAGCAGCATTGTCACCCTGTGGACCGAGTTGTCTTAGACCAGTGTTTCTCAAACTTTTTTGTCTTGCGGCGCACCAAAAAGATCTAAAAATGTTCACGGCAGACCTGAAAAGATTTACCAATCTTTGTGGTGAACTTATTTATTTTTACATATATATTTCATTTTAAATTTAATGTGAAGGATGTGCCTGCTTTCGAGAACAAATCAGACAGAATGACAATTGAGCATCTTCAGATCCCGAAGCGATGAAACCATACTCCATGTAATCTGCTTTGTACTTTCGCTTGCTTCCATTGTTTTTTTTTGTTTATCAGTTTCTCTTTCAGAGTTCCAGACTTGATTAATATTTCTCCATCGCTAAACAATGAACAAACTTTGTTTATAAGCATCAAAGTTGGAATAAAACAATCTTTATTATTAGACTATAATTAGAGCGATCGAGTTCTCCCGAGATCTCGCACAAGTCTCTCGTTACGAAAGGAACCGCTGAATGACAGACACTGCGTTTTTATATATGTTACTTTTTTAACTTTTGCGACATTGATTTACCGTTTAATTTTTCGAGATGTTCAAGGTTTCAAAACTCTAGCAATTTTAAGTATTTTTCAAAGCTCCCACGGAACACCTGCAAATCTCACGCAGCACACAGTTTGAGAATCTCTGTCTTAGATAGACATGTAACTTTAAATGGAGTTTAAAGTGATAGTAAAGGCTTGCTGCTGTTATTTATTTTTTAAATAACAAACATGGTATACTTACCTGCTCAGTGGTTTTGCACAGAGCAGCCCTGATCTTCCTCTTCTCGGGTCCCCTGGCGGCGCTCCAGGCCCCTCCTTCCTGTCGAGTGCCCCCTGAACAAGTCGCTTGCTATGGGGGTACCCGAGCAGGTGCGCTCATGAGCGGCTGCTCTACAGGTCAATTTAGCTCAGCCCCCCCCTCTCCTCTTGGCTCACTGGTTGTGATGGACTTGGGAAGTAATATTTTACCAGCCATCATCTGTAAAACTCTGGACTGGCATATTGTATTGTTTTTCATCTGGACTGGCATATTGTATCGTTTTTCAGAAATTAATTTTGGCGCCTCAAGTAAACCACACAGAGCAATATGACTTCGTGTAGGCATGTGTGACCTTAGAATGACAGTCATGCATTTTAAAAGAATGTGACCGTCACTGAGATTGTAAACCAACTCTGTGTATAAGGGGCTTCCTGAACCTGAAGTGCCCCGGGCCCGCCAAGGTCTAAATCTGAATAGAAACACACAGCCCTAAAGCCGAGGATGGCAAAGCACTCTCCTGCTCCTCCTTCCCCTTGCCCTCTTCCAACCAGACTGGCTGCAGACTGTGCTGTCCACTGTCAATTCTTTCCAGCTCATGCTCCGATTGGACACAGTGGGAGCCAATCAGCGGATCACTTCCGAGAGAGGCAGAGCAGCTGTCTGCCTATGTAAAAAAGGCAGATCGCCATTCTGTGACAAGGGAAGACAGAGGTCCTGTACTTCTGCTAAGCAGGAACACGGATCTCTGTCTTCCCACAGTTAAAACACACAGTTAGAAAGCACTCCCTAAGGACACATTAACCCTTTGATCGCCCCTGATGTTAACCCCTTCCCAAGCAGTGTTATTAGTACAGTGACAGTGCATATTTTTTTTAGCACTGATCACTGTATTAGTGTCACTGGTCCCCAAAAAAGTGTCAAAAGTGTCACTTAGTGTCCAATTTTGTCTGCCACAATGTCGCAGTCCCGCTATAAGTCACTGATCGCCACCATTAATAGTAATAATAAATAAATAAAAAGTCCATAAATCTATCCCATAGTTTGTAGACGCTATAACTTTTGCACAAACAAATCAATATACGCTTATTGGGATTTTTTTTTACCAAAGATATATAGCAGAATATATATTGGCCTAAATTGATGAAGAAATTCAATGTTTTACATTTTTTTATTAGATGTGTTTTATAGCAGAAAATAAAAAAAATTTTTTTTTCAAAATTGTCGCTCTTTTTTTGTTTAGAGTGCAAAAAATAAAAACTGCAGAGGTGGTCAAATACCAACAAAAGAAAGCTCTATTTATGAGGAAAAAAAGGACATCAATTTTATTTGTGTACAGTGTTGCATGACTGTGCAATTGTCAGTTAAAGTAACGCAGTGCCGTATCACAAAAAAATTATTTATTTTTTACATTAACCTTGTTGTCTGACTATAGGTTTATGTTTATCCCAAGCATGTTTGAAGCCATTTACTGTTGACTGTCTCACAACCTCTGTTGGTAGTTTATTCCAATCTTGTTCCAATTACATTTTTTATTTATTAAAAAAACACTATGCCGTGACGCAATGAAATTGACTGTTAACGTGTCAGTACGTTGTGACATGTGTTTATTTTAACTACAGGAAAAAAAGGAGTATTTATCTCGAAAGAAAACAACCATAAACTGGTGGAGACGTCAAAAATAAAAAACGTGAGATTTGTTTTTTTCTCGCTGTTAAAACTTTTTTTTTAAAAAAAATAAAAGACGATATTTTGTGTAGATTATTTTTTTACATTTTGTAACTTAAAGAAGTAGTTAAATCCGGTTATATATAAGACGATATATAGAAACCATTTTTTTTTAGGGT
>BLSH010213158.1:378653-391753 GCA_018402905.1 Glandirana rugosa | reverse complement strand
TATAGGGACCTCCCCAGACATTGTACCTTGTACTAAACCGTAACGACCTTCTAACCAGTTTCGTCACCTCTGACGTCAGTCTCCACTGCTTTGACCAATCTTCCAGCAATGCCAAATCATGTTCCATGTTACAGACCCCTCCAGGGATATCAACCCTATTACACACCTTTGTATCATCAGCAAAGAGACATACATTGCCCAGCAAACCTTTAGTTATATCACTTACATATAGGTTGAATAGAACAGGACCCAGTACAGAGCCTTGTGGTACCCCACTAGTGACTGGTCTCTGTTCTGAGTGAACCCCATTTACAACCACACTCTGGGATCTATCCTTTAGCCAACTGCATATCCACTGAACCACCCAAGGGTTAAGTCCCAGCTTGTACAACTTTTGTATCAGATCATTATGTGGAACTGTATCAAATGCCTTGCTGAAATCAAGATACGCTATGTCCACAGCACCACCCTGGTCCAAAACACTGGTAATATAGTCAAAGAATTCAATCAGGTTTGTCTGGCACGATCTGCCCTCAGACAGATGATCGTTTTTAGGATACAGATTTTAGGAGCATTTTGTAAAAGTCAGGATTATCAGCTTACCACTTGTTTAGTCTGTTCATCACATAGAGCTAATGTTTTAAAGTGTCATTGATAAGAATTACCAGCCTTATATACAGTCACCAATCACTCAGAATTGCTCTGGAAAGGGATAGTTGAATCTCTTTGTTCTGGGAAAATAACTATAGATCCTCCTATTGACAGTCTGATGCTAGAAACGCTGGAAGAGCAATAAACAGACCTTAAAGGACCACACCACTGAATTCTAGACCTGTGGTTTTTAAAGTAACTAGCAAAAAGTGTGCCTCTTCCAGAAATGGAAAGGTTGAGGCTAGATATACAATGCTGAAGTGTCTTAGTGCACAGCGAGCTGTATATGCAGGAGAGGAGTGCAGAGGGTAAAATGGTCAACTGTATATGCAGGAGAGAAGTGCGGAAGGTAAGACAGCGAGCTGTATATGCAGGAGAGGAGTGCAGAGGGTAAAATGGTCAACTGTATATGCAGGAGAGGAGTGCAGAGGGTAAGACAGCATGCTGTATACGCAGGAGAGGAGTGCAGAGGGTAAAATGGTCAACTGTATATGCAGGAGAGGAGTGCAGAGGGTAAGACAGCATGCTGTATATGCAGGAGAGGAGTGCAGAAGGTAAGACAGTGAGCTGTATATGCAGGAGAGGAGAGCGGAAGGTAAGACAGCATGCTGTATATGCAGGAGAGGAGTGCAGAAGGTAAGACAGTGAGCTGTATATGCAGGAGAGGAGTGCAGAGGGTAAGACAGCGTGCTGTATATGCAGGAGAGGAGTGCGGAAGGTAAGACAGCGTGCTGTATATGCAGGAGAGGAGTGCGGAAGGTAAGACAGTGAGCTGTATATGCAGGAGAGGAGTGCGGAAGGTAAGACAGTGAGCTGTATATGCAGGAGAGGAGTGCGGAAGGTAAGACAGCGTGCTGTATATGCAGGAGAGGAGTGCGGAAGGTAAGACAGTGAGCTGTATATGCAGGAGAGGAGTGCAGAAGGTAAGACAGTGAGCTGTATATGCAGGAGAGGAGTGCGGAAGGTAAGACAGTGAGCTGTATATGCAGGAGAGGAGTGCGGAAGGTAAGACAGTGAGCTGTATATGCAGGAGAGGAGTGCGGAAGGTAAGACAGCGAGATGTATATGCAGGAAAGGAGTGCGGCAGGTAAGACAGCGACCTGTATATTCAGGAAAGGAGTGCGGAAGGTAAGACAGTGAGCTGTATATGCAGGAGAGGAGTGCGGAAGGTAAGACAGCGAGATGTATATGCAGGAAAGGAGTGCGGCAGGTAAGACAGTGAGCTGTATATGCAGGAAAGGAGTGCGGCAGGTAAGACAGTGAGCTGTATATGCAGGAAAGGAGTGCGGCAGGTAAGACAGTGAGCTGTATATGCAGGAGAGGAGTGCGGAAGGTAAGACAGTGAGCTGTATATGCAGGAGAGGAGTGCGGCAGGTAAGACAGCGTGCTGTATATGCAGGAGAGGAGTGCGGAAGGTAAGACAGTGAGCTGTATATGCAGGAGAGGAGTGCGGAAGGTAAGACAGCGAGCTGTATATGCAGGAGAGGAGTGCGGAAGGTAAGACAGTGAGCTGTATATGCAGGAGAGGAGTGCGGCAGGTAAGACAGTGAGCTGTATATGCAGGAGAGGAGTGCGGCAGGTAAGACAGCGAGCTGTATATGCAGGAGAGGAGTGCGGAAGGTAAGACAGTGAGCTGTATATGCAGGAGAGGAGTGCGGCAGGTAAGACAGCGTGCTGTATATGCAGGAGAGGAGTGCGGAAGGTAAGACAGTGAGCTGTATATGCAGGAGAGGAGTGCGGAAGGTAAGACAGTGAGCTGTATATGCAGGAGAGGAGTGCGGCAGGTAAGACAGCAAGCTGTATATGCAGGAGATGAGTGCGGCAGGTAAGACAGTGAGCTGTATATGCAGGAAAGGAGTGCGGAAGGTAAGACAGTGAGCTGTATATGCAGGAGAGGAGTGCGGAAGGTAAGACAGTGAGCTGTATGTGCAGGAGAGGAGTGCGGAAGGTAAGACAGCGTGCTGTATGTGTAGGAGAGGAGTGCGGAAGGTAAGACAGCGTGCTGTATGTGTAGGAGAGGAGTGTAGAGGATAAGAAAGCAAGCTGTATATGCAGTAGAAGAGTGTAGAGGGTAAACAGTCAGCTTTTGCAGGAGAGGATTGTAGAGAGTAAAACATTGAGTTGTATATGCAGGAGAGGAGTGGAGAGGGTAAAACAGTGAGCCGTATATGCAGGAGAAGAGTGCGGAAGGTAAGACAGTGAGCTGTACATGCAGGAGAAGAGTGCCGAGGAATGGGAAGGGTATGACAATGGGCAGTATGTGCAAGGAAGGAATGGGAAGGGTATGACAATGGGCAGTATGTGCAGGGAAGGAGTGTGAGGGGCATGACAATGGGCAGTATGTAAAGGGAAGGAGTGTGAGGGGCATGACAATGGGCAGTATGTAAAGGGAAAGAGTGTGAAGGGTATGACAATGGGCACTATGTGCAGGGAAGGAGTGTGAAGGGTTTGACAATGGGCAGTATGTGCAGGGAAGGAGTGTGAAGGGTATGACAATGGGCAGGGAAGAAGGGTGAAGGTTATGACAATGGGCACTATCTGCAGGAAAGGAGTGCGAAGGGTATGACAATGGGCAGTATGTGCAGGAGAGAATTGTGGAAACCTTGGCAGCACGTATTATGTACACTAGAATAGTATGGATATGACAGCAGGAAGAACAGTTAATCTTTTAATTCACAAATGGTGGCTACTGATCTTTCCATAAGCACATGCACCAGGCACAAAGGGGTCCAGCAATGTCATTTCTCAGGGTGGGCTTTCCGATGGTGACATCGGGCCATTGGATATGGCTACTTGTAGTCTCCATGTGATAGGTTGACAATGCCGTAATACAGATGGGAGACAGGACAGAGTGTTGAACTTCTATCACAGGAAATGACTGAACAAAGGTCTCTGTGGATCAGTAGGTGTTATTTTATTAAAAGCTGTTGTTTAAAAATATTGAAAATTTCTTTAGCAACTACATTAACATGTTACAGATTATATAAGATTTTATTAACTGGGTTTGCATATACTTTAAGGTATCAGTTTATAATTTTTACCTATGATTAACACATTTATCAGATTAAATCTTAGGTGTAAATATGTGAATCTTGTGTGAAAACAGCCATAGATAGACTATGCAGTTTTATATGTAAATACTTCCTGTCTACACACACAGCATAAGAATTAATGACCTTTATTATCTGCTCAGAAAACTGAATTTGCTGGAGCTGAGTTCAGACATTTGATATTACTCTGATCAGCACATAGTTATTTGTCTCAACTAAAATTCTTTGCAGAGCTGAAAGTGCTTGCGAAATCGATAATTTAAATTAATGACACAAAAGACGATGAGCTTAAATCGAATACAGTAATTCCAGAATTTGATCAAAAGGGAAAGGAAAACGGATTTTGTTTTATTTATTCATGAACATTTATACTGTTGTTTTCTGCATGTGTTTCTTTACCATAAGTACAGTGTTTTACAAACAAATATGTAATGCATGGCAAAGGATTTTCAGAGCACCATGGGTTAGCAAAGAAAACAACACAGCAGTAATTGTCTGCTTTTAGGCAGGGTCTCTCTCACTGAAACCTTAGACTGAGCTATCCAATAAAGGATTTTTACTTTCAGCTACTGTGCCATTATCTTGTTTTCAAACCATCTATTGAGAACACCATCTGATGAATAATAGCTCCTTTTCAGGAGTCATGTCCACCAATATCTGGTGAGTGTGGGCACATAAGGAGGTGAGCACGGCACAGCATACGAATAAGCATTTGCTCAAGGACTGCACAATAATATACAAAAAAAATGTTTTGGCACTGAAGATTAATTTGCACTTGTATTTGTGTTAATTCATTGTGATATTTGTAGGACATTGTTGATGTGGAGATAGCTCTGGGCACACATGTTATAACACAATTTTAAAGGCACATATACCTATTCCTATACCACAGCAGCAATCAATTAGTTAATTTAATCACAGTTAAAATATCATTTATAGAACGGGAATCATCATTTTTATATATTGTTCTCTAAATTGCTCAGAATCTGAATTTGTGAACGTGTGGTGTTTAAGCCATTACAGCTTTGCACCAACTATGCAGAACCTGAAAAGGAGATTGCACAGTACAGAATTATATACTGTATATACTTGAGTATAAGCCCAGTTTATCAGCACATTTTTTGTGCTGAAAAAGGCCCCCCTCGGCTTATACTGGAGTCAGTGTCTGTGGGTGGTCTGAGGAGATGAGTAGATTCACATTACACAGAGCGCGCTGCTTCTAAGAGCCGCTCTGTGCATGAAACTGTGAGCTAATTACATTGGAATGCAGAGAATGCAGAAAGAGGTGTCAGATTTTCAACGGGGAGGTGGAAGGGACTCACTGGTGATAGCTGTTCAGTCACGCCCACCTCCAATCTCAGTGAAAATCTGCAGCTCTCTCTCTGCATTCTCTGCATTCCAATGTAATTAGGTCACAGTTTCATGCACAGAGCGGCTCTTAGAAGCAGCGCGCTCTATACATTGTGAATCTACCTTACTCATCTCTTCTGTTTTCTGGCTACAATCCCTGTGTAGTGGCTGAGTCCCTGTGTTCTGGCTACAATCCCTGTGTTCTGGCTACAATCCCTGTGTTCTGGCTACAATACCTGTGTAGTGGCTGAGTCCCTGTGTTCTGGCTACAATACCTGTGTAGTGGCTGAGTCCCTGTGTTCTGGCTACAATACCTGTGTAGTGGCTGAGTCCCTGTGTTCTGGCTACAATACCTGTGTTCTGGCTTAGTGTCCCTGTGTTCTGGCTGCTGCATTTCCCACCCTAGGCTTATCCTCTCGTCTATAACTTTTCCCAGTTTTTTGTGGTAACATTAGGTGCCTCGGCTTATATTCGGGTCGGCTTATACTCGAGTATATACGGTAACCGGAAGCCCTTTACCCATGCAGAAGCAGATGGATGTTCTGATTTATTTACTTGTTACCTGGAATTACATTACAGTCTTGTTTCAGTAGGTATGTTTTATGTTTAATCATGGTATTTATTTCCTATAGATTCAGACTCGCTTCCAAAGGGATCTTTCCTTCATGTCTCCATGGACCACGAGTAGATTCTGGACAGCTAGAGGTAGGAAACATATTTATAGTTTAGTTTTTGAATGTGAATTTAAGGGGGCAGATCTTCATGAACATGATATTTGATGTGAGGTGGTTAAGTCACTCTGTCTTCTTATATCTTTTATGGGTTAAGCGGCAGGATTATTTAGTCACACATAATTTATCACTTGGACCCTGTCCACTTTGCTGCCCAAAATGGAGTCTTAGTTGGCTTCTACCCACTATGAAGGCTTAGTCGGTTCATGTCCACCCTGGAGTAATAGTCAGTTCCTGCCCACCATGGACCTTGGTTGTTGCCCACAATGGGCCTTGGTTGCTGCCCACCATGAAGTCTTAGTCAGTTCCTGCTGATCATAGAGTTTTATTCAGTTCCTGTCCATCATGGTATCTTATTTAGATTCTGCCCACTCTTCAGAGTCTTTGTTGATTTCTACCCACCTTGGGGTCTCAGTCTGTTCTTGCTCACCGTGTAGTCTCAATATTCCTGCTACAGGGCTGAACCCCACTGCTTCTGTTGCATTCAAATAATGTTAGGAATTTAGGAGCAAAGATCTATCTAGCAAGCCCCTGAGAGACATGAGAATCTGTCAAATGTTTTTAATACCAGAAACATCAATGTTACACACACATCCCTTAAAAACTCCAATATTATTACCATAAAATTATTTGTAAAAAAATGGCCTTGTAATCTTTCCAGTATAGGAAATCAGCCATTAATTTCTTAAGTGTGAGCTCTAATACAATGTTTTCTGTTGTGGTGGAAGCGTTCCCATGCTATGGTTATGAAAATCAGAGATCTCATTGCCAAAATCCTTGAAAGGTTAAAGGGAAATGATGAGTGATTAATTTCATTAACACTGTTTTAAAATTAGATTGCTAAATGTGAATGGTGTGAGACTGATTTCATAGTTTTGGTTAGGTCTTGGCATAGTCACTCACTTGCAGGCTTGTTAAACCTTCTGCAGGGGGACTGGATTCTACATATATGCTTTACACATATTCATGTGGCAATCCAACGAGGTCTGTTTGGTATTTTTGTCACAATATCACTAAGCGATAGAAGCAAGTTGATGCACATTTGTTTCAGATAGTTCCTGTGGATGTCTATTCTAAGAAAAACCAAGAGAATGTACCCATGGGTTTCAGAATTTTGTAGCTGTTCTTGCTCATCTAAGAGAAAGCTTGAGAGTTTACTTTTTGCAGCAGAATTGCTGAATTCCTTTAATTTGTCCTCCCAGAAGAGGGTCAGTGGCCTTCCAGCCTT
Source organism: Glandirana rugosa (assembly GCA_018402905.1). Classification (NCBI taxonomy): domain Eukaryota; kingdom Metazoa; phylum Chordata; class Amphibia; order Anura; family Ranidae; genus Glandirana; species Glandirana rugosa. The sequence continues at coordinate 384,743 of BLSH010213158.1, read as the reverse complement.
CTAATCTTTAAAGCAGCCTTTCTCAACCTTTTCCACATGGAGGAGCCCTTAGAAAAAAACTTTCCGGTCTCAGGGAATCCCTGCTAAAATGTACTATATCTACAACTCATGACACATTAGTGGGATGGTCAGTGGGAAGAATGCTACTTACATTTGTAATCATTTTGAAGAATTACCCCCTTACAAAGAGCTAAAAAGACCAATGGTGTCAGTGGGAACTTATCCGAGAATAAGAAATTGCTCACTACTCATGGAACCCCTAGAAACCTCTTGAGGAACCCTGGTTGAGGAACCCTGCTTTAAAGTGTATTGTGGCGTTATGAAAGGCAAGATGATCGAAAGACGTTATGTTTCACCTCGCATGCGTTCATTGCTGGAAACTAAGGTGGAATCCCATCTGGGTTTTACCAGCCACCTTGGCAGGGTTGGTTCCGGACCAGATTTTGCGGTCCACTTGTGTCCATCAACCAGTGGTATAAAGGAAGCAGGTCTGGATCAGATATTTGATCTGGACTGGGACTCAGGATCCATCAAACCTGAGAGAGCTGTTGAACTGAATTTTGCTTTATGACTGAAACAAAAGGTTTGTATTGTCTTTGTTTTGTGGGTGACTGGGAGAAGTCCTTCACCGCTCAGTTAGAGAAACTGAAGATGTTTAGTAAGAGCCTGGATGGCAAGGATTTATTTTCTGTTTTGTTTGTTTTATTTTCATGCAACCTTTTAAAATAAAACTGGCTACAAGTCAACTTTTAAGAAAACCTGCTGTTTGGACTGCTTTTTTTCCCAGGGAAGGTGATCCTGTATACCCACACCTTTTTTTTAGTTTTGGATACAGCAGGAAGGTTTAAACCCCTCCCAGTTCATTTTTTGCTTCCTCTGGGGAAATTTTCATTCACTTCCTGTACCAAAGGTGCACCGTGAAGGTAGAAGAAATCTCCCAAAGTGAAGGGAATTCTTCAGAATAGGTTTCCCTATATGGAGATATTCCCTCACCTCTAAAATGTTGGATTTCTCTTCACTTTTTTTCTAGATGGCAAGGCTCACCCGTACAAATAGAGGAGTGAATCTTCCAAACAGACATCATAAAAAATAACCCTTCCCCACTCTATCCAAAACTAGAGCCTTATTTTATGGGCACTTTAAACTACAACTCTCAGAAGCCATCTGAATGTATAGCTTTTGAAAGAAACAGAGTGTACCCCATCATCAACTAGGCTCCAGTTTGGAAGTGGACACTGCATCAGTGTGCAGAACAGGCATGACACATGTTCATTAGTAGGTACCTGTAACACTAAGCACTGCTGATGTGCACTGCTTGTAGAAAACCACAGGCAGGTTGGAAGAGCACTTATTACCCAGGGTATTGGCAGTCTGCTGGGGAGACCAGTCTTCATCAAAGGAAGATGCTTCTGCATAGCAGATTTGAGGAGAATTTGGAGATACTTTTCTGATTGTTTGCAAAACCTCTTTACATTGGTGGTCAGCGGGAAGAAAGTTCCTTACATTGATGGCCAGTGGAAAGAAAGCTCCTTACATTGAAGGTCAGTGGGAAGAATTTCCCTCTTACAAAGCTAGTCAGTGAAAAGAACGCTCCTTACATTGGTGGTCAATGGGAGGAATGCAACCCTTACATTGATGGGCAGCGGGAAGAAAGCTCCTTATGTTAGTGGTCAATTGAAATAAAGCTCCTTACATTGATGTTCAGTGGGAAGAATGCTTCTTACAGTGGTGCCCAGTGGAAAGAATGTCCCTTACATTGGTGGTCAATGGGAAGAATGCCCCTTACATTGGTGGTCAGGGAAAAGAACACCCTTTATATTGTTGGTCAGTGGGAAGAATGCCCCCTTACATTGGTGGGCAGTGGGAAGAAAGCCCCATTACATTAGTGGTCAGTGGGAAGAATGCCCCATACATTGGAGATCAGTGGGAAGAATACCCACTATAGTGGTGGTTAGTGGAAACAAAGCTCCTTTGAACATTGATGTTCACTGGGAAGAATGCTACTTATATTGGTGGTCAGTGGGAAGAATGCCCCTTACATTGATGTTCAGTGGGAAGAATGCCCCTTACATTGGTCGTCAGTGGGAAGAATGCTCTGTACATTGGAGGTCAGTGGGAAGAATACCCATTACGGTGGTGGCCAAAGGGAAGAATGCTCCTTACATTGATGTTCAGTGGGAAGAATGCCCGTTACATTGGAGGTCAGTGGGAAGAATACCCATTATGGTGGTGGTCAGTGGGAAGAATGCCCCTTACAGTGGTGGTCAGTGGAAAGAATGCCCCCTTACATTTGTGGTCAGTGGGAAGAGTGCAACCCTTACATAGGTGATCAGTGAAAAGAAAGGCCCTTCCATTGGTGGTCAATGGGAAGAATGCAACCCTTACATTGATGGTCACTGGGAGAAAACCCCTTACACTAGGGGTCAGTGAGAAGAATGCCATTCTTACAGATAGCGTAAAAGATAATTGGTGTCAGTGGTTACTTATCTAAGATTAGGAAATTGCTCTTTGCTAATCTTTGGAAACCCGAATAACCTCTGGAAGAACCTTAGGATTCCACAGAACCCTGGTTGATAGAGGCTGTCTAAATTAATAAATGAAAGGGGAGACAAGCAGGCAAGATGATACAAACTTGTCACTTCAAAACTTTGAAATGCTTCTTATATAAACTCTTTGAAAGGTCCCTAATCAAAAATACCAAAGCGTATTCTGCTAATGAATTTAATAGGGCATAGTACTGATTATTTTATTGACCGAGCCACTATGAAACAGTTAATTGTTCTGTTCTGTTGTGTAATCAAATGATAATGACGTTCTTTTGTTAATATGTTGTTGCAATGTGTTTATTAATTGGCTACAATGGACAGTGTACTTTGAAGCTGAGTGATGTGGACATTGGGTTTATTCAGAGAAACAGGGACTTAATCATTGGACTAATGCAGACTGATGTCTGATGATAAATGATTGTTTATACCATACTACAGTATTGTTCCTTGTAATTACTCCTTTAAACTACAGAGCAATTACACGTGTCTGTATCCTATTAATGCTAAATTGTACTATGTTGAAAAGAGCACCCATGTAATTATGTGTACCATTGTTGCTGCTTCCCAACCAATAAACACATTTAATTGATTTGTAATCTAATGTATACTGTGTTCTTAAAGTGATTGTAAAGGTCATTTTTTATTTTTCAAAATAACAACCATGTCTATACTTGCCTGCTCCGTGCAATCGAATTGTACAGAGCAGCTGCAAACATCCTCTTTTCGGGTCTCCCCCCGGCACTCCAGACCCCTCCCCTCTGTCCAGCGCCCCATAGGAAGCCACTTCCCATGGGGGCACTCGTGCGGGCTCACTCCTGAGCCCTGCTGCTGCGTCCATCGACACAGACAGCGGGACTCGGCCTCGCTCCCTCGTCACTGGCTTTGATTGACAGCACTGGGAGCCAATAGCTCCCATTACCCCAGCAAAGCCAGTGAGACCCAGAAGTGAGGGGAGAGAAGAGCTGCAGATGTGCACGGCGCTGGATCAAATGAGGTCTCGGGTAAGTAAAAAGGGGGGGGTGGATGCTGACACCTAAACATTTTTTTTTTTTACCTTAAAATTATACTAAAATCTCTTTTTTTCATTTAAAATAACAAACATGTTATACTTACCTCCTCTGTGAAATGAGCAGCCCGGATCCTCCCCTTCTCGGGTCCCTCCTGTTGAGCGCCCCCACAGCACGCAGCTTGCTATGGGGGCACCCGAGCCGCAGCTCCCTGTGTCCATTCAGACATGGAGCCGCAGCCCGGCCCCTCCCCCTTTCTCTCCTCATTGGCTCACTGACACTGCTCTGCTGTCTCAGCCAATGTGGAGGGGGGGTGCCGGACAGCAGAGTGTCTCATGCAACATCGCTGGATCTAGATGGACCTCAGGTAAGTAATTAGGGGGGGCTGAGGGTCCTGCTGCCCACAGAAGGTTTTTTTTAACCGAATGCATAGAACGCATTAAGATAAAAAATCCTTCTGCCCTTATAATCACTTTAATTCAAGGAATGCATTAAGGTGAAATGTTCATGAAGACTTGTAAAGTTACTAAAAGGTCCACTTTAAATTCCCCCTCCAACCTATTTGCCTGTAGCTGGTAGGAAGAAATGAAAGCAGACATAATTGATATATCACAAAAGGTGAGATGCAGAGTGGGAATGAGGAAACTCCAGTATATTGGTCTATAAAGCATTGAGCACTGCCTCTTCTACATCTGAGAGTCTTGACTTACAAGGAGGGGGGATAAAAGCCCATGACCCATGATCAAGGCATCTAGAAGGTCAATGGACAATTGGACATAGAGCTTTCAGGCCCTTGCTGCAGCACTAGCGGGGGTTGATTAACTAAGACCCCTTTCACACTGAGGCGGTTTTCAGATACGTTTACGCTAAAAGTAGCGCCTGAAAAGCACCTGAGAACTGCCTCCCATTCGTTTGCTTTCACACTGGGGCGGTGCGCTTGCGGGGCAGTGAAAAAAAGTCCTGCAAGCGGCATCTTTGGGGTGTGTTTGGAGCGCCTTAAAAAGCACTTCAAAAACAACCCTGCCCACTGAAAAGAATGGGCAGCGCTTTCAAAGCGCCTGAAAAGCGCACGAAAAGCACTGCAAAACTGCCCTTTTTATTGCTTTTGTTTTTTTAAGGTTACGCTGACCTTAATAAAAAGGACTGCTAACGCCACAAAAGCAACTGGTGTTTTATCTCCAGTTTTTGCAGCTCCTCAGTGTGAAAGGGGTCTAAAACTGGAGAGTGCAAAATTTGGTGTGCATGGTAAACAATCAGCTTCTAACTTCACCTTGTTCAATTAACCACTTACCAACCAGAAGCTTTTCCAGCTTTAGGACCAGAGCACTTTTTTCAATTTGGCACTGCACCGTTTCAAATGGTAATTGCGCGGTCATGCAATGCAGTACCCAAACAAAAGTTGCATCCTTTTTTTCCCACAAATATAGCTTTCTTTTGGTGGTATTTGTTCACCACTGCGCTTTTTATTTTTTGCGATATAAACAAAAAAAGGACGAAAATTTTGAAAAAAAATGATATTTTCAACTTTGTTATTACAAAAATACAATAAACTACATTTTAGTCACAAATTTTTGCCAAAATGCATTTAGCCACATGTCTTGGGTAAAAAAAAGTTAATTACCGTATATTTATTGGTTTGCGCAAAAGTTATAGCGTCTACAAACTAGGGTACATTTTCTGGAATTTATGCAGCTTTTATTTTTTGACTGCCTATCTCATTGGAAGGGCAGTACAACCCCCCCCCCCCCCAAATGACCCCATTTTGGAAAGTAGATACCCCAAGGAATTTGCTGAGAGCCATTTTGAGCCCATTGAATATTTTATTTTTTAGTCATAAGTGATTGAAAGATGACCAAAAAAAAAATGACACAAAGTTGTTACTGAAATGATATATTGCTCACACATGGCATGGGTATATGTGGAATTACACCCCAAAAATATATTCTGCTGCTTCTCCTGAGTACGGGGATACCCCATGTGTGAGACTTTTTGGAAGTCTATCTGCATACAGGACCCCAAAATCCAATCGCCGCCTTCAGTATTTCTAAGGGCAAAAATGTATGCCTTCACCCCACACTACCTATCACAGGTGCGGAGGCCATGAAATGCTCAGATAGCACAAGCCCCCCCCCCCCCAAATGACCCCATTTTGGAAAGTAGACACCCCAAGCTATTTGCTGAGAGGCATGTTGAGTCCATGGAATATTTTATATTTTGCCACAAGTCTCGGGGAAATTACAATTTTTTATTTTTTTTCCCCACAAAGTTCTCACTAAATGATAAGTTACTTGAACATGTCATGGGTATATGTGAAATTACACCCCAAAATACATTCTGCTGCTTCTTCTGAATACGGGGATACCACATATATGACTTCCGCCGCTAACCTAAAACCCCAGGACATACGTCTATCTGAAGGTTTTTCAGAGTGTGTACCCCATAGGGGCATGAGTCCTCTTCGTCGTCTTATATAAAAACCCCACATTAAGGTGTATATGGGTACGGTACACACTCGTTATATAGTAAAGTCATTGTTG
>BLSH010213158.1:344947-370571 GCA_018402905.1 Glandirana rugosa | reverse complement strand
GCCCCCCCCCCCCCCATTTACTTACCTGAGCCCCTTCTCTCTCCAGCGATGTCCACGAATGTCTAAGCCATCTGGGACTCTCCTCCTGATTGGCTGAGACACAACAGCTGCACCATTGGCTCCTGTGGCTGTCAAACAAAGCCAGTCAGCCAATCAGTGGAGAGAGGGGGCGGGGCCAGGCCGGGGCTCTGTGTCTGAATGGACACAGGGAGCTCTGACTCGGCTCGGGTGCCCCCATAGAGAGCTGCTGGCTGAGGGGACACTCCAATAGGTGGGAGGGGCCAGGAGTAGAGAAGAGGGACCCAAGAAGAGGAGGATCCGGGCTGCTTTGCACAAAACCACCTGCACAGGGGAGGTAAGTATAACATGTTTGTTATTTTTATTTTTTTTAAAAAACAAGACTTTACAATCACTTTAAGCTTAGACAAAAAAGGTGGAAGCTGATTGGTTACTATGCAGAGCTGCACTAGATTTTGCACACTCCAGTTTTAGTAAATCTTCCCCACAGAGTGTATACTGTATGAAGTCACCAGATAGGAACTTTTGCAAGCATGCATCAATGCACATTTTTCCTAGCAATATTCTCCTAAATGCATGCATTAGCAATAAGGCTAAAGTTATTAGTTATTCATTATTCTGTTAGGCTTATGACACACGGGCAACTCTGCCGCTAGCAATCCTGTGTCTGACTGTCAAAATCGCTAGTGGCAGGATTAGTGAAAGGCTACCTGTTTTTCCCTATGGCATCGCTCCTTCTGTAGCTGGGGCAGGGAGATGTTGCTTTCATAACTAGTGATCCAGCCGATACCAATTACCGATACCTACCGCAACTGTTTTGTTTACACTTCAGCTGTCAGCAATGGTATAAAGCATTGCAAATTTATTTACAAATGAAATCGTTTTTTTTATTTTTAATTTTGTGGGGTTTCTTCATGTAAAATGTGTAAATATATGTTAAAGGTGTAAAAATATTAACAAACAAAGCAAACAAGAACAAGCTTTAACCACTTCAATACCATGCACTTAGAACACTTTCCTACCAGACCAGTTTTCAGCTTTCAGTGCTGTTGCGTTTTGAATGAGAATTGCGCGGTCGTGCGATGCTGTACCCAAACAAAGTTTTTATCATTTTGTTCCCACAAATAGAGCTTTCTTTTGGTGGTATTTGATCACCTCTGCGGTTTTTATTTTTTGCGCTATAAACAAAAAAAGAACGAAAATTAAAAAAAAAAAAAATTCTCTATTTCTGTCACAAAACTTTGTAAATAAGTACATTTTCTCCATCACTGACAGGCACTGATCTGACAGTACTGATTGGCACTGATGAGGTGGCACTGATGATGAGGCACTTATATGCAGCAATGATGAGCACCGTTAGGCGGCACTGATAAGCAGCACTGACGGGCACTGATATGAAACACTGACGGGCACTGATATGCAGCACTGACGGACACTGATAAGCGGCACTGACACACTGATAAGCGGCACTGATGGGCACTCATAGAGGGCACTGATTGGCACTCATAGGCGGCACTGGGCACTGTTAGGTGGCACTGATGGGCACTGATAGGTGGGCACTAGTAGGTGGCACTGGTGGGCACTGATATGTGGCACTGGTATGCACTGATAGGGGCACTGGTACACACTGATAGGGGCACTGGTGGGCATATGTACAGAAAGGGGCCCATTCCCTGGTGGTCTAGGGTGGCATCTGAAGGTGGCACTAAGTGACATTCATATTGGGCACTATGTCCCTTACCTGGTGGTCTAGGGTGGTCTCCCTGGTGGTCCAGATTGGCTCCCTGGTGGTCCCTGGTGGGCTCCCTGGTGGTCCTGGGTGGGGACATTGCTGCTGGTCCCTGGGCAGGCTCCCTGGTGGTCTAGTGTGGCAATCCGAGGGGGGGCTGTGCTGATAAATCATCAGCACAAACCCTACCTGTCAGGAGAGCAGCCGATCGGCTCTCCACTCCTCAGGTCTGCAGACCCGAGTACAGGAAAGCCAATAAACGGCTTTCCTGTGTTACACTTTGACCAGCCGTGATTGGTCACAGCTGATCACATGGTAAAGTGCTTCGGATGGAAGCACTTTACCGAGATCGGTATTGCGGGGGGTCAGACTGACCTCCCACACCACCGATCGTCGAGATGCGCGCCCCCCTGGGCGCGCGGCGGCTTGTTATCCTGAGGACGTCATATGACGTCCATTCAGGATAACTAAACCACTTCCCGGCTGTCATTCTGCATATGGCGGTCAGGAAGTGGTTAATTACTGATAGTTTATAAAATAGAAGTGAACAAAAAAAATCAGCAGGAAAACAATAATTAGATGGAGAAGGAGAATAAGGAGTTAGGCTGTATTCACACCTGTGCATTTTTAGTGCTTTTTGCATTTTGCAGATTTGCACTGCAGAGCGTGTTCCATAGGAAATCATGTTAAATGGACTGCAGTGCAAATCTGCAAAATGCAAAAAAGCACTAAAAATGCATAGGTGGGAATCCAGTCTTAAGGCCGATTAGAGTAAATTAATTTAATTTAATAAGCGGTTAAACAGAGGAACATTTTAATAAAAAAAATATATATATATTTTAATTTGACTTGAGTTCAATATATTCATAAAAGTATGGTCCCATGCAGTAGCGCGGTGTAGCATCATTATTTCAATTGTGGATTTGCAGCACTGGCAAATTTTACCACTGCAGCTGATTGCAACCATTTTGAGAGGACCATTTATTGTATTCTGTGGCGCTGAAATTTTTATTTGGTTGGTAACAGTAGATCAGTGTCATGTCCTCTGACAGAACGGGGATCTGCCTTGTTTACATTGGCAGATCCCTGTTCTGCCTCTGTAGAAGGTGATCGCGGGTTGCTGGCGGACATAAAAGTCCGCCCAACCCACGGGCACGCTCACGCAGCATGCAGCGGGCGCGAGGTCCCACCCGCAACCACGCCTGCATAAACCGATGTAACATGACAGCAGTTTGCATAAAAGAGCCGGCCTGCCGCCGTAAAACGTCAGCGGCTGGTCAGCAAGCGGTTAAAGTATAACTAAAGGGAAAATTTTTTTTTGTTTTGGATAGAGGGGAGTGGAATAAGAACACTTGTCAGTTTTTTTGCTGTCTGTGCCCCGTTAGGGAGATTCACCCTCTCTATTTGTCCTGTTTACCATTATCATTGAAAGTAAAAGTAAAAGAAAATCCCAAATTTTGGGTTGTCTCCAGAAAAGTAATAGAGGTGAAATCTTCCAATGGTGACACTAGTTCCGGTAACCTGGGGGCCCCCAAGGAATTTTCTTAATTTGCAGGGACTTCCTCTCGCTTCCTGTTTGGCTATGGGACAGGAAGTGAAGGGAAATCTCTGCAATGGGATACAGATAGGGAAATAAAATCTGACAGGGGTTATAACGCTTCCTTGCTCTAGCCAAAATGGAAAAAACAGTTTTGCCTATAGTTCTACTTTAAACTGACTTCATCTGCAGATTGAAGTTCATCCCTTTGGTCTATGGATGAAAAAAACAAAAATATACAAAAATAATCAATGTTTCTTTTTATCTTTCTGTTTCAGCTGCTGAGCAATGTTGTTGATAAACATTGCCTGACTGCTTTTTTTTTTTGGACAGTTCCAATTGCCGGGACTTAATTTACATTTCAGCTGAATGAGATATTGGCCACGCTCCTTAACCACTTCAGCCCCGGAAGAAATTCCCATGTTAGGACCAGACCACTTTTTGCGATTCGGCACTGCGTCGCTTTAACTGATAAGTGCGCGGACGTGCGACATTGTACCCAAACAAAATTTGTGTCCTTTTTTTCCCACAAATAAAGCTTTCTTTTGGTGGTATTTGATCCCCTCTGCGTCATTTCTGATCACCGCTATAAACAAAAAAAGAGCAACAATTTTGCAAAAAAAACAATAATTCTTACTTTTTGCTAAAATGCAAATCCAAAAAAAAAAATATATAAAAAAACAAATGTATTCATCGGCTTTGGCCGTTTTATATTCTTCCTCATATTTGTGGTAAAAAAAAATGCAATCAGCGTTTACTGATTGGTTTGCGCAAAAGCTGCTGCGTTTACAAACCATGAGAATTAATTTCTGGCGTTTTTACAAATTTTTTTTTTTTTTTATTGGTAATGGCCGCGATCTGCCATTTTTATCGGGACTGCGATATTGCAGCGGGCATGTCGGACATTTTTGACACTTTTTTGGGACCAATGACATTTATACAGCGATCAGAGATTTAAATATCCACTGATTACTGTATAAATATCATTGGCAGGGAAGGGGTTAACCTGCAGGGGCAGTGAAGGAGTTAACTGTGTTCCCTGGGTGCGTTCTAACTGTGAGGGGGCTGGGCTGGCAGGGGCACCAGAGATCTAACTGATCCCAAGTACAGGGATCAGTAGATCTCTGACATGCCGCCTGTCAGAGTGGGAAACCGCTGTATTTACATCAGTGGTTCCCCGTTTTGGCTCTGTCACAGGGCATCGCGAGTCGCCGGCGGACATCGAGTCTGCCAGCCCCGTTCAGGGAGTGTGCGGCAGGCACGAGCACGTGCTCACCCCCTGGCTGTCGTGCACTAAAGTGACAACTATAAGCGGTGATTCATGGGACAGAGCTATGCTGTCGCTGCTTATAATCGTATGGCCATCAGGAAGTGGTTAACAACCGATAATTGCCACTGTTTTTTTATTTTATATATATATTTCGGCAGTCAGTGGGGGAATCCCGTTGACAGCTGAAAGAACTGAGCCCGAAAGTATCGGTTTCAGGTATCGGAGCATTTGCACAAGTACCGATACTTGCGTAAATGCTTAGTATTGGCACTGGTATCGGTGCAACCATAGCTTTAATCTACTTAAGACACTTCCTGTGTGGTGAAACCGTTGTCACCAGAACAGTAAGGGCCCATTAACATCAGTTAGGTCCCTTGAAAAGCATGAAAAACAAGTAAATGCAGCTAGTAGTTTGAATGGGCTGTACATTTTACAGGCATTTGACCTATTTTTTTTTTTTACTATTCTTGCCAATGAAATGAATAAATGGCCAAATGCTTGACACGCCTAAACGCGCCTAAACACATTTGAAAAATGTGGCTATAGCCACGTCTTTATTTAATGCTGCTCTTCTCCTGTCAGAAGAGCTGTGTGTGCATGAGGCCTTAGAGAGGGAAAATCTATTTAGTGGAGTCCCGGATAGCAAAAAACTACCAAAGGGTTTAAATCCTTCTCCACTCTATCCAGACCTAAAAAAAAATGTGTTTTTGTTTCTTTAATTTTTTTTTCTGCCAGTTTCTGATTCCAAAGGCATGGACAGGGGTGAATCAATAACAAGATATAAGAAATCTGCTCATTTTCACACAGTTCATATGAACAGCAGGACCCGCCATGATCTTTGCTCCACGCAGACAATAGCACAGCACCTTACTTCTGTTCCTTCCTTTTTATTCATAAAATGAAAAAGCATCCCATCCACTAGCAAGGGGATTTTCCACCTTGTTGATAACAAATTTTAAATGTCTGAGGCATTGGTTGAGGAGCTCATTATTGGTCTTTTAGGGCCCATTCACACCAGATGCAGTTGGATGTATGTTTGACTGCATTCCAATTGCATAGCCAATCCACATTTTAGGTTATCCTATGGGCAGTTCACACCAGTGCAGTGCAGTAAAAAAAGTAGAGCAAGCAGCATCACAAACATGCACAAATGTGTGCAAATGCATGTAAACAATCACAAGCGTAAACACACATGTGTGGGAAAAATGCATGTAAACATGCATAAAAATGTGCAGTTGATGCATGGTTTCTGGTATGACTAGGCTCTTAGAGTTCATAAATGGCCTGATAATGTCAACACTCCCCTTATTCAACCCTGCTACTACCTGCATAGACAAGGTTGCTAAACTCATTTACTGTATAATGCCCGCCTAACTACCTGTCCCCTGTTCCCTCTCAAATACTACAGTCACCCTCTGACTCTATCCTATACTCTCTAACCCACATCTTCAATCTCTCCCTCTCTTCTGTCATCTTCCCCAACTCTCTAAAGAATGCACTGGTCACCTCCATATATAAAAAGCTGTCCTTGGACACTACCAATCTTAACACTCTATGCCCTATCTCCTTGCTCCCCTTTTCCTCTAAACTCCTTGAACACCTGGTCTACAACCTCATTAAGAATAACCTTCTTGATCCCCTTCAACCTGGATTTCGCCCCTCAACACTCCACAAAAACTGTTCTTTTAAAACTCACAAATGACTTACTAACAGTAAAAAGCTACTTCTGGACCTTTCAGCTGCCTTTGATAAAGTTTACCACCCCCTCCTCCTCAAAAAATGTTACTCCTTTGGTCTTGGTGACTGTGCTCTTCGCTGGCTCTCATCCTACCTAGCCCACCGCACCTTTAGTGTCACTTGTAATTCTACTTCCTCCACTCCTCCTCCTTTCTCCATCGGTGTCCCCCAAGGTTCTGTTATTGGACCTCTCTTATTTTCAATCTACCCCTCCTTGGGTCAGCTGATAGCCTCCAATGGCTTTCAATATCATTTCTATGCTGACGACACCCAAATCTATCTCTCCACCCCTCAGCTCACTCCATCAGTCTCCTCAGGCATCACTAACTTACTAACAGGCATATATGTCTACATATCACGCCACTTCCTGAAACTCAGGGTGCTAGGTGTTCTCCTGACTTCGAACTCTCCTTTCAGCCCCACATCCAATCACTTTCCAAAGTTTGCCACCTCAACCCTTGAAACATCTCCAAAATACGTCCCATCCTAACCTATCCTAATGAGACCTCAAAGCTCCTGATTCACTCCCCAGTTATCTGTCACCTCAACAACTGCAACTCCCTCATTGGCTTTCCTTTAAATAGGTTATCCCCCTTCAGTCCATCATGAATGCTACTGCCAGACTCATCCACCTTACAAACCACTCAGTGTCTGCTCCTCCTCTCTGCCAATCCCTCCATTGGCTGTCACTCACCCAACAAATTAAATTAAAAAATATTAACAATAATACTACAAAGCCATCCGCAACTCGGCCCCCAGCTACATCACTAACCTAGACTCAAAATGCCAACCAAATCATCCTCTTTCTTCCTCTCAAGACCTCCTGCTCTCCAGCTCCCTCATCACCTCCTCTCATACTCGCCTCCAGGACTTCTCCCAAGCCTCTCCCATCCTTTGGAATTCTCTACCCCAATTTGTCCGACTATCTCCAACTCTATCCACTTTTAGGTGGTTCCTCAAAACTTTTCTCTTCAGAAAAGCCTATCCTGCCTCCACCCAACGACTGTACTTTCATTTTCTTCATCTGCTCACCCCCCACAGTTATTAACTTTTGTATCACCTGACCCTCCCTCCTAGATTGTAAGCTCTAACGATCAGGGCCCTCTGATTCCTCCTGTATTGAATTGTATTGTAACTGTACTGTCTGCCCTAATGTTGTAAAGCGCTGCGCAAACTGTTGGCGCAATATAAATCCGGTATAATAAATAGTAATTTCATGAAATAGCGAGAAAGTCAGGAAAACCACTTTATCATTCCATCTAAGGCCCATGCCATAGGAAAATAAAGTATATTTTTTGGCAAAAACAGGAAACAATTTTTATGCAATCTGTCTTGTCTTTCTTCTCCATAGCGGCCATTTCTCACTGATATTACTGGTTCTATAGCAGGCCTTCATCCCCTGATTTACTGTCGTGCCCTCTATATTCCGATGTGGCATTGCACTGCCGCATTCACCTTGGGTTAAGAATGCTACTGAAAACCGTTTAAGCCAGTTATCAAGAAAGATATATTGTCTCTCATTGTAATTCATAGAGGAACTGCAGTCCCCTATTGTACGGCTGCAGCCAGATCCGTATTCCCCGGAAGAGGAACAAAAAGCCAAGAAATACCCCTTGAACACCCTTTGTGCTGGAGAGAGAGCGGGGATCCTTCCAGCTGCTGCTTCTCTCACAAGTTTATGCCGTTTACATTGTTGTCCCATGGAAGGATGAATAAAGGATTTTAATTGCATCGACTTAATGGTAACAAATCCCATTTATTATTGTGTATGACATGAGTGGTAAAAGTGGAGCCACTATGAAAGGATTACTGAAGAATAAGCAACTTTTTATTCACCATCCATTTCATAACAAGCTGATCTGTAACCTCTGCGATTTTTTTATATATTATAAATAGCTATTAGGTTATTAAGGCCTCTTTTACATGGGCTGATCTGTTTTTCTGTGCAGATGTCTGCTGATCTCCTGCTGAGCTGAGTGGAGCAGGCAGATGACAGGTCCATGTCTACTGCACTTATGCTGAGCGGAAATGGAGACAGCCTGCTCTGGGCAGTTGGATGTAAACGGAATGGTTGTGTGTTTAAACCCGACTGTCCTCTGATCCGATCCAGACAGGGGAACGGATCCCCTTTGTTTTTACCATATTGGATCGGATTTGAGGTAGGTGGGTGTAAATGGACACTAGTCTGCTTTTATCAGCTGCTCCATGGAGGGTCCACCTGAAGAATGGACAGGTGGACCCATTCAAACTGCTCCTGTGAATGGGGCCTAAAGCGTTACTAAACTCAAAAACAAAACAATTTATATATTGTAGCTGACCAATCACTGGATATGGACTTCTCTAGAGCCTCTCCCATCCTCTGGAACTCTACCTCCATCTGTTGGGCTATCTCCTACTCTGGCCAACTTTATGCAATCCCTGAAAACTATTTTTTTTTTTTTCTCCAAAACATGCTTTATTGTTTATAGTAAGCACAAAAGTACAGCATACCAACAAGTGCAAGATTAGAAAAATCTAAATAAACAACTGGACAATTAGATTTGGTTAGCAACAACAGCTTGCTGAGTAGCATGCAATGTACATAGGTCAAAAGTAAAGGTGGGAATGTTGCAATATTTGGAAGAGGGGGGATAAGATCTTATTATACAGTGAACTTTTAGGGGAGTCGGGGTCCAGAGGGCATGTGACCAGCGCATGCAGTCTAGTGTTTAAACAGGTTGTGTGGATGGTAGAGGGTGGGTGGGGAGGGGAGGGAGGTAAGAAGAGAGAAGAAAGACAAAAAAACAAGGGTTTAAAGGGCGGGGCTTAGGTGTTCATGATGAATAAGTGTGTCGGGCAGATGCTGGGCTAGTTTGATTGTAAGGCCCGGATTAGTTGGGCTTCTTATTAGCGGCCCATTGTCAAGGCGTACTCAGGAGATGAGTGGAAGTGGGTCCAGCAAGCCCATTTCTTAGAAAATTTGGATGGGGCGTCTTGAGCAATAACTAATCTCTTTTTGAAGCCTATCCCACCTAACAACTCAACCTTTAATTCTTCTATCAGCTCATCCCTCACATTTATTACCTTTTGTACCATTTTCCGCTCCTCATTAGCGTCCCCATTCACCGTTTCAGGTCCAATTTCAAAATTCAGACCTGAAATGGACCACAAGACGCACAGGGCACCTGTGCAATTCGCACCAGAGCCACTCCGGAGATGTGTGAATCGGCTCTATAGAGTGCAAGTCACAATCTCCTGACATGCGAATTGGATGTGGGGAAATCCACATCCAATTTGCATGGGTGTGAACCCAGCCTTATATTGTAAAGCTCTGCGCAAACTGTTGGTGCTATATAAATCCTGTATAATAATAATAATAATGTGGTGGCTGCATTCATTTTAATTTTCCAGGCTTTTAGTCCTTTATTTTCATCAAGTGATCCGCCAGTAACACGCCTCCTGTTATAGGGTGGCTGCATTCACTCCTGAACTGCTCTCGGTCCCAAGAAGACATTGATCACCGGTGCGACCGTCTTCCGATCATGTGACCACTGTGACAGCCAATCACAGGGATGACATGATCGCTGATCCTTCCTGCCCCCCTGGACATCGAGAACTTTTAAAGGGGATGTTAGGGTGGGCGGGGAGGTTTTAAAGGCCATTTCTAACCAAAATTTTCTTCTTTTTTTTTTAGTTTGGGAAGGATTAGAACTCCTGTCAGGTTTTAAGTGTTACCTGTGCCCCCCCCCCCCCCGACTTTCTGTTGTCTGATCCATCACCTGGTCAGGGAGTGAGGAGAAATCTCCCCAGTGGGCACTAAAGAGTTTTAGCAACAGTTGGGCTATAACTTTTGATTTCACCTGACAATAAATGCCAGTATACACTCACCGGACACTTTATTAGGTACACCTTGCTAGTATCGGGTTGGACCCCCTTTTGCCTTCATTCTTCATGGCATAGAGTCAACAAAATGTTGAAACATTCCTCAGTGGTTTTGGTTCATAATGACATGATAGAATAACGCAGTTGCTGCAGATTTGTCGGCTGCATGTCCATGATGCCAATCTCCCGTTCCACCACATCCCAAGGTGCTCTATTGGATGAGATGTGGTGATTGTGGAGGCCATTGGAGTGCAGTGACCTCATTGTCCAGTGGTGAGATGATTGACATGGTGCATTATCCTGCTGGAAGGAGCCATCAGAAGATGGGGACACTGTAGTCATAAAGGGATGGACATGGTCAGCAACAACACTCAGGTAGGCTGTGGTGTTTAAATGATGCCCAATTGTTACTAAGGAGCCCAAAGTGTGCCAAGAAAATATCCTCCACACCGTTACATCACCACCAGCAGTCTGAAACGTTGATACAAGGCAGGATGGATCCACGCTTTCATGTTGTTTATACCAAATTCTGACCCCACCATCTCAATGTCACAGCTGAAATTGAGACTCGTCAGACCAGGCAATGTTTTTCAAATCCTCTATTGTCCAATTTTGGTGATCCTGTGCAAATTGTAGCCTCAGTTTCCTGTTCTTAGCTGATAGGAGTGGCACCTGATGTGGTCTTCTGCTGCTGTAGCCCATCTGCTTCAAGGTTTGATGTGTTGTGCATTCAGAGATGGTATTCTGCATACCTTGGTTGTAACCAGTGTTTGAGTTACTGTTGCCTTTTTATGATCTGGAACTAGTTTGCCCATTCTCCTCTGACATCAACAAAACATTTTCCTCCACACAACAGCCACTCACGAGAACTTTTCTCTGTAAACCCTAGAGATGGTTGTGCATGAAAATCCCAGTAGATCAGCAGTTTTTGAAATACTCAAACAAGCCCGTCTGTCACCAACAACCATGCCACGTTCAAAGTCACTTAAATCCCCTTTCTTCCCCATTCTGATGCTCGGTTTGAACTTCAGCAAGTCGTCTTCACCATGTCTAGATGTCTAAATGCATTGAGTTGCTGCCATGTGATTGGCTGATTAGTAATTTGTGTTACCAAGCAATTGAACGGGTGTACCTAATAAAGTGGCCGATGAGTGTTGTTTTACATTTATAGCATAAAGCACCCAAGATAGAATAGACAGGGTGCATGGGTTTTGTTTCTTCAGGAGCTCTCTGCAGCCCTCTCCCAGAGACTAAGCTAGAAAGATGTGAGCCCATTGATTGACAGTTATGAATCGCTGTGTAAACAGCATAAAAATAGACACTGATGAGTGAAGCACACATCACTGGCTATAGATATTCTAATGTTAACCCTGAACCCACTAAGGGTGTTTTATAGTTTGTCTGTGCATTCTGTTCAATGCAAAATCCTGATTTTCAGTAGGGTTGACCTTACCTTTTACATTTCTTTTAGCAGCAGCATGGTTAAGAATATTGGCACCTTTGTGATTGTGTATACTGAACACCGAAGACAAGATCAGCATTACCATTGCTTTAAACCTAAGTCCTTCGTGTCCAATAAAATGGACACATTAAATGTGCGAGGCAGGGAGGCTCAGCGCTCAGTTTTATTATAGCCCTTGATTGATATACACCCACCATCCTGACTCATTACTGTCTATAGCAGCCCTTCTCAACACCCAGGAACCCTTGAAATAATTCTCCGGTCTCGGGGAACCCCTGCTTAAAATTAAAAATCTACAGCTTCATACATTCAAACATAAAGCCTCGTACACACGGGACGACGATCGTACGTATGATCGTCGCAAATCGTATGTTGCATAATGTAACTTGCATACCGACTGCACTACACGATCGTACGACCGAAGAAAGAACGCTCAGGTGCATGTAATTAGCATCCGGCCGTTCCTACCTTCTGAGCATGCGTGTTTTGCACAATACAACTTGTTGTACCAACTTCTCTGTACACACGATACAACGGTCGCATGAGCACTTGTTGGTACGACCAAGTTTTCTAGTTTGCTCATACAACTCCCTTGTACGACCGTCGTATGTCTGCTATTCTAATCGCGCATACGAACGATCGATATCGCATACAAGGGTCATTAGTACGACCTGTTGTATATGATCGTCGTCCCGTGTGCACGAGGCTTTAGTGTGATTGTCAGTGGGAAGAATGATCCTTACACTTGTGGTCATTGGGAAGAATTGCCCCCTTACAGATAGCTAAAAAGATCAATGGTGTCATTGGGAACTTATCTGAGAGGTAGAAATTGACCATTGCTCAAGGAACCCCTAGCAACCTCTGGAGGAACCCTAGGGTTCCACGGAACCCTGGTTGAGAAACCCTGCTCTATACTGAAAGCTATAATGTGTGAAAGGATATTTAGCAAGTTTTGGGTATTTACTATGTAAACACTGTTTACGCGTAGCCAGTATACTACTAGACTAATATTCTATCTCTGACCACTTAGTTCTTACACATACATAAACCTATTACATCATTGTGGAACATTTCTTTAGTTTTACATTAGCACTGAGAATCTGTTTAAAGACCACTAAACTTATGTTAAAAAAAGGTGTAGCCATGCGCTCCCTTGGGATTGGCTAGTAGTTATGGTTCACCTTATAACTGCCCTCAGTCCCACCATATCTCACACATCCAAAGTCACTGAACAGGCCGGCTCTTGCTTTTGTTTGATTTATTTAGGGGATTTAACTTGGATGGGGAAAAGGGGTGACTGTGGGATGCCCAAAGAATTGGTTACAGGACCTCCTATATACACAACTCTACTTCCTACAGCACATCTCTTCTGCAGACTATTGCTCATTCTCTTCTCTCCAGCACATCACTTAGTTCCTGACCTGAAGGGAAATGTATCAGGCTCACATAACTCCTTTTTCTTCACCGCAGCTAGCACATGGTGAGGCCTGAAAACTGCTAGCAGGGCCTCCGGACCACCCGTTACAGGACAGGGTCTTGGACCCCTCAAAGTGTAGCTTAGTACATTGGTGCTATCCGGGCCTTTGATGGACTACAACTCCCAGCCCATCCCTCTTCCAGGTCCCACCAACCTGCTTTCCTCACAGTGACACTCCTTCCCCTGACTGGCTCCAAAGGCTTCCACAGGCTGTCCACTATTCCTCTCCCAGACTGTTCCAACCTTTTTCTTCCAGCTCCCAGGGTCTGTCACTCACTGACTCCAGATACTTAAAGTTTCCTCAGTAGCACCTCTGCTTTTCTCCTACTCCCTTGTGCTGCTCCAGGAATCAACTCCACATCTGGCTGCACCCGAGTCTCCAGGCCTCAAGGTCACCCCCCCAGACTGGGGGCTCCCTCCCAGGTAGAGGTCTCCACAGCACCTCTGCTACATCTTCCACACTTCCACTCGACTCCCCTGCTGGCAGACCGCTGTATTTAATGAGGCCTGCCCTCTGCCATTCTAGACTGTAGATTGGTCAGGGCTCCTTGTCAAACACCTCCTCATCCATCCCCCTTTCCGGAACCTTCCCTGCTCAAGGCAGAGGAAACTCCAAGGGCGTTCCTTCTTTCTGTCTCCAGCTGCTCCCCAGCTCAGATCAAAACATTCAGGCCTGCATTTACAGTCAGGCCTGACTAAACTTTGCCTCTCCTAGCAAAAACGTACTACAAAATTGCACCTTTCACTATGGGGGGCGCTACAAAGGCAATTAATGTAAAAGTGCCTTTAGTAAGATCTGCAGGTATATTGGGCATGCAGTGATCAGGAATTCTTCAGAACAAAACATTTCTTTGCATTTCTAAGAAAAGTAGATCTTAGAATGTTTTGAGCACTTTAGGACCGTGTTTCTCTACTTTTTTTCAATCAAGGCACCCTTTAGAAATGATGGACAATCTCGAGGCACCCTTTAAAAATTATAGACAATCTTGAGGCACCGTTTAAAAATTATGGACAATCTCAAGGCACCCTTTAAAAATTATGGACAATCTCGAGGCACCCTTTAAAAATTATAGACAATCTTGAGGCACCATCTAAAAATCATGAACAATCTCAAGGCACCCCATCCTAAAATGTAAAAATGATTCCAATAGTTTTACATAATGCAGCAACATACACAAGTCCAAGTAGGACACCCAACGTTAGAGATGATTTATGCTTCCAAAGCAAATACACTTTTGCAAACTGATACTGACTAGTATTCCAATGTTTCTCTTTCTCCATCACTCGGCTAATGTGACCCCAACACTGATGGAGAGGAGCAATGGAGGGTCAAACAAGGATGCTATGCAGGCGAATGACATCCTCCTTATCACCTGATGACGCCATTGGTCGTTAGGACGCCTGCAGCTAGAAGGTTGTAATGGTGCACAATGAAAACCTGTGACTTGGTGTAACTAAAAGGCAGCCTTCATCCACTCACTGGCTTGTATACAATTTTTGGGCAATTTGCAGGCATTTTACCAAGGCACCCCTGAAAAAACCTCAAGGCACCCCAGGGTGCCTGGGCACCCTGGTTGAAAAAGGGTTGTTTTAGGAAACTAAAGGAGTTTGGTTATCTACTTAGGAATGATTTTATTTATTCCTTGATTAACACATATGAATAATTCATATTTTTGTCAGCTAAATAAATATAGTATAGTAAAAATATGCAATCCTCTATCTGGCCAGCAGATCGTACTCTAGTCTCCTTTTCATATATTAAGCTATTTCATCTGTCAGCTGTGCTGAAAGAAGCTAATCGTGTACAGAACTGGAATCACTGACAGACTGGAATTATCACGGCAGGACCTAATTCCTCATCAGAAGGTTTCAGTAGGAAATTTTAATCACAGGAGATGAAATGTAAAGCAAGCTTCCTATGCTGTGATTTAGTAATCCTTTGTAGTGTATCAAAATGCTAATATGTAAAAATAAATATATATATATTGTCAGGGGCGTAACGATAGGGGTTGCAGGGGTTGCAATTGCAACCGGGCCCCATGGTCCAGGGGGCCCGTGTGCCTCCCTTGTACACCTGGATAGGAGGGATGGCGGGGGTGGCATTTAGAGGACCCAATCTCCTCCATTTTCCTCTATCCAGTTTACTTGTCTTCTGCTATTCCCAGGGTCCCTGTGTGCTTCCCTGGCCCCCCTGGGGCCTACTGCAGAACTTGTGAAAGGGCCCCACTGCGGCACCGTAATAAAGGGACCCACAATAGGTGTAAATGGCCCCAGGATCAGTGGGAAGAGGGAAGGGCCCTGGCCAGGGGTCAAGGGGGCCCTTCATAATTTCTTGCACCGGGGCCCTGAAGGTTCTAGTTACGCCTCTGTATATTGTGAAAACACTGAAGAAATGAACAGCTTGTATAACAGTGTAAATTTGCTGTCCCTTCAAGATAACTCAACACACAGCCATTAATGTCTAAACCGCTGGCAACAAAAGTGAGTATACCCCTAAGTGAAAATGTCCAAATTGGGCCCAAAGTGTCAATATTTGGTGTGGCCACCATTATTTTCCAGCACTGCCTTAACCCTCTTGGGCATGGAGTTCACCAGAGATTCACAGGATGCCACTGGAGTCCACTTCCACTCCTGACAACATCACAGAGCTGATGGATGTTATAGACCTTGCGCTCCTCCACCTTCCGTTTGAGGACACCCCACAGATGCTCAATAGGGTTTAGGTCTGGAGACATGCTTGGTCAGTCCATCACCTTTACCCTCATCTTCTTTAGCTAGGCAGTGGTCGTCTTTGAGGTGTGTTTGGGGTCATTATCATGTTGGATACTGCCCTGCAGTCCAGTCTCCAAAAGCAGGGGATCATACTCTGCTTCAGTATGTCACAGTACATGTTGATATTCATGGTTCCCTCAATGAACTGTAGCTCCCCAGTGCTAGCAGCACTCATGCAGCCCCAGACCATGACACTCCCACCACCATGCTTGACTGTAGGAAATACACACTTGTCTTTGAACTCCTCACCTGGTTGCCGCCACACACGCTTGGTACCATCTGAACCATATAATTTTATCTTGGTCTCATCAGACCACAGGACATGGTTCCAGCAATCCATGTCCTTAGTCTGTTTGTCTTCAGCAAACTGTTTGCGGGGCTTTCTTGTGCATAATCTTTAGAAGAGGCTTCCTTCTGGGATGACAGCGATGCAGACTGATTTGATGCAGTGTGCAGCGTATGGTCTGAGCACTGACAGGCTGACCCCCACACCTTCAACCTCTGCAGCAATGCTGGTAGCACTCATACGTCCATTTCCCAAAGACAACCTCTGGATATGACGCTGAGCACGTGCACTCAACCTCTTTGGTCGATCATGGCGAGGCCTGTTCTGAGTGGAACCTGTCCTGCTAAACCACTGTATGGTCTTGGCCACTGTGCTGCAGCTCAGTTTCAGGGTCTTGGCACTCTTCATATAGCCTAGGCCACCTTTATGTAGAGCAACAATTCTTTTTTTCAGATCCTCAGAGAGTTCTTTGCCATGAGGTGCCATGTTAAACCTCCAATGACCAGTATGAGAGAGTGAGAGTGATAACACCAAATTTCACACACCTGCTCCCCAATCACATCTGAGACCTTGTAACACTAACGAGTCACATGACACCGGGGAGGGAAAATGGCTGATTGGGCCCAATTTGGACATTTTCACTTAGGGGTGTACTCACTTTTGTTGCCAGTGGTTTAGACATTAATGGCTGTGTGTTGAGTTATTTTGAGGGGACAACAAATGTACACTGTTATACAAGCTGTACACTCACTATTTTACATTGTAGCAAAGCGTCATTTCTTCAGTGTTGTCACATGAAAAGATATAAGAAAATATTTACAAACATCTGAGGGGTGTACTCACGTTTCTGAGATACTGTATGTGTATATTGAGTTTTACTCAAATTAGTTGATGCAAAAATGAATACACCTCACAACAAAATCTACTATCTAGTATTTTGTATAACCTCCATTAAGGACGGCGCCAAGTCTACTTGGCATGGAATGAACAAGTTGGCGACATATTGCAACATCTGTCTTTTTCCATTCTTCAAGAACAACCTCTTGTAGAGGCTGGATGAAGAGTGATGTTCAACTTGTCTCTTCAGAACTCTCCATAGGTGTTCGATTGGGTTCAGATCAGGTGACATACTTGGCCACTGAATCACTTTTACCCTGTTCTTCAAAAATGCAACAGTGGCTTTAGATGTGTGTTTTGGATCATTGTCACGTTGGAAAAGTGCACGATGACCAAGGGCACAGAGTGATGGTAGCATCTTCTCTTTTAACCTAGAGCAGAAAATCTGTGAATTCATTATACCATCAAAGAAATGCAGCCCCCCCGACACCAGCAGCACTCATGCAGCACCGCCGAAGGACACTGCCACCACCATGTTTCACTGTAGGCACCATGCATTTTTGTTTGTACTTAGGGGTGTAGCTACAGGGTTTGCAAGGGTCGCACTTGTGACCTAGCCCCATGCTCCAGGGGACCCGTGAGGCCCCCCTGTACAGCTGAATAGGAGGGGTGGTATATAGCGCAATCGATCCCTGCCTCCTGCAGCCCCTGAATGCCTGCTTCTCCTGCTTTCCATCTCGCAGGCATTCAGCGGCTGCCGGAGGTGGGGATCGATCCCTCTATATGTTACCACCCCATCGCCCCTCTTATCCAGCTTCCCTGGATTATTATTATTATTATATTATACAGGATTTATATAGCGTCGACAGTTTGCGCATCACTTTACAATATTAGGGCAGACAGTACAATTACAATACAATTCAATACAGGAGGAATCAGAGGGCCCTGCTCGTTAGAGCTTACAATCTAGGAGGGAGGGTTAAATAATACAAAAGGGCAGTAAACTGCGGGGGATGAGCTGATTGAGAAAAAAGGAGTGTAGTTATTAGGTGGTGGCAGGATAGGCTTCCCTGAAGAGAAAAGTTTTCAGGGATCGCTTGAAGGTGGATAGATTTGGGGACATTCTGACCGATTGGGGTAGGGAGTTCCAGAGGATGGGAGAGGCTCGGGAGAAGTCTTGGAGGTGAGTATGAGAGGAGGTGATGAGGGAGCTGGAGAGCAGGAGGTCTTGGGAGGAGCAAAGAGGACGGTTAGGTTGGTATTTTGAGACAAGGTTGGTGATGTAGCTGGGAGCAGAGTTGTGGATGGCTTTGTAGCTGATTGTTAGCATTTTAAATTTAATTCGTTGGGCGAGTGGCAGCCAATGGAGGGATTGGCAGAGGGGGGTGGCAGACGTTGAACGGTTTGTAAGGTGGATGAGTCTGGCAGCGGCATTCATGATGGACTGGAAGAGGGATAGTCTATTTAAAGGTAGACCAGTGAGGAGGGAGCTGCAGTAGTCGAGACGAGAGATGACCAGGGAATGAATCAGGAGCTTTGTGGTTTCATTGGTTAGGAACGGACGTATTTTAGGGATGTTGCGGAGATTGAGGCGGCAAGCCTTAGAAAGTGATTGGATGTGGAAACAATCACTTCAGCTTGGCTTTCTACTTCTTTAGCTAACTGCAGTGTACTTGCATGGTGATTTTCTTCAACCTTCTCATCAGAAGACGCTCCTGTTGAGGTGTTCTCTACCGTGGACTGCCTGGACGTCTCTGTGAGATGGTTGCAGTTCCGGCTTTGTTAAATTTTTGTATCACTTGTGCTACAGTATTCTGACTGATTTGTTGATCTTCTTGTAGCCTTCACCTTTCTTGTGTAAAGAAATTATTTTCTTTCTCAGGCCTTGTGACATTTCTCTTCCATGTGGTGCCATTGGTGACAACATGAAATAGGAAGGGATTTTCTTTAAGTAATGCCCTTTTATAATCAGCTGTCTGCTTGACACCGGCTTAATGAATAATTAGACTCACCTTGTTAATTCTTGTTAATTGGGATTTTGTCTAAAATTTAGCTTTGCTCCTAAGACTTTCATTGGGGTGTATTTATTTTTGCAACATAGTCTTGAATGAATTTGTTAGGAAAAATACTTTTTTGTGTATGCAAATCAACAAATCTTGGTTGCAAACAATTGCCTGCATTTGTGGGAGTATTTTCTAGTATAGTGTCCCATAGAAAATGTGGAGTCTGAAAGGAAAGTAAAGGTTTTTTGACAAATCTGTTGGGGTGTGCTCATTTATACTGAGCACTGTATATGTGTATATTTGAACCTAAACATTAAAAAAAAACTTGTAATATTAACCCCAAATCGTTAGTTTTCCTTTAACATACAGAGTCCAATACAAATTGAATGCAGTTTTAAAATGCAGATTCAGCTTGGCTAAAATGTGATCTGCAAAGCACAAAACACCCCCATGAAGAAGAAAAATATTTGGTTATGTGCTAGTAGAAAATGGGTAAGGTCCTGTCATTTTTTATGTCCTATTGGGGAGCTTTCTCTTTTACTTCCTTTCACTTTGAGAATCTCTCCAAAGTAAAGGGGAACCCTTTTTTTAGCACAGTTGTCACCAGAACAGGAGATTTCCCCTCACTTTCTGTCCCTTGACAATGGTCATCAAGACAAATAGTGCAGATAAATCTCCCTTAAATGGGCAGAAGCAACGATAAAACCCAATCAAACATAAAAAAATAGCTAGAATACCATATAACCCTGGCAGTGACCCAGGTCCTCTGATGCATCTATCGGCGTCCATTGCATTTAATAAATTCCTCTTCACTTCTCTGCTATAACCCAAACCAGAGTCTTTGTCTAGGCTCCATATTTTTGTGGATGACTGTTAAGTTTTATCTTTTTTTTTTTTTTATATAGATAAAGGGAATTTATTTTACCTTGAAATAAACTTTGCATAATCGCTGGCATCTTACCGAGACTAACAAAAAATAACAGCAAACATTTGCACACCAGACTGGCAAAAATATGCATGTCTGGATTAACGGTCGATATAGGACAAATATTGAAAGGCAAAAGATAAAGAATTGCAAAAAAATTCACCTGAAACCTAATCAGGTGCCCTTTATGCAGACTAACCTTACCTAGTCCGATTTGGGTGCATTGTCTCTGGGATATTGGCTTGGCATAATTATTTCTCATTCAAAGTCACCAGACACATTGCAGTCAGTAAATAGGTGAAGCCATATTGCAAAGTATTTGCAGAACTTGCACAGCAGCTTGTGCAACAGACACTTTCCTGTGGTTATAGTATAAAAAAATAACTTTAGGAAATATTTGTCTGTCCAAGGTGTTATACAGGAATAATATTATTTAATTCACTAAGTACCAACAGTACCAATTAAGGAACGCTATCTGGGTTATTTACTAAAACTGCATGGTGCAAAATCTGGTGCAAATCTGCATAGAATCCAATCAGCGTCCTGGTTTTATTGTCAAAGCCTAAAGGACCGTACACACGGTCCGATTATCGGCTAACAATGGTCGTCTAACAGCCTGTTGGCCCATAATCCGACCGTTATTACTCACGATTTGACAGCCGGTTTCCAAATGTTGTCCAACAGAAGTTGGCTGACAAGACTAGAAAACTTTTGTTGGCCAACAAGGCGTTGGCCGATTGTTGGCTCGTGTGTACAGAAGTTGGCCAACAAAAAGTTGGAAGTAGAAAACACACATGCTAGGAATCCAGGAAATTTTCGATCGTGTAAACGTGGGTTCCTAATTCACAATTCACCTGAACTTCCTCGTCATACGCTCGTAACACGTCACTATGTTCGGATTTGTAGGCCGATCACTTGACTACCCTCCTACGCTAGACACAACTGCCAACAGCCAATTTGGATAAAAGTTGGACGTTCCATTGGCCAACAATCTGCGCGTGTGTACGAGGCTTTATTAAACAAGCTGAAGTTAGAAGCTGATTGGCTACCATGCAGCTGAACCAGATTGTGCACTTCAAGCCTTGTGGCAACAGTTTGCAGAACTGTTGACAATAAACATAATGTACTACAAATGAGGTCTACCTGAACCCTAAATATGACAAACCCAACTGTTCC
Source organism: Glandirana rugosa (assembly GCA_018402905.1). Classification (NCBI taxonomy): domain Eukaryota; kingdom Metazoa; phylum Chordata; class Amphibia; order Anura; family Ranidae; genus Glandirana; species Glandirana rugosa. Next base: position 349,481 of record BLSH010213158.1, on the reverse strand, counting down.
AATCTTGATATGATTCACTACAGTCCTCAAGGATGAAAAGAAGGGAGATGTATACATTACATGGCCAACATTTTGGGGCACCTGACCATCACTTCTGTGAGCTTTTTGGACTTCACATTTCAAACCATGAGCAGTCTGCTCTTAAGGCTTTCCACTCGATATTGGAGTTTGCCTGTAGTGAAATCAGGTAATGAGGTTGGACAAGAAGACCTGGCTCACAATTGGCGCTCTAGTTCATATTAAATGTGTCCTGTGGGGTCGAGGCCAGAGTTCAGTAGAGTTTCTCCACACCAGGGGTCTCCAAACTTTCTAAACAAAGGATCAGTGTACTGTCCTTCAGATTTTAGGGGGGCTGGACTGTGGCCACTGGATGTATAAAATGTCCTGAGAGTAAACCGTTCCCTGTCTTTGGTTTCAGTGAGAGGAATATTGCCCCATTGTTGGTGGCATTGAGTGAGAAGAATCATGCCCCATCGTAGGTGTCACTGACAGGAACTGTGTCTCTTCGTTGGTGTCTTTGAGAGGAATTGTGCCCCATCATTGGTGTCAATGGTGGGAATTATGTCCCATTGTTGGTGTCAGAGGATGAAATATTGCCCCAAGGACTAGATAAAGGCAAGCAAATGGCCGCAGTTTGTAGACCGCTGCTCCACACCAAATTCACCAATGTCTTTATGGAGCTGGCTTTGTGCACAGGGGCACAATGATGCTAAAACAGAAAAGGGCCTTCTCCAAACTGTTGCCATATGGTCGAAGCACACAACTGTCTAAAATAGCTTTGTATGCTGTAGAATTATTAGTACCCCTCACAGGAAACATCTGAAGGGGTGTCCTCATGCTCATGGTCATAAGCTTTGGTGTCCTTAGAATCTATATTACAGATTCTTCTCCTACTGGAGCATGGGCGTCCGCAGGTAGGGGCAAGGGGGGGCAATTGCCCTCCCTGAAATCAGGGATCAGATCGGGGGTTCCCCACTAGGTCCTTATCCTCTTGAGCCATGTATGCAGTTTCTGACAGTCTCTTGTGCCATGTCCGCAGTCTCTGACCATCTCCTGTACCATGTCTGCAGTCTCTGACCATCTCCTGTAGTATGTCTGCAATCTCTGACCATCTCCTGTACTATGTCTGCAGTCTCTGACCATCTCCTGTACTGTGTCTGCAGTCTCTGACCATCTCCTGTACTATGTCGGCAGTCTCTGACCGTGATAATGTGATTATGACATTGTCGAAAAGGGGCAGAGCATGGGTGACCTTAAAATGATGCCCCCCCCCCCCGAAAAAAGTTCTGCGGACGCCCATGTACTGGAGCTGCTTATCTTCCATATTTATATGCAGATCACATCTCTTTGTTGAGCAGAGAATATTTTTGTAATGCATCTATTTTATTTGGATCAAACCTGTCAGCAGTGACATGGAGAGCAGCAGAAACCGCCACACATGTGTTCTACAATTTTGAATGATGTATTTCAGAGATTACGAGAGGCAGGCAATCCCCCAATACAGTAAATGTTTTTATACAGAGAGGGTTCCTGTTTCTCTGAAATTGCAATGGGATGTTAAGGGCTCATCTAAATGAGAACTAAGTGGCTGTTGATTAGAGTTCACATAACCCATTCCAAATGGCAAATCTCAATGGCACACATGACCCGTTTCAGTAGCTGCTTGTTCACTTAGACATCTTTATTGCACAGCCTAATGTCATCTCAGTCTTTTATAATAAAGCCCATCCTCTGTGTTTCACTCACTGAAATACAAAAGGCATTAATTGTTCATGACAGTTAATGATGATCCTTTTTTTTTTTTTTTCAGTAGAGCTTTAAACCTCATCCTTACTGCTAATCTCTAGTAAATGTGAAACATTAGATGCCACTAACCATCCTCTCAGTATAATATATGCGGGACAGCTGCGGCAGTGATCACATGGCCATAGTCTGTAATGGCATCTCCAGAATTGAGTACAAGATGGCTTTCGGTAATCAGAGCCAGGCCCCATTACAAGGAGCTGCTCTGTTCAAATAAACAAGACAGCTCGTAAAAAGGGTTTATATGGGACTTACAGCGGACGGTAGCATTTTCTTGCTAAATGGCTGTATTAGGGAGGAATGCACACTTGGGACGTTGGGCAGATATTATTTCTTGAAAAGCTCACAGATTATTTCGATTTTTCTGTTGAGCATTGTAAGGGGAACACGTCGCATGCTTTTTAAATTAGTTACATAGTTGTTCAAACGGAGTTTCAGCCTGTAAAAAAAAAAATGTACAAGTCAGCACCTACAAATACTGTAGCTCCTAACTTTTAACATAAGGACACTTACCTGTCCAGGGATCCCACGCCAATGTAATTTGTCCATTAGCTTCGGGTGCAGGTGCCGGCATTGCAAGTAAGGGAAACCAGCAGTGAAGCCTTCAGGTTGAATAAAGACACCAGTCCATCCAGTTCAACCTGTGTGTGTGTGTGTGAGTTTGTCAATGTTAAATCCCATATCCCTGTATACTGCAATCATTAATATGTCCATCTAAACGTTCGATCACCCCCTTTCTGACTCACCAGGCTGCATGCTTGGATAAAGGACTGGATTTTGGGGGATCCCAATCGTTATTATTTAAATATATTTTGCTTGGCTAACATTGACTCTGAGCACAAGTCGCATGTCAAGTTGGATCAGTTAAGATGCTGAGGTCTTTATGCACCTTGCTTTGTGCACTGGTGTGCTCTCATGTTGGAACAGGAAGGGGCCATCCCCAAACTGTTGGGAGCATGAAATTGTCCAAAATGTATTGGTATGCTGACGCCTTATAGTGGTTGTAAAGGCAGAAGGTTTTTTATATTAATGCATACTATGCATGTCCACGAGTGTCTCAGCCATCCAAGATTCTCTCTCCCTCATTGGCTGAGACACAGCAGTGGCACCATGGCCTGCCACTGCTGTCAATAAAAGTCAGCTAGCCATTCAGGAGAGAGAGGGGGCAGGGCCAGGTCAGGGCTCCGTGTCTGAATGGACACACGGAGCTGTGACTCGGCTCTGTGCCCCCCCATAGCAAGCTGCTTGCTGTGGGGGCACTGAACAGGAGGGAGGGACCAGGAGCACAGAAGAGGGACCCAACAAGAGGAGGATCTGGGCTGCTCTCAAATCCACTGCAATAGAGCAGGTAAATATAATATGTTTATTATTTGTATTGGAAAAAATCAAGACTTTACAATCACTTTAAGAGTTCCCTTCACTGGAACTAAGGGGCCAAGGCCAACCCTTGAAAAACAACCCGACACCATAATCCCCCCTCCACCAAATGATTTGGACCAGTGCACAAAGCAAGGTCCATAAAGACATGGATGAGTGAGTTTGGGGTGGAGGAAATTGACTGGCCTGTATAGAGTCCTGACCTCAACCCAATAGAACACCTTTGGGATGAATTCACAGGTTGAACTGGATGGACTTTTGTCTTTATTCAACCTTTCCTACTATGTAACTAGAGTGAAGTCTGCGAGCCAGGCCTTCTGGTCCAACATCAGTGCCTGACCTCACAAATGTGCTTCTTTAAGAATGGTCAATATTCCCATAGACACACTCTTAAACCTTGTGGACAGCCTTCCCGGAAGAGTTGAAGCTGTTATAGCTGCAAAGTGTGGACCAACTCAATATTGAATCCTACGGACTAAGACTGGGATGCCATTAAAGTTTATGTGCGTGTAAAAGCAGGCGTCACAATACTTTTGGTAATAAAGGGTATGTCCTCCAGAACTCCTCACCTGAATATTGGGCAAGTCAGATTCACACTGTAAATGCAAGTTTGAATCTGAATGGTGCCTTTGAGTTCTTATAGTTTGATACATCAGGTGTTTATATAAGCGAGACACAGCAAGGAGCCTATAACTGTAAAAACCTCTCTTGCATTATGCATGTGAGAAACCGTGAGGAGCCTACAAATGGAAAGAACGTGTCTGTATTACACATAGGCGAGCAAAGGGGTTCCAACAAACCCATAATCATGATTTAAAAGAGATTTCACAGTCTGATTGTAAAGTGCATGGACACCTCAAGCATGCTGCTAATAAGCAACAGGGTATAAGGTCCTAAAGCTGCTTCTAGGGAGGACTTTTGGAAAAAGGGGGGGGGGGGGAGGATTGGGAACCTTTGGCGGTTAGGAGGGGGGGGGGGGGAAAAAGGTTTTCAGGAGGGATCTTCGTCGAAATCCTGGAATATGGGACAACGAATAATCGTCGTACGAACTCCACAGGTACGTGAAATGTTAGTCTGACACTTTAGAGAAAATTTAGTACTAATACCCAAACAACCTTGGGGAAACGAGCGGATACACATTATGTCTGTGCAAGAAAGGTAAACATCCGAGGAGTGCCAAAGAGTGTACGTATTACGTTCTCTCCAAAAATGTCAATATCCGAGGAACGACACAGAGCGAATATATTTGTGGACTACATAGTTTGATATTCTTGAGTTTCCGTGGTAAGTCTAAGTTTGAACGTAAATGTCACACTTAGACTGAACGGGTTATAAGTCCACTCCTCAAGACCTC
>BLSH010213158.1:294906-343355 GCA_018402905.1 Glandirana rugosa | reverse complement strand
CCCTGAACTACTCCCCGATCAGAGCCATCACCCCCCCTCCCCCTAAACTGTGTCCCCAACAGAGCCACCAACCCTGAAACACGACGGTGTCCCCATCAGAAGCAATCCCTTCCCATCTGCACATTTGTTTCTTCCCCAACAGTCTCTCTGCTGTGCAGTGTGAAGACCTTTTGCACCTCCTGGCTCCCGCCCCGCTGTATGCAAATATACAGCTAAAGAACACCAAAGGTAACAGCGGGGCAGTAGCAAGGAGGTGTCCTGTCCTAGTAAGCAACACATGGTGGAGGCTCCGTGAGTGGTTGGGGGACCTGCTCTGCATATTGCTGGGCGGAGTATAGATCACAGGTTCCGCAACCTGACAAAGAGACTGTCCCCGCAGTGAGTCTGAGGATTCTAGCTGCGGGCCTGTAACAACTGTTCTAGCTGGCTGAATGTGGCCCACGGGCCATACTTTGGAGACCCCTGATCTATTGCAACTGCATTTGCAGTTCACAGTATATTTGCCTTTAGTAATTCAACCCCAATTACTAGCTTTTTCTTGGTAGAGACAGATGTATATGAGAAAAGAAAATGTACCATACAAATCTCAGAGCCACAAAGGGATTTGGTGCTGGATCACATGAAGGAACCAAGTGGCTAGATAATGTCCACCATGTTTCAGTGACTGTGAATCCTTCTATGGTTGATATATGAATGTTAAAATGTCTTCACTCAAGGCCATCAGTGCAACATCTCTTAAAACCAGTCCAGGGGGCAAATGCCACCCTTTCCCACCAGTACAGTCCTCCCTTGGCAATGACCCCTGCTACAACAAGGGTGAGATATAGTCAAGTACCTATTGTTCTTGACAACCACCTTCAAGCACTCTGGTGTGCATTGCTCATGAGGTTGCTGATCCTAAGGCTACATGTACACGGGATGCTTTTTAACCTCCCCTGAACAACTCAACTTGACAGCTAGAAACCGACGGTTAAAAACGTCCGTTTAGCTGCATTTGCATGCAACGTTTAGCCACGTTTGCGTCTAGAAGCGTTTTCTTTTTTAAATGAAAAAGGTCTGTAAAAGAAACACTCCTAGATGCGAGTTACCATGTTTAGGTGCGTTTACAAGCTGTTACAGGCGTTTGGAGTTTGAAATGCCTCTGAACATCTGTCCCGAACGCATTTTTTTGCTTTCCAAGAAAAGCTTCTAAACTCAACTGCATGGAAACGACTATAAACAACCCTGTGTACTGATAAGATAACATGGAGAGTTCAGGGGCAGCTGCAAAAAACGCCCAACTGCTCCTAAATGTCCTTTTACCAGCAGCAGTGAACATGAGGCCTAAGCTTGCAACAGAAACAAATTGTTACTGTTTATTGCATTTTAGTAATACATATTTTATTAGTCTGCAAGGGTTTCTTGATAGGTCAACTAGAGATCCAGTGTATATTAGAAGGCTTGCCAAGATGATTATTATGTGTATATTTCACTTTAATGAAGAGTGCTAGCCTCATCAATTAACCCTGTGAATATAGCCATTATTTCCTTTGGTAAAGCTGCACTAATGTATAACAAAGGCGTGTAATGTGGAGTTTACATGCAGCTGTAAAGTAGCAGCATAGTGAAGACAGCTTCTCTGTGTACCCAGATGGTGGTTTTTGGCAGGTTGACAGCATGACTTGTATAATTGTGTTGCTTTGGGCTATGTATAAGCAGCATTATTAGATAAGAAATGTTACAGCATTAATCTCAGTAAGGCTGCCAAGTAATGCAGCAAGTGTGATATCTATAGTGCTCTTCGGGGCTAGAACAAGATGGTAAAACAGCTTTGGCATATTAAAGGCATAGTTCACCTTTGCCAAAAAATTACCTATGCAGATAAGAGACATCTGTAGATAAACACAAACTGCAACTTTGATTCAAGTTGATTGCTGCCCTTGCTATAGGTGTAAGCCATTTACGTACTTCATGAAGCCTGAGTGGAAAACTCTTCCTCCATTGAGAACTCCTATGGGGTTCTTCCCAAAATTTTGTGAGTGGAAAACACCTAAGATGTTGCTAATGCTCACCTTCATCATCACAGGAGTGAGTTCTTGGATTCATACCCCCCTCACATGCACTCTCTGTGCCCAAAATATTTATCTTGGATAGAGCTGGCCTTTATTCTCCATGCACGCTGTATCTCAAAAACGACCGTTTTTGGTCGTTTTGGCGTTTTTTTTAACAGCCCAAAAACGCCACTTTATTTTATCCTATGTGTCCATGCACACATGGTCGTTTATTGTCTTTTATCAGCAGTGGCGTTTTTGGGCTGTTATCTGAACGCCCTGAATTGGCGTTCAAAAGTCGTTCTCCTGACCACAAAAAATGCCAGACGCCGCTAAACGCCGGTATATCGGCGTCTGCCGTTTTTTGCAGTCAATGGAAGCCAATGAAGTAAAAAAAAAAAGCCAAAAAACACTGCTAAACGCTGCTTACAAAGCACTGCAAATAGAACGTTTTGTGAGCAGCGTCTCCTGCCCGACGCTGAAACAGCCCTATAGCGTCCAGTGTGCATGGAGCCTAAAAGAGATACTACCCCCTTGCCCATGCAGAGCAAAGTGACCATGTCTCTGCAAAGGGCATTCCTTAACCCAGGCTTTCTCAACCTTTTAAACAAAGAGGAACCCTTAAAAACGTTACGGTCTAAGGGAACCCCGGCTAATAATGACTATATCTGCAACTCCTGATATATTAGTGTGATGGTCAGTGGGAAGAATCCTTCTTATGCTTGTGGACATTTTAATATGAAGACAGATTGGAGGTAAAAGATAACTGGAATTTTGCAGCCAACAAAAAAATGTACATTGGAGGGGCAATTCACTATTTCTACACAAAGTCCTATCCCTCAAAAACAAACTAGCAACATTTTTTAAAAAAACTTTATTTTTAAGGCCGCGTTTTTGAGCATTTGTTGCAGCTCTCCATGTTATTCAATGGCCCCATGAGCTGTAGATGGCGTTGGCGTTAGTGAGCTAAGAGCAGAACCCTACGGCCAGTGTGTTCCGAAGCTGTAGCTTTAAGGCGTTTTTGACTCTGAGCCGGCAAAACGCTCACCAACACGCATTAACGCTGTAGTGACGTTAACCAGTGTTTTTCGCATCATTGTTTTCAGGTTAAAAAATAGCAGAGGAATTTTTTTTTAACAAAACGCGACATAGCGCTGACGCTCATTAACGCCGATGCAAAGGGCAGACAAAATCTAATTTTTGCCGCCGATTTTTCCCCTGACGTCAGGCCCGACGTTACAGCTAATTTATTTTATACGCCCATGTGTATGGGGCCTAAATATTGCTACTGTTTTTTTTTGGGGTATTTACATAAATTTGTTTAGTTAGATTTGTTTCATTGGTTTAATTAGTTTTCGGAATTTGTTTCGTTTATTCATTTCATATCAATTTCGAAAAGTGTTTTGAATCCATTTTGAAAAGTTTTCAAATCAATTTCAAAAAGTTTTCAAATTCGAAAAGTTTTCAAACTTGAATCATTTTCAAAATTGAATCATTTTCAAAATTTAATCATTTTCAAATATGAACAGTTTTCCAAATTCCAAGGAGAATGGGGTGGAATGGAAAGTGGAGAATAGAATGGAAAAAGATAGAATACAATAGAGGGGAATATAACAGAAAATGAAAGGATATAATATGGAGTGGAACAGAGCTGTTTTACTCTATTAGTCTATTGTTTTTTTTCTGTTCTATTCCTTTGTTTTCTATTCTATTTTGTTCTCTTTGGAAATTGAAAAACGATTCAAAGTCAAGGATTTTTTTAATTTGAAAAATATATTCGAATTTGAAAACTTTTCGAATTCGAAAACAATTTAAATTTGAAAAGGATTTGAAAATGATTCGAATTCGAATCTCGTTCAAATTTTTTTTTTTCGTTATTTCGGATACGTTAAAATTAGGTACTATTGGAATTCGGAAATTCGGATACATCCAAATTTACGAAACACAAAAATTTGTCCAAATTTGAATTCGAAGCGAAACTAACCACACATGTCTTACTCAGGAGATATTTAAGAAAATATATGTTGAAGCCATTTGCCAGTGTTAATGAATGTGCTATCAACTCACACTTTTTATGTTTCCCATCAGCTTGGATGGCCTTGTTGAGGAACACCGTGACCACAGCATGTTCCTCCACAAGACCATTAAAGTTTCAGAAGTGCTACATAGGTATTTTTCCACTACAATTCAACCCTTACTGTGCCTATTTTCTAGTCTTCTTCCTCCAAACCGTAAGCTGAAACCAGCAATTGAGTATTTGAAGTAGTCTACAGTAGTGGCCGTTCTCATGCTTTTCCTATGCACAGCACAGCGCCTACAATGGAGATGCCCATGGAGCAAGCCCAGGAATAGGATAGCACCAGGGTTTATGTAGATTGATAAATGGGCAGATGAAAAAGAGCAATTAGTTTCTTGTTACCATAAAATTCTAGGTTTCCTTGTTTATCTTTACTGTCTATTATTGCTTTACTTTGCGCCAGCGTGTGATTTATGTTCTAATGAGTGTTCTTTAGTCTGCAAAAGATTACACAGTACATATCCAAGATTTTACAAATGGCATTGGAAAGCATTTGCTGCATATTCTTGCTCAGTTGTGCAAATATGAGACCTAAAGCCACACAAGGATATTACAATGTTTGCAATCGGTTGCTTTTAGAGGGCATCTGTAGGCATTTCTTTGTAGAAATATATGCAGTGTCCAGTTTCAAATGCTACTTTCTGCATTGATATTCCTCTTCAGACTCATTCTGTCCAGACAGTATGGTCACCTGCTGACCTTTACTAGGCTTCTTAAAAGATAAGTTTGGGATTGGAAAAAAAAAAAAAAAACAGTTATACTCACATAGGTGGATGCAGCATTAATTCGATGCTACATATGTCTCCTGCTGGCTCTGAAGTGAGAACTGAGTGATCAAACACAGCTGATCACTCATTTCTCCCTCTCCACATGGCTCTCTGCTCTCCTGCTCACTGGAGCAATGGGCTTGGGAGAGGGCAGGAGGGTCTGGCCAGTCAAGGCATCTGGGTGGATCCCGACCAACTGTCAGCTGAAAACGGGTCACAGGAGTGCAGAACAAACTGCACTTCTGTGATCCATAGGAGAGGTTTGGCCAAAGAATCTTTAGCCATCAGTGGCGGCTGGGGGGGCATCAAACAAACCACCCAACCCCTCCTCCCCCTACCGGTGGGTGGTACTCATGCGCCGATGACGGCAGCCATCTCCCGCATCTCCCCCCATACATCCTCCCTGCCCCTGGTACCGGCCAATACGATCGCTTCTCCTCTCTGCAAATCTGAACTTAAGTCCCGCTTCCTGATTGGCTGGGAGCAGAAGCAGGAAGACAATAGCGAATATTAATTCGCTATTGTCACACAACTGGGTGGGTGCTCTGTGTCCCGAGCCCATCCTTTTTCGAAGCCAATTAGAGCCTCAGGCTCTGATCATGTGCTTAAAAAAAAAAAACCCATTGGAATCCATGCGTCCGGCACCCAGCATGTACATTAGGGGCCGGGCGCATGGATTAGAGGGGTGACGCCCCTGCGCCTCGTATGGTGCGGCCACCACTGTTGGCCATACTTCTTCTTTAACTCCTCAATAAGACACAGGAGTTGAATCCAACACAATTGCATTTCAGACAACTGCAGTACGGAGGATGTTTTTCCAGTGATATGAAGTATGAGCAGATAATGACTTTCCTAAACCCTGTCTCTGCCAAGTACTAAATTTGAATGAGGGAAAATAGAAGAGATAAAGAAAGTCTAGCTAGGACTGAACTAATGGCCTCCACATTCTACTCTCCTGGAGCTTATGGGTCTACAATACCTGTGCCACCCTGGTTTGATTTCCAGGCTTTGTGTGCTCAGTCTTTACAGGCTCACAGTCTGTTTATCTTTGGGGTGTTATAGCATCCCCTGGTATGGGTTCAGTTTGTAGGAGGTCTATAGTGACTGGTAAGTAGTTAGTTTCTGGGGGTTTATTTTATTTCTCCATTCTCTGACGTAGTTTTCTTTGGAATTGTTTATTGTGTCCTTTATTTAAGATTATGTCAGGCCACATTGTCGGAACTTTGGGATGAACAAGGTGCTAAAGAGTTGTTGCAGGCCACATGTTTGGTCCTTGTTGGTCAGTAAGGGGCTTTATAGTGGTGTGAGTTGGGGCTACTGTTTTGTAGGTGTTCCCGGTATGATAATCCCCTCTTCTGTACAGTTAGCAGAAATGGGAATGTGCCCAGCTCATCCTGACAAGCATTGTTGTAGGTGCTCCAGTGGAATTGGAGGAGAGGCTTGCAGAATTCCAGATGGGATATTTCTGTTGGGCCAGAGTTCAGTTTGGGTTGGTCTGGGTGGGTGTCAAGATTCCATACTTCACTGGCACAAATAAAGATGGTTAGGAGATAGGATGATTACACCAATCAAGATTTTTAGCCACACTCTTTCCAATGAATTTAGGTGGTATAGCGGTCTCCAGATGGCATAGAAGCTTTTCCATATCTCGGCCTTGAAACTTCCTGATTGGTTAATTTCTAGGCTGTGGTATGTATAGCCATTAGATGACTCAAAAGTTAAACTTATCAAGCATGATCTATGCTTGATTAACTGCAATGGAGGGTAGAGGTGACATTAGGGGTCTAATAGACCCAAAGGCATAGCTCCCAACAGTCCCTGATTTGAAGCAATGTCCCTCTGTCCTCCTCATTTGTCCCTCATTTTGATCTGATCTACAGGGTGGGCCATTTATATGGATACACCTTAATAAAATGGGAATGGTTGGTGATATTAACTTCCTATTTGTGGCACATTAGTATATGTGAGGGGGGAAACTTTTCAAGATGGGTGGTGACCATGGCGGCCATTTTGAAGTCGGCCATTTTGAATCCAACTTTTGTTTTTTTCAGTAGGAAGAGGGTCATGTAACACATCAAACCTATTGGGAATTTCACAAGAAAAACAATGGTGTGCTTGGTTTTAACGTAACTTTCTTTCATGAGTTATTTAGAAGTTTCTGACCACTTATAAAATGTGTTCAATGTGCTGCCCATTGTGTTGGATTGTCAATGCAACCCTCTTCTCCCACTCTTCACACACTGATAGCAGCACCACAGGAGAAATGCTAGCACAGGCTTCCAGTATCCGTAGTTTCAGGTGCTGCACATCTCCTATCTTCACAGCATAGACAATTGCCTTCAGATGACCCCAAAGATAAAAGTCTAAGAGGGTCAGATCGGGAGACCATGAAAGAAAGTTACGTGGCCACTATGGTCACCACCCATCTTGAAAAGTTTCCCCCCTCACATATACTAATGTGCCACAAACAGGAAGTTAATATCACCAACCATTCCTATTTTATTAAGGTGTATCCATATAAATGGCCCACCCTGTATATAGTTGTATATAAAATGCACTATTTTTATATCAAAAAGTGTTTCCTGGTGCTAAATCTTAATCTAAATCCAATTACTAAATTGCTGCATTTGTAGACTTCAAAATCCAATATAAAGGAATAGTAGTGGTAAAAATAAAGCACTTGTGGGTTTAACTAATCATTTTTTTGTATAGTTTTTCTTTAAGGGGCGTGACAGTGGTGTGTCCTAAGCCTACATACATTTGCTAATAGATGTCCCTCGCTCCCATCTCAAAAAGTTGGGAGGTATGCCAAAGGGGTTGATTTACTAAAGGACTATTATTAAATAGACTCTGCACTTTGCAAGTGCAGTTGCTCCAGAGCTCCAAGTCCTCACTTTGCAAAGAATACGCAATCATGTGCAAGGAAAATAGAAAAAAAAACAGCATTTTTGCTTGTACATGATTGGATGATGAAAGTCAGCAAAGCTTGTGCTCGTTTACAAAGATCTGGAGCAACTACTACTGCAGAGTGCAACTGCACTTTGCAAAGTGCACAGTTTATTTGCCTTTAGTAAAGTGTTAAAAAAAATATAAGAAATCAGATAAACCTTAAAATAAATAAATATGAAAGCACCCCTTTTACCCCAGATAACAAACATGCCTAATATGGTTGGTATCCATTTACTCAGCACAAACCGCACAAATCTTTTATATTTTATATGTTGGTATGCACTATAAGTAATTTTAGTATTTTTTTCCTGAAAATATGCTTTTTAGTGGTGCACCGAATGGAAATTTTGGTGCCGAAACCAAAACCGAAAATGCACTAAGCCGAAAATGACAGTTTTTAAAATATATATATATTTTTATATACAATTGTCATGTGCAGCCTACCTATGCCTGGGCAGTGACAGGCGGCACTGATAGGTGGCACTGATTGGAAGCACTGATTGGCATGATAGGTGGCACTGATAGGTGGCACTGATTGGAAGCACTCATTGGCACTGATAGGTGACACTGATTGGAAGCACTGATTGGCACTGATAGGTGGCACTGACATGTGGCCCTGATTGGCACTGACAGAGGAGATGAGGTAGCACTGGTTTGCACTGACAGGTGGCACTGGTTGGCACTGACAAGTGGCACTGATTGACACTGACAGAGGAGATGAGGTGGCACTGACAGATGGCACTGGATGGCACTGGCTGGTGGCACTGATTGGTACTGGCGGGTGGTACTGACTGGCGCTGGATGTCACTGATAGAAGAGATGAGAAGATTCACATTGCACAGATCGCGCTGCTTGTAAGAGCTGCTCTGTGCATGAAACTGTATTTTCACTGAATGTAGAGAGAGAGAACTGTCAGATTTCCACGCTGATGTTGTGGGTGGGCGGGATCAAACAGCTATCAAACACCCGCCCAACCCCTATCCCATTGGCTGGGGTTTGATAGCTGTTCTGTCCCGCCCACCCCCGACATCAGTGGAGATCTGACAGTTCTCTCTCTCTGCATTCGGTGAAAATACTTGGCAGTTTCATGCACAGCGCGATCTGTGCAATGTGAATCTTCTGCATCCATTGCGGGGGTCTGTGATGGACATATACCACCGCAATGGGCGGTACCCAGGGAGGACCCCGCCCCCTTTCAGTATCCACTTTTTTGGTTGATAACTTTCAGGTTGCCGAAATTTCAGTGCTTTTGATAAACAGTTGCAACATAAAAAATTGCAACTGCCACCATTTTATTCCGTAGGGTCTCTGCTTTCAGAAAATATATAATTGTTTGAGAGTTTTAAGCAATTGTCTAGCAAAAATGCAGATTTTACTATGCAAGTAATTGCTCAGGACTTCAAGCGGTTAAACAGAAAGACTCCAAGCAGCATAAAATAACCAATAAACTTTCATAACGATTACATGCCAGGTGTGCAGTATTTCTCTTCTACAAGGCTCCTGGGCTGTTCACAAACCACTGTTAGCGAGCAGGCCGTAAAAAAACCAATGTGATTTGAACGTTATTATTGTAATTATTATTATTATTCCATTTATTTGATTTTATTAATTTTTCAGCTCAGACCAGTCCATTTCTGGCATTGTAAATAGGGATGGTTATTGTTTGAGAATGGAATTCCTTCTGCTGATTATGTAACATGCAGAACAAGGAATATGACATTCAGCACAAATATTTATGAGTCTAAGCGTGAACGCTGTTAAATTTTACAAACTGCTTCCTTCTGTTAAAAAAAAAAAAAATAAAATTTACAAGCTGCTTTACAGCATATTTATAAAAAGTCATAAAATGATTTTTTTCCCCTAAAATCATACTCTGTGTACCAGAGTCTAGTAGTCAGTAAGCAAAGCCAATGCAACATTTCAGAATAATGCAGTTAAAGTGATACTAAACATAGAGGCGTTAATTGCCATAATTCATGCCCATAAATAATATATCTCATGCCACTGTCGTTTTTATTTATTTTTTTAATCTTTTTAGTAATTCATTCCTTCAGCGCTGTTTTGTGGTCACATGATCTTTCTCTGTTCTTTTGCATCTGCAGGGAAAGATCTCTGGGAGGGGCTTCTATTACTCTGCTGATGTAAGCTCTCTACAGTGTGCGCCTGGCCAGTCCTGATTGGTGCGGTGCCAGTCACATGACTAATTAAAAACAGTCTCAGAAGGGCACTTTTACACTGGGGCAGGGGTGCGGTAGCGGTAAATCGCTGCAAGTTTCAGCGGCGCTTTTCCGCTGTTATGTATGTGGGCGGGAGCAGGGCGCTTTTAACCCCCCACAAGGGGTTAAAAATGCTGTGCAACACTGTATCCAAATAAAATGGATGTCCTTTTTTCCCCCACAAATAGAGTTTTTTTCTGGTTGTATTTGATCACCTCTGTATTTTTTATTATTTGCTCTATAAACAACAAAAGACTGACAATTTTGAAAAAGAAAACCATATATTTTAATTTTTGCTATAAAACATATTTAGTAAAAAAATTGAAAAAAAAAATCTAATGTCTTCATTAATTTAGGCCAATAAGTATTCTGCTACATATTTTTGGTAAAAATATCATAATAAGCGTAGATTGATTGGTTTGCGCAAAAGTTATAGCGTCTGCAAACTATGGGATATTTTTATTTATTATTTTATGTATTTATTTTATTTTGACACTACTGATACTTTTTGGGAACCAGTGACACTAATATAGTTGTCCGTGCTAAAAATATGCGCTGTCACTGTACTAATGACACTGGCTAGGAAGGGGTTAAACATCAGGGGTCATCAAAGGGTTAACTGTGTGCCTAACCAGTGTTTATGTGTTCTGTGTGTGGTGCTTTTACTAGGGGAACACAAATTCCATCCCTTCCCTCCTGTCAGAACGGCGATCTGTCTTGTTTACATAGGAAGATTGCAGTTCTGTCTGTCCCCCCCGCGGGTGTCGGTGAACATCGAGTACCCGACACCCACCAGTCAGCTTCCGCTATGTATAATGACAACGGATGCGTGCCCCCTAGCATGAAGTGTCAGATCATGTATATATCTGGCGCACAGGGTGCTGTCCTGTAGCATTAAAACTTCTATAGGGTGGTCCGGAAGCGGTTAATATGGTGAAGGCAGAGTCTTAAATGACTGACACCAGCTTTCATTTTGTTCAGACGGCATCTGCATCCAAAACTTTTTTTTACTGTATAGATATTAGCAATTACTTTTGATACATTTATTAATGATTTATATTAAAACTGTTCATTTTTGTGAGTTTTTTTAGTGAATGTGATCAATCAGCATACTATATCCGGCCCCCATAGTGTTTAGCAAAAGGAGGACATGGAGTGGGAGGGAGGGAGGGAGGGAGGGCAGTGTTTATATGCCCATATGTGTGACTCTGCAGTCATGTGGGCTGCACAGATAACAAATAAAGAAAATGAAGAGCTTGTAAGAGAACTGAAATTGAGCATGCTCTGTAGAGGACACCAGCTGGTCTACACAATCTCGGCCTGCAGTGGGGACACAGAGAAGATGGGAGGGACAGCTGAAGCAGGATCAACCAGGTATATTTCACTCAATGTATTTTACACAAAACAAATGCTTTTGTGGCTTTGTGAGTATAAACACTGTTATATAGTATGTAATGAGAGTTTTCCATGGTCTGGGTTTAATGACACTTTAAAGCACATTAATGTGCTATCTTAGAATGGAATGTACAGGGTACTATGATATGCTGAGCAAAAAGAGAAATCAAGCTAATAGGCAGATCCAGCCAAGTGCATCAAAATGCTATGCATTGCTGTTAATAGAGCTCCACTCTTACATTGTCTTGGCCCTGGTGCAGTCACTCTACACAATGAATGAACGCATTATCACCAGATATGGGATCCTCGGCTCTCTCAGGATCCCACTGGACAGTTGAGTGATGTCACCTCTGAAACCATGTTGGAAGCCAGGATGTAAGGTAGGTACATTTTTTATTTTTTTGTGGTTTTTGCATAAGGGGTGGAGCGCTAATAAATAGTGGTACCCTTCCATATTGATGCTTTTGAGGTCAGCTTTACAACCATCTACATACACTATATTATCAAAAGCATTGGGACACCTGCCTTAACACGCACGCAAACTTTAATGGCATGCCAGTCTTATTGCGTAGGGTTCAACATTGAGTTGGCCCACTCTTTGCAGCTATAACAGCCTCAACTCTTCTGGGAAGGCTGTCCACAAGATTTAGGAGTGTCTATGGGAATGTTTGACCATTCTTCCAGAAGCACATTTGTGAGGTCAGGCACTGATGTTGGATGAGAAGGCCTGGCTCACATTCTCTGCTCTAATTCATCCCAAAGGTGTTCTATCGGGTTGAGGCCAGGACTTTTTGCAGGCCAGTCAAGGTCCTCCACCCCAAACTCACTCATCCATGTCTTTATATACTATACTGTACATGGACATAGTTTTCAGTAAGCCAACATTTCTGAACTTTTTTTTTTGGTCTTATATAATATTCTAGTTTTCGGAGATACTGAATTTGGGGTTTTCACTAGCTGTTAGCCATAATCATCAAAATTAAAAGAAAGAAATGCTTGAAATATTTAACTCTGTATGTAGCGCATCTATTTAAAATATACAAGTTTCACTTTTTGAATTTAATTACTGAAATAAATGAAGTTTTTGCCGATATTCTAATTTTTTGAGATGCACCTGGAACTGGATACTAACATGTATAGGTAAAATTGATCCAGGGAATATCTGATTGCCTCTCGGGGATCAGGAAGGATTTTTTTCCCCTGCTGGAGCAAATTGGATCATGCTTTGCTGGGGTTTTTTTTGCTTTTCTGTGGATCAACGGTGGGTATAGAATTGTGTATATAGGATTGCATGTTTTTTTTTCCTTTTTTATTGCTGGAACTAGATGGACTTTTTTTTTCTATAACTCTTTATTGTCAAGTAAGCATCCAGAAAAATTTCTTACATGAATAGTGGGTTTGCTCAACATGAACATCGACAAGTATACTTATTACACACAGTAAAGCAAAGGAGAATCAGCAAAGGCGTACATGTACACAGTATCAATTGACATCATATACAATAGCAGTGTTTGACACACAGAAGGGATCATAAATGTTGTGCTACTTCTTATCCACTTATCACCTAGGGGATAAAGGCTGCAAGGTATATCATAGTTAAGCTTCGGAGACCGTGAGGTCTGAGGAGCAGCAAACATCCCATATTTTATTGCATTTTCTTGGGCATCCTCTATGTTCATATACCAATTTCTCTAAGGGTAGAATTTGGTTCACCAGCCGTATCCATTTCCTGACAGACGGGAGGTCTTGGCTGGATCCATATCAAAGCAAGGTTTTTCCTTGCCAGGAACAAAGTCTTCCTCAGGAGAGTCAGTTGACACCTCTGCCACTGCTCCTCATCCAGTATACCCATTAAACACATCCTAGGGTTGCATGGCATCGGTGTGGACAGGACAGATGAGAGAAGACCCGTCATCTGCCCCCAGTATCTGGCCATCCCCGGACACTCTCAGATAAGATGTACAAAATCAGCTCCAGTGGTGCTACATCTCATACATTCAGAGGTGGGAATGCGATGCATGGCATACAATCGCACCGGCATCAGGTATGCCTGGTGTATAATATAAAGCTGTGTAAGTCTGTTGTTGACAGCTGGAGACACTTGCAGGTGAGAGGAGCAAGCCTCCTCCCAGTCCTCATCAGTCAAGTCTGGGATATTTCTCTGCCACTCTATCTATGTAACTATATAAGTAACTATGTAACTCCAGTCCTCTACGCTGACAGAGCTGAGTAACAACCACACCCCTCAGCATGCATCCTCACACAGACTTGTATTGCCAAGGAGGAGAGGGCCAGTTTTGTTTCTGTGTGCCCATATGATATTCTGACACTTATTCCTGTGATTTCAGTTGGACTTAAAGTGTAACTAAAGGCAACACTTTTTTTAGCCTTGGATTGAATGGAGAGGGATTAGAACAGCTGCCAGGCTTTTATTGCTGTCTCTATCCCCATTAGGGAGATCCACCCTCTTTATTTGTCCTTTTTACTACTATCTTTGAAAGTGAATAGAAAATCCTGAATTTTTTGTCCTCAGAAAAGTAATTGAGGGGAAATCTTCCTATGGGAACACTGGTTCGGGTAACCTGGGGGTCCCCAAGGAATTCCCTTAATTTGCAGGGATTTCCTCTCACTTCCTGTTTTAGCTATGGGACAGGAAGTGAAGGGAAATATCCTTAAAGTATAACTAAACGCAAAACTTTTTTTTTTAGTTTTGGATAGAGTGGAGTGGGATTAGAACACCTGTCAGTTTTCATTGCTGTCTGTGCCCACCTTAGGGAGATTCCTTCTCTCTATTTGACCTCTTTAACATTATCATTGAAAGTGAAAGTAAAAGAAAAACCCACATTTTGGGTTGTCCCCAAAAAAGTAATACAGGTGAAATCTTACAATGGGGACACTAGTTCTGGTGACCTGGGGGACCCCAAGAATTCCCTTAATTTGCGAGGATTTCCTTGCACTTCCTGTTTGGCTATGGCACAGGGAGTGAAGGGAAGTATCTTCAATGGGACACAGATGGCGAATAAAAATCAGACGGGGGATCATAACCCTCCCTTACTCTACCAAAAATGAAAAAAAAGTTTTGCTTATAGTTCTACTGTAAAGAGAAACTTTACTCCCAGGGTTAATTTAACCTCCTGTTACTTTTTGCACTGGATTATGCTCAATTAACATACATACCTAAGGAATCTAGAGTTGTCCTGCTGTCCTATGCTTCCACATGCCAGGTCCCGTGCCACCATCTTTTTTCTATGTATCACTGGGAACCGGCTGTCACTATCAGGTTCTTGCAGTTGGCCCCCCAATAATGCACAGCTGGATTCTTCCCCATCCAGGTGCTGGGTTGAAGCCAATGCCTCTTGGGATATACAGTATGCAGTAGATATTCCATGAAGTACTGGTTGGCGTCATTCTCACCTAGGCAAGAACGAAGGCAGGGGCGAGATGGAACAAAAATGATCTCAAAAAAGGTAACCAAACAAGACCGTGTCAACTTTAGAAGTATTCAGCGGATGGGCGGGTTGCAATGCTGTAAAGATGGTTTTTGCTGTGTAGGTTCACTTTAAATGATAAATGAACAAGAGGCTGTTTCTTATATAGTTATATGGATTTGTTTTTAAAATAACTATAGTGTTTCTATATAAAGACAGCTGTATTTACAATATAGGCATGGAAGATATTTATATTGCACCGCCATTCATAAATTACACTTTGTATTTAATGTGGCTTCCACGTTGTATTAGTCCCACTTCTAACATGTAGTTTAGTGGTCCTTTAAATACAACCATATGTTTCTGGATGGGAAGGTAGTATAATTATATCCTACCATGAATATGCAGGATGAGGCTTTATATTTGCACTCTCTGAAAGCGGCCTGTCTATGTCTACCAGCCATTTATTTTCTCTCCACTTACGTTACATCAATGGGACATTTTTGTAGACCTACAGAGAGCTTCTGTGTAAAGTCACTCTTTGCTGCCAGATGTAAATCCCTTTACATTTTGATGACTTTTACAATGCAAAACATAACCTGCTTTAGTTGTTTTGTCCAATAATCTTTCTTTCGCTGTAATACGCTTCACAAAACTCTTATGTAGGCGCCGGGTGTTATGGCAAGAAATTACAACACTCAACGGTTTAAAATATAATTGATAAAATGTATCATGGAGGAGACACCCAGAGAAGCCCAATAGGCATAAAAACCACTGCATCTACATCAACATTTGATCATTTCATCATCAAAAGTAGTGCCTTGATCTATATATTCACAGGGGCTTGACTCCTTCCAAAATATATCCGCAACCTTCAACATTAATAACAAGGACTTCTATATATATCTCCCCATCCGCCATGCTCTATCATCTATAGAATGGTCCCCCAACTAGATAACCTGAAACCTTATCCTTCACTATGAATCTCACAACACTTCCATCAAAGGAATTTCTACTATATATAAACTAGTTACCACCTCTCAAGCTTACTACAAATCTCCTGATATCACATAATGGGAATCACCCCTTCACTTCTCCGCCCCCAGCGTCCTGTGGCATAGCGCTATCCAAAAGCCTTTTTTCCAAAAACATTGCACACTGGGAAACCGTAATGAAAATATACCACAGTTGGTATTATACTCCTTCCAAATTATCCATCCTTTTCCCCTCATTGTCCATCACCTGCTGGAGGAACTGCTCCATGCAGGGATCCCCTCATCACATATGATGGGACTGCCCTGTACTAAGACCTATATGGACAGAAATTGAAGCATGCCTCAAGTCTCTCACCAGCATTACCGTCTCATTAACCCTGCAGATAGCCCTTTTGGGACTTGAAGCCTGGCCCCCATCATTACACCTTCTGGTCACACACTAGCCACCAATAACCTGATGGTGGAAGAACCCCAGCCCAACCAATTGTTCAATTAATACTCAGTGCCCTTAAAGATCACTGCACCATGGAGTACATGTTTGCCAAAGCTCATCTGACTATTCACAAATATGTGACACAATGGGAGCTATGGCTTCTAGACCCTAGATGCACTGTCCATCAATGATCCTCTCAACTCCTCTAACTCGCCTTATTGGCCCCAAGGTTCCTATGCACAAAGGTGCCATTTACTAGTGAACCTCAAGATGTTGAGAAAATGCACTGCTTCTCCATAGGGCTATCATATACATAATGGTTTCTTCGATTCATCTTTAATGGTTTGAAGCTTCGGCTTACTTTAATAGCTTTACGATATTTAATATGATGTCTAAGGCAGAATTTAGTTTTATATATGTATATATATATTTGAAATACTTTATACAAACATCCTTAATACTCAATATTCTGTATACATATTTGCATTCTGAATGCCACCATTTTATGGCCTTTTATGGCTTTGTATTACTCCCTACAAATCCAATAAAAATTTATATGGAAAAAAAAAGTAGTGCCTTGAAAGATTGACCATTACCTCCTCTCCTGTTTTGTGGCTGGATACAGCTTTTCCCCTCCAATGGCCGAGGGTACTCAGGGTCCCCAGCTGTGTCCCTCCATCACGTACCTGGCCCTAAAGCCAAAATGCTGAGAGGGCTCTCCTTGCATCTGAGTGCTTGGTGCCCCTGAAGGTGATGTCAGGGGACACAAAGCCCAAAGGAGCAGGGGTTGCCAGCTGTGCCACAGATGAGGGATGGTGGTGTGGAAATCTCTCTGCAGGTGAATCCCAGATGAGGTGTGCAGTAGGACCCTGGAGAGCTGTAGGTGGAGCAGACTGCACACAGCAGGAGGCAGGTTGCAATGGTAAGTGAAGCAGGCTGGATACAATAGGTAAGTTCTGCAGGCTGGAGCAACAAGTAAGTACTGTAGATAAGTAATGCAAGCCGGGGTCATACACAGGACAGGAGGCAAGAGAAGATCCGGGAGCAATCCAAGGTCAGAGCTGGGAGCGAGACAAGAGATATCCAAGGGCAAGCCGGGTCGGTAACAGGTGATCAGAAACTGCAGCAAACACAGGAACAGGAAACAGGAAGCTGAAGATCAGTGAGCAATGTCCATGTGCCACAGTCATCCTTTTTAAAGGCCTGAGAGCACCAGGGTCTGATGTGCATTGCCACGCACACGTGTTCGCCATGGTGAACGTGCATTTGCAGTACGTGTGTGCGCATTTGTGCAGGTGCGGCCATATTGTGAATTGGCTACTGTGCCAGGTCTGCGGATAACTATCCTCCGGCTTGTTCCCTGACACCCTCATTTGGAATACTGTTCTATTTTTTGGTATGAAATCTCTCTGTCCCTCTGTATTCCTTGAGTGTCCCTCTGTTTGGTCTGATGTGTACACCTGTAAAACAGATGAACTATATAACTGCCAAATGTGTTTTACTTTACTAAATCTTTAATCCAACCTGTAAATTAAAGTGATACTAAAGTCTCGTTTTTTTTAAAGTTAAAAACGATAAACATGTTATACCAACATGGCACCTCATGGCAAAGAACTTTCTAAGGATCTGAAAAAAAAGAATTGTTGCTCTACATAAATATTGCCATAGTACGGCTCCAGCGCGGATCTGGAATGCCGGGACGACGTCCATGGACGTCGTCCCCTGTGCATGCTCCTCGCGCGCCCCCTAGGGGCAGCAGCGGCGCACGCGTGCACGCGCCACGCTGCGCGAGCGTGCCCGTGGCTCGGGCGGACTCGATGTCCGCCCGGACCCGCCGATCTCTTTCAGGAGCCTCAGAACGGGGAACCGCCGTTGTAAACACGGCGGTTCCCCGTTCTGTGACAGGGGACATAACAGATCTACTGATCCCTGTCACTGGGATCAGTTAGATCTGTTATGTCCCGGCCAGCCCTGCCCCCCCACAGTTAGAACACACCCAGGGAACATATTTAACCCCTTCACTGCCCCCTGCAGGTTAACCCCTTCACTGCCAATGACATTTATACAGTAATCAGTGGACATTTAAATTTCTGATCGCTGTATAAATGTCATTGGTGCCAAAAATGTGTAAAAAATGTGCGTAATTTCTGCGGCAATATCGCAGTCCCGATAAAAACCGCAGATCGCCGCCATTACTAGTAAAAAAAAATAAATAATAAAAACGCCATAAATCAATTCCCAGTTTGTAGATGCGATAACTTTTGCGCAAACCAATCAATATACGCCGATTGCGTATGTTTTTTTTTTTACCAAAAATATGTAGAAGAATATATATCGGCCAAAACTGATGAATAATTTTTTTTAATGGATTTGTACTTTAGCAAAAAGTAAAAAATATTGTTCTTTTTTGCAAAATTGTCGCTCATTTTTTGTTTATAGCGGTGATCAAAAATGACGCAGAGGTGATCAAATACCACCAAAAGAAAGCTCTATTTGTGGGAAAAAAAGGACGCAAATTTTATTTGGGTACAACGTCGCACGACCGCGCAATTGTCATTCAAAATGCGACAGCGCTGAAAGCCAAAAATTGGTCTGGGCAGGAGGGGGGTTTAAGTGCCCGGTAAGGAAGGGGTTAAAGTATAACTAAAGGCAACATTTATTTTTTTTTTTTTTAGTGTTTGATAGAGTGGAGAAGGTTTAGAACACCTGCCAGTTTTTATTGCTGTCTGTACCCTCATTAGGGAGATTCACCCACTCTATTTGTCCTTTTTAGCATTACTATTTAAAGTGAAAGTAAAAGAAAATCCCAAGCTATGGGTTGTCCTCAGAAAAGTAATACAGGGAAAAATCAGGAAAAATGGGGACACTAATCATTTCCCTTAATTTGCTTTGGCTATGGCACAGGAAGTGAAGGTAAATCTCCCCAATGGGACAAAATAATAAACCTTACAGGGGTTATTACCCTCCCTTACCCTCCATTACTCCAAAATGGAAACAAAAAAGTTTTGCCTATAATTCTACTTTAAGAAAATTATGAACTTTTTGGTGGCATAAAACTGTTTCCATCTGTCTACTTAAGGATCCCCTAGGTAATTAACTACCTTGGTCTTTGCATATAAAAACAATTTAGGTTAACATTTACAACTGTTATTTTGAATTTTGGTTTAAAGTGGTTGTACACCCTTACATATACCCAGTGAAGGGAATATCCTCAGGTGATACACAGGAATGAAACAAATCCTTCTAGATAAGTTGTAATTGTCTATCTTCAGTCTTCTCTTCTCTACATCCATTCAAAGTGCTGAATTTATAAGCTTGTATGAGAGTTCCTAAAAATGGGGGCAGAGATTTGAAGTTACACTCTGCAAAGCTAATTGAGGAGAGCTCTGAGAGCTGATTGGAGGGAAGAGACACGCCTCCCTTCACACAGCACACAGGAACAGATCTGAGGCTGTCAACCTGCTGGAGGTCCCTCCCCTGTCACCTTTTTTCTCTTGGTGTCAGGAAATCTTGTCAGAAGTGATTCATGCTGATAGCAGAGGAACAAAGCAGTAGAGAGAAATGACACTTAGTGCTCTTAATTGAGACAAATACACTATAGAGAGATATGCTTTGGTTTACAGTCATTTTAACATAGTCTTGTCGACTTCAAATTTATCATAATGATTCATTGTTGATAAGACAGAGGCAAACAGGTGTTTTTTTCACAATAAGTAAACCGATTTTTTTGCTGTCTCAGTTATAACATCTCTTTAACTTTTTGCTGGAAAAGTTAAAGCAGTTCAGTGAACCATATTACAGATGCGTCTTGTGAAATATGTTGATTTTACAAAACAGATGCCTGATCGCACTGGCCTGGCCCCAGAATGCTGTTTACCTCCTATTTCTGATGAACTTCTTTTCTCCAGAAATGTCAAAGCGTGGATTAAGCATTTATTAAATGTGAATATTTAAGGAGCTTGGAAGTAGCATTTCATGGCTATAAAACCATTTTTGAATCGTTTCCAATTTCAAATTTGGCTTTCAGCTCCATGAAAGGGGGGAATCATTATGTAGGTTAGAGGTATGTGAAAGTTGTTTTGTCTGGTGTTGTGTAAGCTAACACAAGGAGAGACAAATGGAGATGGTAAATGGAAGATAAGGGGTATATGTTAGGTTAAGTGATTTCTGTTTGCATGGCGTACTCAGCTACAGGGCCGTGTTTACACAAATGTGGATTTTGTTTGCAGGCAATTTTTACCGGCAAGGACAGCATGTTCTCAGGAAATTTGTGTGAATCTTCACATGCCCTTTTAAGATCTGAGTGCAAATTACTTCCATAAGGATCTGAAAAAAACAGCAATAAAGAAAATTTGAGGTTTAATGCATTGGAAAAAAAACACAAACAAGAAAGCTGGTATAAGGTTCTATATCTGCTCCACAATGGATATAGTAGAGGATAATTCCAATTTCTTCAGGTTTGGTCATCCTGGATTGACAACCTGCATTCAGAACTAAATCCAGATCTTGTAAGGCCTCGTGAGCACTGATGCATGAATACTCAGATTCAAGAACAACTTATTCTCAGGAAATGTATGTGAAATCTTCATATTCCCTTATGAGATCCAAGTGCAAATTACTTTTTCCGTAAAGGTCTGTTGATAAAATTGGTATATTATTTCTAAAGATGCTGTTTAGCATGACTTTTTTTATTCTTAAAGTGATATTAAAGACATATTTTTTTTTTTTAGAAAAATAACAAACATATTCTACTTACCTGCTCTGTGTAATGGTTTTGCACAGAGCAGCCACGATCCTCCTCTTCTCGGGTCTCCTGCTGGCATGCCTGGCCCTTCCTCCCTCCTGCTGAGTACCCCCCAGAGCAAGAAGCTTGCACCCGAGCAGGCTCACTCCTGAGCCACTGCTTTGCGTGTCCATTCACACACAAAGCCACGGCTCAGCCTCCCCCCCCCCTTCTCTCCTCATTGGCTCATTGGCTGTGATTGACAGCCAATGGCTCCCCCTGCTGTGTCAACCAATGAGTAGGGAGAGTCCATGGAGAGCCGAGGATCATGATGGGGCTCAGGTAAGTATTACGGGGAGCTGGGGGGCTGCTGCACAGAGGTTTTTTTTTTTTACCTTTATGCATAGAATGCATGAAGATAAAAAAGCCTTAAAGTGATTGTAAAGTCTTGTTTTTTAAAAGAAAAAAGTAGATTTGCAGTAGATTTGCTCAGGGTAGCCTGGATCCTCCTCTTCTCGGGTCCCTCTTCTGTGCTCCTGGCGCCTGCCTCCTGTCGAGTGCCCCCATAGCAAGCAGCTTGCTATGGGGGCATCCGAGCCGAATGGCAGCTCTGTGTGTCCATTCAGACATGGAGCTGTGGTTCGGCCCTGCCCCCTCTCTTTACTGGTAGGCTAACTGTCTTTGATAGCTGCTGTGTCTCAGCCAATCAGGAGGGAGAGTCCAGGATGGCCGAGGGACTCGTGGACATCGCTGGATAGAGATGGGGCTCAGGTAAGTATTAGGGGGGCTGCTGCACCACTTTTTATCTTAATGCATAGCATGCATTAAGATAAAAAAACATTCTGCTGTTACAACCATTTAAGCCTTTAGAACCCCTTTACGAAAATGTTGCCTTTTTATCACCTTATTGTTAAGCACTGATAAAAGCGATGATAATGAAATATTTGTAAAGAAATCCTAAAAAACAAAAAAAATACTAATAATATGAAAAAACGACAATACAAAATTCAGAGGTTTAATCAACTGGAAAAAAAAGAAGGCGGATGTTATAAGGTTCTCCACCTTCTCCATGACAGAAATAGTAGGATGATTCCAATGGAAAATTTCTTCAGGTTGGTCACCCTGGATTGACAACCTGCATTCTTCAAGTCTAAATCCAGATCTTGTAAGGCTTCTTGTACACTGATGCCTAAAAAAAATGCAAAAATGCCTCTGGCAGCAAAAAAGTTAAAGGGTTGATGCTTTATTTATAATACCTCTTAAACTTGCAGGAGAAACCACCACAAGGGCCGCTGCTTTGTCCCAGTTTCCTTTCCCAGATTACAATAGCGGCCAGGCACACAGCAACAGCCACTCTTCTTGCTCAATGAACAGTCTAGGGGTTGCCTTTTTTTTAAATGTATTGTTGAACAAACTTGGATAGGGTATAGGGAGCTATGGGATACTCCATTAACACTGATCAGGGCAGTCCCTTTGGTAATAGCCCGGAAAATTAACAGCACTGGGACACTGTCAGAAATATGCCAGGCCAGGTAAGCACTAGTACTGATACACAAGGGGTGGCATCAGCAACAGTCTCCTGGATCCTTCACTCAGGTCAGTACTTACAAAGTCTCTGGATACTTGGATGCTTTCCTCCAATATCAGACACATATTTCTCCAGTGATCTCTCTAGACTGGATTCTCAGCTAAACCCTTTGAGACTTCCAGCAAACAGGCCCACCAGCTCTAGCATAGCTGGGACCTCGATGAGCATAGGTAGAATTTCAGCTGAGCTGCCTAGAAGGGCAGCAGCCTTTCAGGCTGGAAACTTCTCTCCCTAAATAACAAGAGTGCTCCAGCCCCCAGACTATTTATGCACTCCCCAGCCGCATACTGGGCATCCTTCCCCAGGGATTGACTCAGACTACATAAATGTTCAGGCTGCTGATTTGCTTCCTCCCAACCCACTATCTTCTGGAATCATCCATAAAACAGGGGGAAGCAATCAAACCTGCAGCCTGCAAAGCTCAGAACAGGCCAAAGCAATTACAAAGTGCTCCACTGATTACGAGGGAGTCCAGAAAACTACAAATGTTGTATGATGCAGTGTATTTCTGTTATTCTTTGTTCATTTTCTTGTAAAACCTAGTAAAACTTTTTGCAAAAGAAAATAGTAGTGGACATTAGAGTGTATATGTGAAGAGAAATTTTGTATCTGGCCTAATACAGTGTATGGCAATAAAAATAAACTCTTTATATTATATTTATTATATTTATATTTAAATATAAAACTCCTGGTCATTTAAAAGCCGTAGATCACCAGTACCTTTATCAGTGGAAAATGTTGCACAACTGTGTAAGGCCCCATTCACACCTGAGCATTTTGTAGCTCAAAGCACCAATCACATGGTTTACAGTTGTGCCTATTCACACCTGAGTGTAGTGCCGCTTGAAGCTTGTAGCCTCAAAAAAGTCCATCAGCTTCTTTTGATCTACAAGCTTCAAGCATTTTTGGCCCCAATAGACTTTAATGGTAGTGTCTGAAAAATTTGCAAACGCGCAAAAGAAAAAGCACAAAAATCAAAAATTAAAAAATGAGTAACTAGTTTTCCATAGCTTAAACTCTGTTCTCCGACACCCACTAAAATGCCTCTGTACAAATGCCCCACAAAAAAGCCTGTAAAGTGGTCAAAGACACTCATCTCAAGTGTGAATGCAGCCTAATATGTGTTGGCTTCTCTACATCTAAAAGGGAAGATTTACTAAAGCCCCGTACAGACGATCAGAATATCAAGTAATTTCGTAATACAAAAAACACCGCGCTCAAATCGATCGTCCGATAATCTCATCGTTAGTACACAGCTTTTGTCCAAAATTTTCTGAAGGGACAAACACAAAAAATGTTCTCGTATGACACCAGATCATAAGATTTTTGTTTAATCAGTACAATTTTTGTCCAAAAATACAATATAAATACATTATGTTACTTCTGAGTTTTTATTCTGTCGTACAAGAATTTTCATACTTTAGTAACCTATTCATTTTCAATGGAGACTAGCATGCAAAAACAAAAAAAAACAGACGATCTTTCGTCTGATAATCTCATTGTCTGTACTAGGCTTTACACTGGAGCACTCAGAAACAGGTTCAACTGTGCATGGTAGTCCATCAGCTTCAAACTTGTTCAATTAAAGCGTAACTCCACTTTTGTTGAGAAAAAAACTCCCCTCTGGGTGATCAATGTACATTGCAAGGATTATAACAACCTTTGTTGCAGATTCCTACCTTTTGTTATTCTAAAGAAATCCCTCTGTGTTTCTCTGTCCCTCTGTACTGAGTGGGTCTAATGGGAGTGGTTTCATAATTATCAGTCAGGTTTGCAGCTGGAGCGCACTAATGAGGAAATCTGCTAGGCCTGCATCCCTTTAGACGTGCTCCTGTTGATAGCATTGCTCCAAAAATGACATTTTTGTTGCAGGGGATGCCTGAAATCTGACTTGTATCTTAGGCAGACTTCTGGGAAAATTGGTGAGCCAATCACACAAGCTGGAAATGATGTTTCTGGTGAGTGGTCAGTACACACGCTGTGTACAGAGCAACTCCAGGTAGCCATATTGCAATGCATTCTCAGGAAATTGCAGTGGCTGCAGATTGAAAAGGAAAGGTAATTTTCTAATAACATTCAATTACAATATGACTTGTATTGCAATTGTACACGCTATACTATTTTTTCTTTGTTTGCTATTTTTTTCCCCCCACAAAAGTGGAGATACCCTATAAGCTTTGAGAATAAAACCTGAAAACGAATTTGTTTTATGCACCAGATTTTGCACTCTCCAGTTTTAGTAAATCCTTCCCCAAAGTGTTTCATGTCTTGTAAATTGCAAGTGTACATTGAAAGTGGAACATCTTTGAATGAGATTAGGCAGACGTTGCACGTTCCTGGTGCATTTCCCGGAGAAATCGCCAAGAACAATAATAACATACTGTATATTAGTATCAGTGTTAAAGCGGCTGTATATTTCTAAAAAAAAAAAAAACCTGTAAGTCAAAGGCATAATGAGCTAGTATGCACCGCATACTAGCTCATTATGAAATACCTTAGAAAGAAGCTCCGATGGGTCCGCTGGGTCCCCGCAGAGGGAGCTGACCTCTTGCCTTGGGGGATCCTTCTTGGTTCGCGCCTCTGGTGATGTAAGTGTCCGGAGCCGCGAGACGTCACTCCCGCCCATGCGCGGGAGCTCGGCTTTCCGGCTCGTCTTTCCGGTGGAATTTCATGCGTCGTGACATCAGCAGCTACATGAAGGGAGAATATGTCCACAGGTAAGCCTTATTATAGGCTTACCTGTAAGTAAAAATCAGTAAAAGGGGAATACAACCGCTTTAATGTTGGCCACAAATGACTTTGAAATTGATTCTTTTAAGAAAAAAAATTCCCCTCTAGAAGTGCGTTGGGAGAATGGTGATGGGGGGGGTCTAGCATTCAGAGCAGGAGAAAAATAAATAAAAGAGAAATTAGAGTAGAATAAACTGTCAGCAAGGCTTTATAGGTTGCTGAAAATGATCTACGGTATAGATGTATGACCCTATGATCCCGGGACCATCCTATAAGGTAAGGTGACAGCTGTATTCTAAATTCTTGGGGGAAAAAAATGTACTTAGAATTATAGCTTTGATATGAATGAGTCACAGGATAATAACATTCTAATTCGTTTTTTTGAACTGTTCTTTGATACATTCTGTAAAATTCTCTATTAACTGAATAGAAACTTTGAAATAGTGCTTTTATTCCTGTTTAGAAACTGTCTACCTGTGAAGTTCTCTGGAGAGTCCCCCTCCTCTATGAGCTAGACTGATGAGTCATTAGCAAAACCAGTCTCGGTAGCTTAGCTAAATAGATTCAGAATAAACTGGATTTCAAAATGAAAGGAAAGCGGCACTGTCTTTCTCATTTACATAATTTTGGACACAGTCATATGGTCTGAATTACTAAAGCACGATCACATGATCAGAATATCGTACAAAAAATACCGCTTTTGAAGCGCCTATACGATAATCTGGTCGTTCGCACACCGCTGTCGTTCGAAATTTTCCAAAGGGACAAACACAAAATTTTTTCTTGTACGATGCCAGATCGTTAAATTTTTGTTTAATTAGTACAGTTTTCGTCCAAAAGTACAATACAACACAGTGCATCACTTCCGAATTTTTATTCTGTCATATGAGAATTTTTGTACTTTAGTAACCTGAATTTATGGATATGGAAATTGGCATCCAAAAAAAGGACAATTGTTCGGTCAATAATCTCATTGTGTGTACTAGGCACAAGGCCTAGTGAGTTGGGCTGTGCCGCAACTGTCCTACAATCATGTGCAATGCTTGCAGTTGTGGTGCAGTGAAGCTTTTGAGACTTAAAACAGGTGGTGAGGAGGCAACATATTGGCTCTCAGCCATCTGTCAACCAACCACCAGCACCCTACTGTGGATCACTTCTCAGAGGGACAGCAAGGGTGGACACATTTGTAAAAGAGCTCTAAAAGAGTTGTGACTGGTCAGTTGGCTAAGTGAGTGCTCACTTTGCTAAGTGAACAGATCTAACGTCTCTAGTAAATGAATCCTCCCAGGCATCTTTAAACTACGGCCCTCCAGCTGTTGCAGAACTACAAGTCCCATGAGGCATTGTAAAATTCTGACATTTATAGACATAACTAGGCATGATGGCAATTGTAGTTTCTGAACAAATGGAGGGCCATAGTTTGGAGACCCCTGCTCTCTAGCCTTATGATGCAGTGTATAAATATTATACAGCCATAATTCCAAAAAAGTTGGGGCGTTGTGTAAAATCGACATAAATACAGAATGCAATGGTTTGCAAATCTCATAAACTCATATTTTATTCACAATAGAAAATAAAAAACATATCAAATGTTCAAACTGAAAAAAATGGACCATTTTAAGAAAATAATAAGGTAATTTTGAACCTGATTGCAGAAACACGTCTTAAAAAAGTTGGGACAGGGCCATGTTTACCATGAGCTTTGGCCCAGAGGAGACGGCGACATTTCTGGATCATGTTCAGATTTGGCTTCTTATTTGCATGATAGAGCCTCGCCTTGCATTTTTATATGACTAGGCAAACTGTGTTTACAGACAGGGATTTTTGGAAGCATTCCTGAGCCCATGCAGTGATGTCCATCACAGAATCATGTCAGTTTTTATTGCAGTGCTGTCTGGGGGTCTGAAGATCACTCACATCCAATATTGCCTTTCGACTTTGTCCCTTGTGCACAGAGAATTCAATCTTTTGATGACATCATATACTGTAGAAAATGATATATTTAACCTCTTAGCGCCGTCGTCCTCCTGGCCCTTTAAGAGGTTTTTGACGTGCACCCTCTCGACACAGGTGTATTGGGAGCAACTCACACAAATATACAGCCGCTCGGCGCTAAGGACCATATTGCCCCATATTGGCCAAAAATATCCACAAGCAAGCCTCCCATTTTTTGTTACACAAAGCCAATGTATTTTATTGTGCAGTATTACAACCAGCCGCCAGTGTCCTAACAACTGATGACATCATTCATTTACAAGAAGCATGTCGTACACTCCTTGTTTGTGCCTCCCCTGCTCCTCTCCATCAGCACTCGGGTCACGTTAGCTGAGTGAGGTTGAGAAAGTGAGGGAGAAGAGAAACATTAGAATTCTAGTCATTATTTATGTGCAAAGGGGTATTTGCTTTGGAAAAACGAATCACCTCTAATGATGGGTGTCCTACATTTGTGGATGTTGCTGCATTATGTAAAACTATTCATTTTGTTTTTTTACATTTTAGAATGGGGTGCTTTCAGAATTTTAAAAGGTCCTGTGACTGAAAAGCGATTGAGAAACACTGATTATTGAAATGTTACAGCCTTTGGTTTATGGATATTGAATCTTATGTCCTGAGCTTAAGAGCCTGTTCACACAGGGGCGACTTGCGCTCCGACTTGTGTCGCCTCAAGTCGCCCCAAGTTGCTTGACATCTGAAATCCCTTTGAGGTGAATGGAAGCCATCTTACTTGTACACTACTGAAGTCGCTCCGACTTCAGAAAAGGTTCCTGTACTACTTCAGGGCAACTTCTATCCGACTCGTAACCATAGAATTCAATAGAAGTCGCCTCCAAGTCGGATCCCCCATCTACATGGAAGCGACTTTACAGTGAAAAGAATAGAATTTATCTAGGGCAATCCCCTCCCTCCCTTCTCTGATTAGCCACAGGCAAAGTCATCTGGCATGAAGTCGCGCTGTAAGTCACCTGAAGTTCTGCTGAAAGTCGCCTAGCAAAGCCTGCCTAAGTCGGATCGCCCCTGTGAACACGGACTAAGGCCTCATTCACACAGGGGCAACTTGCGCTCCGACTTGGGTCACCTCAAGTCTCCCCAAGTTGCTTGACATCTGAAATCCCATTGAAATGAATGGGAGCTGTCTTAATGTACATGACTAAGTCGCTCCGACTTCAGAAAAAAGTTCCTGCGCGACTCAAGGCAAATTCTATCCGACTTGTGCCCATAGAAATGAATGGAAGTCGCCTTTAAGTCGGATCCCCGTGTTAATGCAAGCGACTTTACAGTGAAAAGAATAGAATTTATGTTTGGGGCAAGCCCCTCCCTTCCTTCTCTGATTGGCCACAGGCAAAGTCGCCTAGCATAAGTCGTGTTGTAAGTCGCGCTGAAGTCGCGCTGCAATTGTCTAGCAAATTTGCGCCAAGTCGGATTGCCCCTGTGTGAATGGGACCTTAGGGTACATGCTACTGAAGCAATCAATGTAGCACATGTTGTTTCAACTTATTTGCATCCTATGCAAAACCGTGTATATACAATATTTTGAAATGGGTGACATGGGCTTTACCAAGTCATTGACTTGCTAATCATTTACAGTGAGCACATGACTTACAAGGGAAGACTTTGTATGTACACCAAAGAATGCAAATTGGAAAATTCTGTTGAAAGTCAACTCTACTTCAATGTAAATTTGTGGACCAACCAGACTTGAGCTAAAAGGAAATTTAATGTAAAATACTTAAAAATGTAAATCTTTTCGGAAGGTATTTTGCAAAACTTTT
Organism: Glandirana rugosa; assembly: GCA_018402905.1. Lineage (NCBI taxonomy): Eukaryota > Metazoa > Chordata > Amphibia > Anura > Ranidae > Glandirana > Glandirana rugosa. The sequence continues at coordinate 314,254 of BLSH010213158.1, read as the reverse complement.
TCCAGATTTTACTGTATGCGGTAGCTACCAAGACTATGGGTGTTCATAACTTTAGGTACTGATGTATTTCTTTTAGTTTTAGGTTTTAGGTTGAAAAATGTGTTTTCATTTGTATTTGTCTTAGAATATGTTGATATAAGTGTGAAAAATGTTTTTTGAAATCTAAAATATGTGTTCGTAGTAGCGGGGGATCGTTGGCCTTTATTTAATTTACCCCACTGAGAGTTATACAGACATGAAAGGTTGTAACCATTTTACACCTTATACAAAACTAATAAACACCTGTCCTGTTTCTATAATAAATAAGGAAACTATTGCAGGCATAAAGTACAGACACATAGAGGTACCTACATATACATGATGTAGCTACAAAAAGCCTGCAGATTTGGCCAAATGCACTTTTTCATTGTGTCAAAGCTTGCCCACCTCTTTCTGCCCCCTTCCCATTACTGTTGGCCTGTAAGGCTGGCCATACATTATACATTTTTCCTTTAGATTTACCAAAACCATATAATATGAGGTCAAACCTGAACACTTTCAATTTGTAGGCAATTAGGTAGGCCCTTGAACTACACAGCTGAAGGTAAATCTAAAGGAAATTGAATAAGAAAATTGTATAATGTATGGCCAGCCTAAGGCAGCTGATCATAATAATGGGCATATGGGAATATGCGTAGCTTAGTGGCATCGTTTGATGCTAGAAAAGGGTTAGAGCCGTCCACTGTCAGTACTTAGCTCAATCACTGCTGCCTTACAGTTACAGAAAGCCCATTGTGCTTAAAATGGAACCTCACCCAAAAGAGGAAGTTACCCTTGTTTGCATCCTCCCCCCTCCACTGCCACACTTGGCCACTTTTTTTGGGGGGGGGTAGAATGGGTAACTGGTTTTGACAGGTATCCGCTCCAACTTCCGGTCAGGTACGCCGCGGTAATCTGAGCTTGAAGCCTCCCCCCCCCTCCTTCCCCTGCAGTCTTCTGGGACACATTACAGAAGACTACGGGACCCTTCACAAGGTGCAGTGCGGCTCGCACATGAAGCCACAAGGCTTTGCTGCCTGTTTCCCTTACTTGAGATTCTGGCGCCTGCACCCAAAGCTGATTGAAGAATTGGCTTGGGTGAGGACATCGCTGGAAATCTGGACAGGTAAGTGTCCTTATATTAAAAGTCAGCACCTACAGTATTTGTAGCTGCTGACTTTTAATTTTTTGGGGGAGGCTGGAGCTCCTCTTTAAACAAATCAGAGTGCTCACTTCTGTGTTGCTGGGGGCAAGTGCTCAATGTATACCAAGTCCTAGTAACTAGCCAGGATGTGGCAATGCTCACAATATGAACATTTTCAGGGTTGACACAAATGTCCTACAGGTATAACAGTTACATTAGCTAGGCAATATTTTACAAAATTTCACAGTGTATCTTAACCGACTAAGGCTTCTTGACTGTATAGTCAATTTTATTCAAAAAGTGAACTTGTCCTTTAAAGAAGAAATGCAATTAAAGCTCACTTCTGGCTACTCCTTGCACTGGATAGTGGGCAGATCTCATGTGGAGGAGCAGAAGGCAGTTAGAAACCAGGAATATTTGAGAACCTTTTCTTGCCTTCTCTAGTACGTTTCTCCAAGGGATGACATTCGTTTCTTAACTTGTGACCTGCACACTCATGACATACCGCCCAACTTTTCGAGATGGGAATGAGGGACACCTATTAGCAAACGTATGTAGGCATAGGACACACACCCTGCTATGCCCCCTTAAAGGAGAATTATACAAAAATGATTAGTTAAACCCACAATGGCTTTTTTTGCCACTACTATTCCTTTATACTGGCTTTTGAAATTTAAAAATGCAGCAGTTTAGAAATTGGATGAAAGATTTAGCACGGGAAACACTTTTTGAAAGATAAAAAGTGCATTTTACTTACAACTATGTAGATCAGATCAAAATGAGGGCCAAATGAGGAAGAAAGAGTGATAGAGGGACTTTATTCCAAATCAGGTACAGCCCCTCAAAATCATGGACAATTGAGAGCTATGCTTATGATTCTTTATAAAATATCGCTCTTTAGTGGAAACTTGTAAGAAGGTACTTGCGAGTTTTGTTTCTGAGTTAGCTAATTTAGCAGGTTGCCCAGAAGGGAAGGGAAGGGGTTAAGCTAATCTCTGCATTTGCCCAGGCATTTTCTGGGCTCTAACCTCAACTAAATATTTATATAGAAAGGGGAAATTCTCTGCTCAGGCACACTCTTTTGCTGTGGTCTCAAAGGGGAAGCAAGACCATAAACAAGGAGAAGATGTAACCCACAGGAATCCATGAGCCCCCTTTAGGGAGGGCACCTGCATCAGGACTCTTAAGAACTCTTACCTTGGGAAGGGATGCACTGGCAGCCTACTGCTAGATAGTTAGCAAAATATGTTGCAGAATATTCTTGATGTTCCTGGACTGTATTGCCAAAATGCTCAGTAAAGTCTTATCAACTGTTTTATGCCTGAAGTTACTCAAAAAGTTGAATGAAGGTATATAGTGTATTTGGAAGAATAGGGCCAGTGAGCACAAATGGGGGTGAAGAGGGAAGGAGTGGAAAGCCATCACACAGGGTTAACTCAGAAGAGGAGTTGGCAGGAAGTGTGCAGTAACTGAGTTACCATGAACTAGTGGGAATGTAATAGCAGCCAGACAGCAGAGAGTGGTGCCAGGCATGGGCGATGGGTCCTCAGGTAGCAAGTGGGTCGGTGCTCTGGCTCCCTCCCTAGCGGTTGGTTTCCCAAAAGCAATCAGGACTGAACATGAGTTATAGAGATCCCATGGATCTTGCCACAGGTACCGAAGAGCTGAAGGAGTTAAGTGCACGCTTGAGGTCCGCACTTAGTGCACAGCGGGTCCCCATTATTTCACTGGGAGTGAGATGGCAGAGGAAAGCTGGACTGATGGAGAGGACTTAGGCTCAGTGGTGTCCCCCTCTAAATGCTAAATTCCAGGGAAAGAAGGTGCACAGTATCATGGGACAAAGTGTTTCACAGTGTAAGCCACAAGCTTACGGTACAGCTGAACCAGGTGTACAGCTCACTTCCAAGTACGAGATCCTGCCTTAATGTTGAGTTCACATGATCGCGGCCCTGCCTGGTTCCGGGTATCATACATGAAAAAAGGTACCCGTATGTGAAGGGTGAGTAAGCCCTGCCCAAACACTGACACTGACAGCTACTTTTGGCCAAAACAACATACTTTATTTTGCAAGGTGTAGAGAAAATGACTACAAGAATTCAAGTCAACTATCTTGCGAGGAACCCTCAGAGGTACAATGCAGCCTTCTCCTGATTGCTTCAGGAGGAACGGAGGGAGAAGGGAGGTTTTCTCCTTGCTTCCTAGGAGGGACGTTTATGATTGTGTATGAAATATCTTTCTTAAGTTGACTATAATAGTAAGTTAGCTGTGGAAGCCCTTTTATTAGTACGTTTGTCCAAAAGCAACTCAAAGTATTAATGTAATAAATGTAAGGAACTTAATGCAGAAGCTCACCATCAGCGTTAAAACTTCTTTTGGTTACCCAAGGAATGTTCCATTTCAGAAGAATAGGCTGCATTCTCCATGGTAGTTGTCATGTAAAAATGTAAATCTTTTCTTTCTGTTAGAGCAAAGCTGACCTAACTAACCAGTCAGGTCATATATGGTAAACATCGATTTGGTTAAAAAAGAAAAACAGAATTTGTTTCGGATTTTTATTATTTTAACTGAGTTAATTGATGATCTTTACTTTGCCAGACAGCAGACAGGCAAAGTCATGGTTTTTACCCTGGATTTCATACTGTGCCAGACAATTGTCGGATAACTCAATTTGTCTGCTATTCATTTCGATGCCAAGTGCAAAAGGACCATTAAAGTCCACTTCTACTTGTAGACTATTTTAGCAACTATTGACACCCTTACAAATCTTAGAGGAACTCACCTCTGCAATTGGTGCCAAAAAATACAAGCTTAGGGCGAGGCTTCACACTGTTGCCTATGGGTTTCCTGCAGCTGATCTTTACTCTTACTTACTGAACTTGCTCTGCACAGTGTTTCTGTATGGAGGTGACCATCTTGGTAGAGGCATGGCTTTTGTTTTTTCATGCCAAAGCCTTAATAGAGAAGTACAGGCAAAGCTCATTTGGATGTATTTCTCATGTGGGTCACAATAGTGCAGTTTGTTTTGCACTCCTGGAACCCGTTTTCAGCTGCCAGCGGGCTGAAGCCTCCTGTCGGCTGATGTCACAGAGCCGGTCCAGGCTCGGGACGGATTGCGACCATGTGATCGTGGATCCGCCCACATGCCCAGACAGGTACCCGGCTCAGCCTCTCATTGAGCTGCTAAGAGCCTGAGCCAGCTGCTTACGCCCCCTCCACAGCCCAATGCTCCGGTGAGTGCAGGGGGGGTGGCAGAGCAGAGAACCAGTGACTGACCGTCACCCGCTCTCTGCTCAGGGACCTCTAAGAACCGATCGATTGGCGTTTCATCCTGCGGTTCTCAGTCTTAGAGCCAGCGAGGGACAGATGCAGCAATGTATCGATGCTGCATCCACCTAGGTAAGGATGATTCTGAAGAAAAAACATTCCTATACTTCTCTTTTAAGCATGGGGAACAGTGAGCAGTATGGTAACAACATCATCAAATCTCACTGCAAATCTTCTGAGACCAGCTGTCAGAAACAGCATTGCCTTAGATTTCACACTGCAGACATACAGCTATACGGTTGTGGACAAATGATTGCCTAGGCACCCTCACATACAAGGAGGTACATTGCTATTTACTTCGGCACATGCATAATATAGCTCCTTGTGGAAGATCCCTAGAGACATTCTTGTAATTCCTAATATTCCTCATTATCTTGGCGGCGTCACGCTGCTCTTTGAGCTGCCATGTAGTGACTCCTGGCTGTGTTGTTCCCTAGTGCTTCTATAGTCCGGCTGCACATAGTGTGTACTGTGCTAATCCGCACAGATTTGGTAATAAGATAGATGGATAATTCATATCTTTTTCTGTGCAACTTGGACCTGATTGGGCGGAGATTGCCCCATCCCCTGGCATCCTCAGTGATCATACCCATCTCTATAGGGTGGACGCATATTATGTTTTCCACTCTATAAAAAGATTGATCCATCCTTGCCAGCTTTACGGACTAGCATTGGACCTTGTTTTTATGGTTCCCCATCCACTTCCTTCCCTTTCACCTTTTGCCTACATGTCAGACTATTGGGCTTTATCCAGCAGCGGCATGGGACACAAGCCTCTCTTATACATCTCATGAAACTCCCTAAAGAAGAGTGTCTACATCAGGGATATGCAATTAGCGGACCTCCAGATGTTTCAGAACTACAAGTTCCATGAGGCACAGCATGACACCCAGAGGCAGAGGCATGATGGGACTTGTAGTTTTGCAACAGCTGGAGGTCCGCTAATTGCATATCCCTGGTCTACATCAAATATCTTGAAACGCATTGGATGTTTCAACCAATATCTTGCTGTACAAGAGGTCTATGTGTTTGTATCTGTTCTTATGTCTGCCTGCCCTATCGTTATTCACCTACACCTTAGCCCTCTAGCAATTATCTTTCCAACAATGCTGTTTTTTCAATACCATTCAATACTTTTGCTCAGTTGGTGTATTTCCCTCTCTTTCTGTCCGTTCATGCTTTTAAAGTCCCTTATTGGAGGGTTTTCTTTGTTTGCTATTGGGATGATGGCATACAGTCAGGCTTCCCACCACACTCCTTGTGTGTTATAATTCATAAATACAATTTGTATTAAAATATCAACAGTGCAGTGGAACCTTCACCTTGAAGCTTCAAGAAAGCAACAGACATAAATCTTAAAGTGCATCTAAACCCTGTAACAAAAATGTGTTTACATAAGGTAGCAGGTTTAATGGCTCTTTTTTGTGCTTTTCTTCCTTTCTTTTCACCTAATTCTCTGAATAACGCACTCCCTGTTTCTGGCTGGCTACGCTCACTCCTTCACTATTGAGGGAGGCATGTCTGTCACCTGTTATTGCAGAACTCTGTAGGCAGCTTTGGCTAACATTTTGCTTTTGGGATACAGCAGAGTTTGTTATTTTGATAGAGTGATATCCTTTGGGGCACCAGTAAGGAAACCTGGGGCATGTCCTCCAGGTACCCAAGTCTAGCTACACCTATGAGCTGTAAGGTTTTTTGGAGAAGTAAACGTACTTTTGCAGTTTGACTTACAGCACCACATTTTCCTTAAAGATGAATTCCAGGCATGGTATATTTTTACATATTTACATTGGCCCAGCTTGTATATACCATACCTGGCGATCCGTCTGGAAGCTGGAAATCACTGACGTAGACACTACTATTCTAGTGTTCTCAACTTGCGTCTAGATCCTGTGCTGAGTGGCTGGCCTGACGCATTCTGAATATAGGAGGTCAGTTGCTCCGAACGGGCGCCATTTGAATGAATGGAAAGCGTTCTCTGGTTGGAACGAGGTGGGTTGATGTCACGCTCTCCACTTTGCTCAATCATAGAATGCTTTGCATTCATTTAGAAAATGCAAAGCATTCTCTAAATGGCACCCATGCCAAGCATCTGAACCTTGCCAGCTGCTTTGCATGAGACTTAGAAGCAAGTGGAGATCATTGGGCTATCTGTGTCTACTTCAGTGATTTCCATCTTCCAGGGGCATCAGCCAGGTATGGTATATGCATAGTTACATTGATCCGATGGATCAATATAATTATGTATATTATAGCCATGGAATTCTTTGTGTCTTCATTTGCAGTCTGCAACTGTAGAAGATAAATCTGTATTGTTGTTGGGTGTAATTTTATATTTCCTTGCTTAAAACCCTTGCTAAAAGGGTAGCTGTAAGATAAATAATTACGTGACATACATGGTATATACAATGCTTCTTTATACTCAGGAGGAGAAAGGGTCATCATTATCTGTAGGTCAATGACAGCCCAGCTTTAATTGTTTAAGATGATCAGAAAACCATAAAAGAAATGATGTGTTTGACTTTGTACTGACTCAACAAATGGCAGCGCTCTGATGCCAAGGTCTGTCTTAGCTTTACGCCAAGGTCAATATGCGGTAAACAGACTTCTTTAAAGCTATATACAGTGCGGTGTTACATGTTCAGTCACATCTACGCATTCCTGTGACATTTAACCTGTATATACTGGAACAGACTGCATGCCTGAGAGAGAGATTTTCCACAACACGGCATTAAAGGTGAACCCCAGCAGACAGCTAAATGCACAGATGAAAAGATATGTAGGGGTTGTTTTATCTGCTAAAAAAAATTCTGCCCATACTTTTTTTTTTTTTTCGAGCAGAATACATTGGTTTATTTTTTTACAGACTATTAACTGGGAACTACAATGGTTTTATCTTACATTTTATGTAGGGTTGCACTGACGCCAATTTTTTAAGTACCCATACTTTTTTTTTCAAGTACTCGCCAACACTGATTACCAATACTTTTTTTTAATGTCATGTGACAGCCATCTTGGTACACCCTGCACTCGCCTGCAGTCAGAAGGTGACAGCGGACATGTTATACTTGTTACACCCAGTCTTGAATCTCAGACTTATTTTAGCACTAAACTGAGCTTATACAGGCAGTCCCCGGGTTACAAACAGGATAGGGACTGTAGGTTTGTTCTTAAGTTGAATTTGTTTGTAAGTCGGAACAGGTACATTTTTTAAGTGTAGCTTCAGGCCAAAAAAACGATTTTTAAGCTTTTTGGATACCATAGGGAAGGGATAACACCCCTGTAATGTTTATTTTTCTGTCTATGTTTCTGTTCAGAAGATTTCACCTCACTTCTTGTCCCAATGATAATTGGATTTTGAAAATTTTGGATTGTTGTGGAAACAAACCTTGGTGATAAAGCCTCAGTGGAGACACCTTTTCCCATAATAACTCTTACAGGAGTGAATTTTCCTTCCTAGGGGGAGATTTCCTCTCACTTCCTGCTGTCCCCCTCTGTTTGTAAGTATGAGTCATTTGTAAGTCGGATGTTTGTAACTAGGGGACCGCCTGTATAGTGAAAGTATTTTAACCGGTTTCCAATCGTGTTACGACTATAAGCGGCGACAGTGTGGCTCTGTCCCGCAAATTGGCGCTTATAGTCATTACTCGCGGGCACAACGGCTAGGGGGCGAGCACGTGCCTCTGGCAGCACGCGCTCATGCCTGCCGCATGCTCCCTGAGCGGGGCCGTGGCTCGGGTGGACTCGATGTCCACCGGTGACACGCAATGGCCTGTGACAGAGCCAGAACGTTCTGACAGGCAGCATGTCAGAGATCTACTGATCCCTGCACTTGGGATCAGTTCGAGCTCTGGTACCCCTGGCAGCCCAGCCCCTATACAGTTAGAACACACACAGGGAACACAGTTAACCCCTAGAGCTCCCCCTGCAGGGTAACCCCTTCACTGCCAATGACATTTATACAGTAATCAATGTATATTTAAATTTCTGTTTGCTATATAAATGTAATTGGTCCCAAAAAAATGTCCAAAATGTCCGACATGTCCGCTGCAATATCGCAGTCCCAATAAAAATCACAGATCACCACCTTTACTAGTGAAAAAAAAAAAAGATTGTAAAAAAGCCAGAAATTAATTCTGATGGTTTGTAAATGAAGCAACTTTTGCGCAAACCAATTAATAAACGCCGTTTGCAATTTTTTTTTTAACTAAAAATATGAGGAAGAATATAAATTGGCCAAAACCGATGAATACATTTTTTTTGGATATGTATTTATGTATTTTATCAAAAAGTAAGAAATGTTTTTTTTTACAAAATTGTCGCTTTTTTTTTATAGTGGCGATCAGAAATGACGCAGAGGTGATCAAATATCACCAAAAGAAAGCTCTATTTGTGGGGAAAAAAGGATGCATATTTTGTTTGGGTACAACGTCGCACAATCGTGCAATTGTCAGTTAAAGCAACGCAGTGCCGAATCGCAAAAAGTGCTCTGGTCCTAATGTGAGAAATCCTTCCGGGGCTGAAGCAGTTAAAATCCGTGAGACTGTTTTGATGTTGAATTTTAAAAGCAGCGGTGTTCTGTCAGAATAGCAAACCTGTGAGATCAGCAGAAATACTGTATTTCACTATATGAGTTTGGTGGAACAAGAAGTCCGCTGCCGCCTTCTGACTGCAGGCTTACTGCGGCTGAGTGCAGGGTGTACTAAGATGGGCATTGTGGTTTTCTGGTGGAACATCATTTCAGTTACCGAATCTGAGGGGTCACCGTTTCTGACAGAACACCATCATATTTGTCTTGGGAAAACATAGCGGCTGTGCCCATGCCCCGATTACCGATACCCATCAGATTGTGTAACGGAAGTGACGTTCCGACCAAAAATACTTTGCATGCGCTGTGCATTCCACGGCGCGCTATGCATTCCACACACTTCACCACTTCACTACCAACAGAGCCCATCAGATTGTTAGACAACCGTGGCAGCAGACATCTTACTACACCCAGCTATGTCTTGAATTTCAGAGTAATTTTAGCAATAAACTGAGCGTATATAAATAAATATATATTATATTGACATCTGTGATGCTGTTTGGGTGTTTAATTTTTTAAGCCTAAAGGTTTAGTACTGAGCAGTGTGGGGTGTATCAACATGGCCTCTGAAACCTTCCTACTGCTGGCCTCCAGCTTGTTACAAAATGTAACTTCAAAACAGCATTACAGATGTCAATATACTATATGTATTTATATACGCTCACTTTATTGCTAAAATTACCCTGAAATTCAAGCTGTAGCTGGGTCTGGTAAGATGTCTGCTGCTGCTGTTCTATCAGATTACCACTACCCGTCAGATCATGAAGTGTTTGGAAATCATAGTGCCATGGAACGCATGTTGGAATGCATAGCTTATTCGCATTAAGTATGTTTTCATCGGAACGTCACTTCTGTTACACGGTCTATTGACGCTGAACCTCTCTGTCTTCTCTCCGCCCACTGACTTCTGGGAATGGGCAAGTGACGCCACTAATTCCCTCACATGATGTCTCTTTGTCCCTGGAGAAGAGCTGGAGGTATGGGATTAAGCATCAGAGCACGAGTGCAAATGCTCGCTATCGGCACCAATACTAGTATCGGTGCAGCCCTAATTTTGTGTTTATAGCTTTTTAGAAATTGACATAATATTTATTATTTTTGTTATTTCACAAAGAAAAATTTAATAAACAAGCTGACATGGTTGCCAAAAATCATTATAGGTTTTATAAAATAATAGCACAGCAGAAGCTATTTGCTTTTAGACTGCCTATTTCTAACTGAATCATCGCATGGCCATATACAGTATAAACAGAGCAGACAGGAAGAGGAAGGGGGAGTGGGATATTCCTGGTAATTATGTTTTCACTGATTATATTGGTGGATTTGTTGATTATTTTGACATGAAATTACACTGAAGATAGCCCATACTTCTATACATTTTCATCACACGCTTAGTTTTAATTGCCCAGGTTTTTGCAAGGTTTGTTTTAATTTTACCCCCTTACTTATATTTCCCCAAAAGCTCCTAAACCGAAAATGAAATTAGTTGTATTTTTAGGTCTGCTAGACATACACTGTACTTCAAGCAGACTAATTATACAGCTCTGTCAAAAATGTAAAGGTCTTGTCTCTGCTCCCATTCTCTGACTGGACAGTGAATGGAGAAGCAGAAGACTGATCAGCTCATCTCTGTCAGGAACCATAAACCAGGCCGAGACAGAAAATATAGTTAAAATGACACCTTTAATGAAATGGGAAAAAATAACACAATTCAGGAACTTAGTCAAAAACAAAAACCAGGGTTTGGATTCCAGAGTGGGTAATCAGATGAGCCGGAGTCAGGAAACCAGAAGCCTGCATAGTCAGAAGCAAAATCAAGAACAGAAACCGGATGAGAAGTCAGCCAGGCCAAGTCATACACATGAACACAGGCAGGAACACACTGGAGACCATAGACCCACCACACAAGGGCAAGGAGGAAATGGGTAAAGCTGTTTAAATATCCAAAAGGGGCTGGCTGTAGGCTGGACTAATGAGGCTGGCAATGGTAACCTGGTGAGTCACTGTGGAAACAATAAGTGGCTGGTAATTAACCGACAGCTGATCAGCTTCTGTGCCCTAAAAGAAAAGAGCTGGAGCCCAGCCCTGACAATCTCTCCATCATTCTGCTCTCTTCTCTTATTGGCTTGTTTCTTGTTTTCTTGTTAGCATATAAGCACTGCAGCACAACTGATTGGTTCCTTGTGCTGCGTTTTCCACTCTCATTCTGATCTCTGCTGTAGTGCACTTGGAGACTGCAACAGGCTGACACCAGGTGAAATTTAGGTGCTTGAACAAGAAATGGCAACTGCTCCAATCAATTTATAAATAGCCCTTTAAAGTAAGGTGCACATGGAAGCACTTTGCACAGAACAAACACAATGCATGCATTTTCTGGCACGCTTACCTGTAAGCCAGCAAAAGTTTTGGAGTGGTGCACATACACTTGCGATCCATCTGTCTCTGCAGAGCACTCAGTACAATTGCTTGTCATATCTTCTAGCCTCCAGTATTCTAATCTGGCCTGCTGTTCTGGTAATAGCTTGACTTTGTGCCCAGTTTCGTTCTGGCACAAGTATATACCTTATGGACCAGAGCAACTTTTATATTTATGATATGGGTGTTTCCTCTGTGGTATCTTTGTTATTGCTTAAAGGCTAAGTTTACCTAAATCAAAAAAATAAAATATCAACACAAGGGACATTACTTAACTTTGGTGAGATATGTCCCTTCTGCTGCTGTGTCCTCCTTTTGCCAAGGTCTTCCTCCTCTAATGCCCCCACCCCATCACCATAATCTTCTGGTGCAGTAGGGGTTAATAGAACAAACGGGTTGTGAGAGGCACTTATCAAGTGTGCCCGACTGCCTGTCCATTCCGTACACCTCCTCCAGTTATAGAAGCCGTTATTACAGATTCTATGAATAAAACAGGATCTATGAACGGATTTACTGTATAGAAATAGAAGTGTACTTACTCATTGCCATTCTGTATAACCAAATAAGCATTTCTCTGCTTTTGTATCAGAACAGACTCATTAGCTTAGATAGAATTCTTATTCCTTTCGGTAATGTCTACATTTTAGACAAGCTCATGCAAAGAAATTTGGTCTCAGCTTGTATAATTTATTAAATAACTAAATGAGTGTTAATTATTTAAAATATTTACTGGATTTATTATTTTCTGCATTCAATAATCAATTATTATGAAATAATTCAATCAAAAGTTTATAAAGAAAAATACATGCAAAACTGGTGTAGGTTTGGCCAGCTTTTATTTCTTCTAATGCATTCCAGATTCAGTTTTTTTTTCTAGGTGCCCCATGGGGCTACAGGACAGAAGCGTATGATGATTGTAAACACCATGGTAGTCTTAGCATTGATCCCTTTCTGGGAGTCTGTGTTTCAAATTTGTTCCTCTGTTGTTGGTGTACCATACCAGAAGTCTCCTGAAATAGCGGTGCTATCTCTATTTATCCAGGCTCCAAGGGGGCAACCAAAGAGGGACTGCTTCACTTCCTCCTCTCTGCAGCGCCAATACTTATACCAATATACTGGCACACCCGTACTGCTCCTACTATGAAAGAGTGGGTAATTTAATTGAACCACCTAAGGAGAATGGAGGAACTAATGGCAACTAAACAAGAATGTTATCCCAAGTATATAGCCGTGTGGTCCCCTTGGATTGAGTTCCGCATTCTGACATTCTGAGACCTTTCCTATAAATAGCTTCTATTTTTAAAGCTGGACCCTGACTTAAAATGGGGCTATGTGTTTGGTGGCGGGAGAGCTCCCCAGACGAACAGACTGACAGATAAATATGCGATTGGAATTTCTTTTCTTTTTTTCTCTCTTTCTTGCTTTCTTTCTGTTTTCCTTCTTCTTTTCCTTGGGTGGATTTTTGCCCGTGGGAAATACTGGTTACCTCAGTCTAGATACCCTTAGTTAACAGGTGGTCAGATATAGTCAGATTGATCTTATTTTTTACCTTTAGTTCCTAAAAAGTAGTATGAAGGATTGTCATATTCCTGTTCTGCTGATGTCATGATATATGAGATCATGGTGTCCCAGATTATGGGCTTTCTGAATGTAACCCTGCACAATACATAATACAATTTGATATTTAAAATACATTGATCCCTGTGTCCAAAAAGAGTCCTTTGGATTTTGACCAACGTGTGATAAGTGACATACTTGCCACATGACATGCTTGGAATATTTGCTGTGGTGGCACCACTTCCCTATATTGCCATACGTTAACAAGCAAGGGCATAGAATGGGAGTTTATTACCCACTGCTCATCCATGTTAGCCATTCCATCATCTGACTTTTGGGACCTCGTAGTCTGACACTGCAAGGGGACAGTCCATGAACTGCTATCGTTCAGCTAAAATATTGGTCTTCTTGTTTTTTTTACATGTTCTTAGTTAAAAATAAAATTTCATGCCAGCTAATAAAATGGAGCACCACTCATGCATTCTAATTTAAACCAAACTGCAGAGAATCAATATATTAAATTGCTGTAATTCATTCCATCAGCCTTGGAAGGCTTGTACAAAGTTCAATTCCCTGGTTAGAGGGGAGGGATCGTGCCAGGGCTGGGCTCAGCCCTCCTTTCTCAGAGCTCAGGTTGCTCAGCTGTCGATTAATTGCCAGTACTCATCATTCCACAGTGACTCACCTGGTGCTCATTTCCTGCTCATCAGCCAACCCTGCTGGTATTTAAACTGCCTGGATCCTGTGCCTTTGCCTTGGTCAACCTATCCGGATACTCTCTGCTGTGTTTTCCTGCTAAAGACTTTGCCTGGCTGACTTCCCTTCTGGTTCCTGATCCTGTTTGCTGCTTCTGACTATGCTGATCTTTGGATTCCTGTTTTCCTGGCTTGTTCCGACTACCCACTCTGGTTACCGAACCTTGGCTATGTTTTGACCATGTTTAATCTGTTTGTAATATTTTACTATTTTATTAAAAAGTGTGATTTTTTTTTACTGCACTTCTTTCTCAGTCTGATTAATGGTTCCTGACAGATAGTAGAGGCCATTCCATGTCATGTCCTGAGACATGTAAATAACTCAATAAACTACCTCTTCCAAGGCTAGCTGCAACTTGTCAACAGCAGCTGGCAATGCACCCATCCCCACATGTTACTGATCTTCACTAGAGCTCCTCCGGCGTGCTCTGCAGTCATATTGCAGCTTTAAAATATGCTCTGCACTCTGCTGGCTTTGCTTTGGGACTCTGAAACCAGTGGAGACCAACAGAACTGAATGACCGCTCTTAAAAATAAAAAAAAGGGTAAAAACCTGTCATTACCTGTCAAAATCACATGACCTTTTCTCCTCCAGTCATTGAGCAGAGAGAACTTTGTAGAGCTCGGCTAGCTTTACACTGCAGGCCAATTTACTGAATGTCAGTAGCAATATCTACTCTCCATTATACAGTATATAGGCCTTTAAGACACATCCAGTCTTGAAACTTCACAATCTGGTGGTTGCAGCAAAGCCATGATATAGCGAACACCTGAGCCTCATTAACTACCTAAGGCAGAAAAATATTTTTACATGTCTTGAAGCAGTGTACGATGCCAAATCCTAAAAATATGGATAAAACAACAGGATAGTAAAGAACCATTTACAAAGCAGGGGACTTTAAAGTCTTTGTACTTTGAGGCATTGTAGTACAAATTCCATGAAAATACATTTTACTTCACTATTCAAATATAAAAAATAAGCCATTCGTGACCATACAAATATAATCACAATAGGGAATAATCATCATATAAAAACTATAAAAGTTTCCAGGTGAGATTCAGAGTTGATGCTAGAGTATCCCGCTGTCTTATTTCAACGCATTTCATAGCTAATTGTTGCTTCTTCAGGGACATCGTGGAAGCATCTGTAATATCCAGAAAAACGAATTTCAAAAAAGTTATACATTTATTTGCATTTTAATGAGTGAAATAAGTATTTGATCCCCTATCTATCAGCAAGATTTCTGACTCCCAGGTGTCTTCTATACAGGTAACAAGCTGAGATTAGGAGCACTCTCTTAAAGGGAGTGCTCCTAATCTCAGCTTTTTACCTGTATAAAAGACACCAGCCCACGGAAGCTTCCAATCAATCAGATTCCAATCTCTCCACCATGGCCAAAACCAAAGAGCTGTCCAAGGATGTCGGACAAGATTGTAGACCTACACAAAGCTGGAATTGGCTACAAGACCATCGCCAAGCAGCTTGGTGAGAAGGTGACAACAGTTGGTGCGATTATTCGCAGATGTAAGAAACACAAAATAATTGTCAATCTCCCTCGGTCTGGGGCTCCATGCAAGTTCTCACCTCATGGAGTTTCAATGATCATGAGAACGGTGAGGAATCAGCTCAGAACTACACAGGAGAATCTTGTCAACGACCTCAAGTCAGCTGGGACTATAGTTGCCAAGAAAACAATTGGTAACACTACGTTGTGAAGGACTGAAATCCTGCAGTGCCTGCAAGGTCCCCCTGCTCAAGAAAGCACATGTACAGGTCCATCTGAAGTTTGCTAATGAACATCTGAATGATTCAGAGGAGAACTGGGTGAAAGTGATGTGGTCAAATGAGACCAAAATCAAGCTCTTTGACATCAACTCAAATTGCCGTGTTTGGAGGAGGAGAAATGCCACCTATGACCCCAAGAACACCGTCCCCACCATCAAACATGTAGATGCAAACATGCTTCTGGAGTGTTTTTATGCTAAGGGGACAGGACTACTTCACCGCATCAAATGGACGATGGACGGGGCCATGTCAAATCTTGGGTGATTACCTCCTTTCCTCAGCCAGGGCATTGAAAATGGGTCATGGATGGATATTCCAGCATGATAATGACCCAAAACACAAGGCCAAGGCAACAATGGAGTGGCTCAAGAAGAAGCACATTAAGGTCCTGGAATGGCCTAGCCAGTCTCCAGACCTTAATCCCATAGAAAATATGTGGAGGGAGCTGAAGGTTTGAGTTACCAAACATCGGCCTCAAAACCTTAATGACTTGGAGAATATCTGCAAAACAGAGTGGGAAAAAATCCCTCCTGAGATGTGTGCAAAACTGGTGGCCAACTACAAGAAACGTCTGACTTCTGTGAATGCCAACAAATATTAAGTCATGTTTTGCGAAGGGGTCAAATACTTATTTCACTCATTAAAATGCAACCCAGTTTATAACTTCTCTGAATTGTGTTTTTCTCTATATTTTTGTTGTTATTCTGTTTCTCACTGTTAAAGTAAACCTCCCGTTAAAAATTATAGACTGAACATTTCTTTGTCAGCGGGCAAACGTACAAAATCAGCAGGGGGTCAAATACTTTTTTCCCTCACTGTAGGTATAATTGCAAAGATTTATTTTTAAATGTATTAATACAAAATCCCGGGAGTATCCCAGTATGTACAATGCTGTACTACCTTCTTATATGCAGTTGTTTCCTTTTATTGCTTAACACACCATGAACTAGAAGCTTTCCAAGCTAATCCTAGGGCTAAAGCTTTCCGTTAATCCTACATGGTCCAAATTAAAAAAAATAGAAAAAGCTAGATTGAAAATGATGTACTTGGGGCTTATTTTAGGTAAGAGATATCTGAGGATTTGCATTGGTCTAAAGTTGGTCTTGACTGTTGCTTCTGGCAACAAAGAGGGTATAGTTAACTCCATGATAGTTCTATGGAGCTTAACAAACTACATAGATTACACCAAAACTACAAATCTAGAAGCCAGGTTTCCTTATTGTCACCCACAGGAAAGTGTGAACCCAGTGGTTTTCAATGTACAATTAAGATTTCCAATTCATCCTTAGAGCATCGGAGAGCTAGAGCAGTGTTTCTCAACTCCAGTCCTCAAGAACCCCCAACAGGTCATGTTTTCAGGCTTTCCGTTATTTTGCACAGGTGATTTGATCAGTTTCACTGCCTTAGTAATTACCACAGCCGTTTCATCTGAGGGAAATCCTGAAAACATGACCTGTTGGGGGGTACTTGAGGACTGGAGTTGAGAAACATTGAGCTACAGGGGTCCTCAAACTATGGCCCTCCAGTTGTTCAGGAACTACAATTCCCATCATGCCTAGTCATGTCTGTGAATGTCAGAGTTTTACAATGCCTCATGGGATGTGTAGTTCCGCAACAGCTGGAGGGCCGTAGTTTGAGGATCCCTGAGAGTGTCAGACATCCAACTTCAATCTGAAAAGCACCTTCAAATTTGGACGCCCCAGTTGATGTACGCAGACCCCCTACAGTATGTGCGACCGTGGCACCAGTGGTGGGGGGTGTCGTAGGGGGAAGGGCGTATCCCCCAATTTTTCCTCCCCCCCCCACCTGCCTTACCACCCCTACTCCCACTACAGTACACACATTTTATGTTGCTATGTTATGGTAGTTTGTACATACTAACTGCATACCTCCCAACTTTTTGAGATGGGAATGAGGGACACCTATTAGCAAATGTATGTAGGCATAGGACACACCCCCTGCCAAGACCCCTTAAAAGAGAAGTAAAAAAAATAAAAGATTAGTTAAAAGTCTTAAATGCTTTTTTTACCTCTACTATTCCTTTAGACCCCTTTCACACTTGTGCGACGCAATTTAGCTGCTATTTTACCACAATTTCGGATCAGTACGACTTTGGTCCGACTTTGTTGCAACTTTGGCACAATGAAAACATATTAGTTGTAAAGAAATAGTACAGAAATAGTACAGAAATTGCATCTATATTATTCAGGGGCCATTTGCATGCGACTTTAAGGGGTTTAACATTGAAGTCTATGGACCTCGAGTTGCATCAAAGTTGGGCCAAAGTAATGCAGGGACTACTCTGAAGTCGGCACGACTTGAAAGTCGTACAGATATGAATGGTACTCAATGAAAATAATGGGGAACGACTTGTCATGCGACTTTGCAGTCCCAAGTCGCAGGACAAGTCGCATAAGTGTGAAAGGGGCCTTATACTGGCTTTTGAAATTTATAAATGCAGCAATTTATAAATTTGATGAAAGGTTTAGCACTGGGAAACACTTTTTAAAAAATAAAAAGTACATTTTATATAGACTATATACACCAGACCTCAGACCAAGATGAGGGACAAATGAGGAGGAAACAGGGACAAAGGGACTTTGTTCCAAAATAAGGACAGTCCCTTGAAATCAGGGATAGTTGGAAGCTATGTAACTGGCAGATTCTTACAACCACACCATCCTTGAGGAATGTATGTTCATGTTCCTGACTGCTTTTCCACTTTGAAATGCTGTATTATCAGCCCTTTAATTTGGTCAATATAAATAAATGTAAACACGGCGGTTCTCCGTTCTGTTGAAGGGGACATGACAGATCTACTGATCCCTGTCACTGGGATCAGTAAGATCTGTTATGTCCCGACAAGCCCCCCCACAGTTAGAACACACTCAGGGAACATAGTTAACCTCTTCACTGCCCCTTTCAGGTTAACCCCTTCACTGCCAATGACATTTATACAGTAATCAGTGGACATTTAACTTTCTGATCGCTGTATAAATGTCATTGGTCCCAAAAAAGTGTCAAAAATTTCTGACATGTCCGCTGCAATATCGCAGTCCTGATAAAAATCGCAGATCGCCGCCATTACTGGTAGAAAAAAAAATAGTAAAAACGCCATAAATCAATTCCCACAGTTTGTATACACGATTACTTTTGCACAAACCAATCAAAATATACCGATTGCGATTTTTTTTTTTTTTTTACCAAAAATGTGTAGAAGAATATATATCGGCCAAAACTGATGAATAATTTTTTTTTTTATATTTTTGTTTGGATATTTATTATAGCAAAAAAGTAAAAAATATTGTTCTTTTTTCAAAATCTTCGCTCTTTGTTTATAGCGCAAAAAATAAAAACCGCAGAGGTTATCAAACACCAAAAGAAAGCTCTATTTGTGGGAAAAAACTATAAAAATTTTGTTTGGGTACGTCGCACGACCGCGCAATTGTCATTCAAAATGCGACAGCACTGAAAGCCGAAAATTGGTCTTGGCAGGAGGGGGGTTTAAGTGCCCAGGAAGGAAGTGGTTAAGGGAGATAGCAAGGTAAAAAAACAGAAAATTGTATCATACTTACCGTAATTTTCTTTTCCTGGTGCCTATCCATGGCAGCATACCTGTGACAAGCTCCGCCTTGGCTCCTCCCTCAGGACGAGTGCGATATTTGTTTCTCGCTTCTAAAACTTTTTTCTTGTTATAAAAAATGAAAAAACGATATTATTTATAGGTTTGTTTTTATATTTTTTTTTTTAATAAGTAGTCA
>BLSH010213158.1:276422-290709 GCA_018402905.1 Glandirana rugosa | reverse complement strand
CCTAAAATTGATAGTACCCAATTATATCATGTACCTTAAGCAAAGGATGACAGGAGAGAGACCTGGAAGGGTAAGGCAAAGTGAAAATTAGATACAGCTGCTTTCTTTGCTGCAAGCCTGAGCCAATGCCAGTATATAAATGCAGATAGGTGCTCTTACTTAAGAGACAACTGCTGTCCCAAAAGACCCACAGAAGGGACTCCCATGCTATTTAGCACTAATAGTGGCCCAAGACAAGGGACTGCATTTGGGAGAGGCTGAACCCAAATGGAAGCTGCCGACTGCAGAGGTAAGGACGTTCGACCACCATTCACTGACTATGAGGAAAAAAAGGAGAATGCTGGGAGGGCACTAGCCCTTTTCTTTTATACTATTCACTCGTCCTGAGGGAGGAGCCAAGGCGGAGCTTGTCACAGGTATGCTGCCATGGAGGCACCAGGAAAACATATTTCTGTTATTTTTAATATAATAAGGACAGATTATTTAGTCCATCAGTTTTGTCACCTATGTCAAATTGTAGAGATTTCCCCTTAATTTCTGTTCCATAACCACCACAGAAAGTGAGGTGAAATCCCTGGTAGCCACTAGGATCACCAGAATTTAGGTCCCCACTTCTAAAGACTTCCTGTCTCCATCACCTCCTGTTTTTATCCCTCCAGGCTTCATCCCTCCATCACCCCTCATGTCCATCACACCATCCCTTCTTTACCTCTTGTCTCCATCACACAATCCCCCCATCACTTCCTGTCACCATCCCTCCATCTCCATCACACCATCCCTATCACCTCCTGTTTCCATTACACAATCCTTCCATTACCTCCTGCCACTTATCCAGTGCACACTGCACTCATACAGCACACACTGCACTCATACAGCACACACTGCACTCATACAGCGCACACTGCACTCATACAGTGCACACTGCACTCATACAGCGCACACTCACACTAAGAGAGGGAGACTCCTGCAGCCTGGCTGGCGGCTGTCTTTCACAGTGAGCAGAGGCAGTGTGGGTGTCAAGCAGTCACACACTCACTGTCCCGACTCTTTTTGGCTGGCATGAAGAGGAAGCGCACTGCACTCACCACTGTAACCAGGAGGGCTGCAGGGTCAGCCAGAGCAGGGAGGCAGGCAGGAATCAGGAGGATCCATCCGGAGCGTCTGCTCCAGTCGGGTGCTGGCTGGCGGTGGTGTGGCGGGAAAATGCAGTAACCTCATTTGAGGGTGGATGGGCTGGGCAGAGGCACTAGCTGGCAGCAGGAGGAGTGGTCGCCCAACTCATCTCAGTGTCAGGATCGGATCTCACTCGCCGCTCGGGGATTTCCGTAATTGTACATGCGCAGCTCTGACCGGAGCCGATGGCCGTTGTTTTTACTGGCACTTTTCGGCTGCTATGAACTTTTACGGACACCCAAAAAACTGCCCTGTTTTTACAGGCTGTCAGTAAATTTACGGATGGTTGGCAACACTGAATGGTTTGGAGTGTAAGGTGCTGAGGCAGAAGAGTGCAGGGTGCAACCAACAGTATGCATCAGCATGTATTGCTTCATGTTGCATCTCCTGCCAAAACTTTTCCTGCCATGCCTGGCCTGGCCTCCATTCCTGGTGAGCATTTCACAGCAGGTCAGACCCTCTGCTTGGAGTCATGAACTCTTCATTAGTCCCTGTAGTGTCAGCTGCATAGAGATTTCCCTGTTTCTCGGCTGATGTATTTTTGTCCCAATGTCCATATCAGGATGGAGGTTACTATAGAGAAGGGAAGACAAGACGCTTTGTCAGGTTGGGAAGGAAGCTGCAGTAACCTTCAGAACAATGTTTGTTGTCATTATTTTCAGCCAAGTCAGAAAAGCCTGCCAGAGTTACTTGCAGCTGCCAAAAGATAACGTTACTCAGCAGGAGTTCTTTCAATACTTTTCTGAGCTCCATCATGGCACACAAAAAACCACAGCATTTTCTTTTGAAAACTGAATGCATGGAAATTGAACTCTGCCATTCAGTGAGCCTTCCAAGCGACATCTGGAATTTAACTGCTTAGAATGAAGCAGACCTATTTACAGCTCTGCTCAGATCTACAGTGCTGCCCAGATCTACAGTGCTGCCCAGATTTCAAAGCATAACCCAGTATAACATCAAAAATGTACCTCTTTTGAACCAAGGACGTACAAAGTACATCCTACGGGACACCCCATTTTTTGCAATGCTGCACTGCGTTGCTTTAACCACTTGCCGACCAGCCGCTGCACTTATAAGTGCGGCAAGGTGGCTCGATACAGCAAATCGTCATAGGTGTACGTCGGCTCGTGAACTAGCTTTTGTGGGCTCCTATTGGCCAGCGGGGGAGCCAATCAGTGGGTGGGGCGGACTCGATGTCTGCCGCCTTTCCGCGACCGTTCCCCGCAGTGACAGAACGGGGATCTGCCTGCCTAGGGAAAGCGGTAATTGATATTTCTCACCTGGAGCGGTCAGGCCTTTGGATTTTCAGATCTCCGTTCTGACTGGGGAGATCGCGCAGATCTTGTCTTACTGCTATGCAAGAAAACGGATCTGTGTGTTTCCCCATTCACACAGTCCCTTGTTATAGTTAAAAAACACAAACAGGGATCACATTTAACCCCTTGATCACCCCCTGATGTTAACCCCTTCTCTGCCAGTGTCATTACCACAATGTCAGTGCATATTTTTAGCACTGATTACTGTAACAATGTCATTGGCTCCCAAAAAAAAGTGTAAAAAATGTCAGGTGTCCGATCTGTCCGCCACAATGTCGCAGTCCCGCTAAAAATCACTGATCACTGCCATTACTTGTAAAAAATAAAAAAATAATAAAAATGCCATAAATCTATGCCATGTTTTGTAGATGCGATAACATTTTCGCAAACCAATCAATATACGCTTATTGCGATTTTTTTTTTTTTACCAAAAATATATAGCAGAATACATATCAGCCTAAACTGATAACTAAATTAGTTTTTTTACATTTTTTTGGAAATGTTTTATAGCAGAAAGTAAACAAATGTGTTTTTTTTTTTCAACAATTTTTTGTTTATAGCCCAACAAAATAAAAACCACAGAGGTAATCCATTACAACCAAAAGAAAGTTCTATTTGTGGGAAAAAAAGGGAAATAAATTTTGTTTGGGTACAACGTCACCCGACCGTGCAATTGTCAGTCAAATCGACACAGTGCCGTATCGCAAAAAATGGCCTGGTCAGGAAGTGGGTAAATCCTTCCGGGGCTGAAGTGGTTAACTAACAATTGCGCAGCCGTAGGACATTGTACCCAAATAGAATTGATTTAATTTATTCCCCACAAATAGAGCTTTCTTTTGGTGGCATTTGATCACTTCTGCAGTTTTTATCTTTTGTGCTATAAACAAAAAAGACCGACAATTTTGAAAAAAAAAAAAACAATATTTTTTACTTTCTGCTGTAAAGCCTAGCCAATAAAAAAATGTAAAACATCTAATTTCTTCATCAGTTTAGGCCAATATGTATTTTGGTAAAAAATTCCAATAAGCATATATTGATTGGCTTGCACACATGTTATACCGTCTACAAACTATGAGATAGATTTATGGACTTTTTATTTTTTTTTTTTTTTATAGTTTTTACTAATAATGGCGGCAATCAGTGCTTTTTAGTGAGACTGCGACATTGCGGCGGTTACAGAACGGAGGTCTTCCTTGTTTACATAGGCAGACCGCCATTCTGCCTCTCCTGTGTACAATCGCGGGTGGCCAGAGGCCATCGCGGGTGCCAGACCCACTGATTGACTCTTGCTGAGTCCAATCAAAGTGGGAGCAGGGCTCCGGCAGTGCACGCCCCAGAGCAGTATATGTACGTTGGGCGGTCCTTTTTTTGGTTGAGGCATAACCTCAATTAACTATATCGCCCTACTGTTTATGCCCCTGGCTGCACCCTTGCAAGTACCCACTGACTGTAAAAGATGTATGAAACACTGTAAAAGCTTAAGAGTGGGAGATAATCATTGATAGACATGTTTCGTGCACTAGCTTTCGTTGGCATGCCCCTCCGCCAGTGGGGGAGTCAATCAACAGGTCCTGGGGACTTGATGCCCGCCGCCCGCCTGTAATCGTTCCCCGCAGAGACAGAACGGGGATCTACTGAAGTAAACAAGGCAGATCCCCTTTCTGTCAGGCGATGACACTGAAAAAACAGAAAGACGGATCTGTGTTTTTCCCACAGTCCCCCATACAGTTAGTAATCACAAACAGAGAACACATTTAACCTCTTGATTGCCCCTGATGTTAACCCCTACCCTGCCAGTGTCAGTACAATGTCAGTGTATATTTTTAGTACCGATCACTGTTTTAGGGCCCATTCACACCTGAGCGTTTTGTAGCTTAAATATGCCTGAAGCTACAAAATGCTGGAGGGTAAAAAATCAATGATTCTCTATGGAGATGGTTCACATCTCCAATCCAAAACGCCTGAAGCCAAACGCCCTTTGCTCAAACTACTCCTGGAGGTATTTTTGTCGTGCGAATCGGGCATTTCTGGCCAATTTGTATTGCCATTAAATCAATGTAAAAGCGTCAGTCACGTGTATTAGTGTGACATCGGCAATTGCGCGACGTCGCGCTACAAAACGCTTCAAAAACTACCAAAAATGTTTCGCTCAGGTGTGAATGCAGCCTCAATGTCATTGGTTTCCAGCACAGAAATTGCAAACAAGGATGAATTTACACAGACATTCCATCAAGGAACATAAAGAAGACAGTTTCTGCACACTTGTGGAACATCACTTCTCACAACCAGACCACACTATTGAAGACCTCAGTGTCTTAGTTCTTAAAGGAGATTTCGGAACTATCCAAGAAAGGAAAATGTTTGAACTAAGAATAATACTTCTTTTTGATACAAAAAATAATGGCTTAAATTTGGATATAGGTTTCCTTACCCATTATTCTAAAGTTGTATGACCCCCTCTGTGACTGTCACCACCCCCTCCANCCCCCCCCCCCCCCCCAGTCTATAGCTCTCCTTCTGTCTTATCTAACTCTGCTGCTAGCTTTAATACCATTGCCTTACACATTGATTTGTGAGTGTTTGTCTATTTTTCCTTTTTTTTTTTTTTCCTTTCCCTCAGGAAAATTCCTTTCCCTTGTGAATCAGTACTGCTTGGGAGATACCCCGAAAGCATGTCCTGAAAAATTGTATGTTCGTGCAAATAAAAAAAGTATCACAAACAGTACTCAATTTTCTCTGTCAAAAAAGTCAGTTAGATCTGTCCACTGCAATGTCACAGTCCCGCTAAAAATCACTGTTCGCAAAAAAAAAAAAAAAAATAAAAATGCCATAAATCTATCCCATAGTTTGTAGACGCCATAACTTTTGCGCAAACCAATCTATATATACGCTTATTGTGATTTTTTTACAAAAATATGTTGAAGAATACATATTGGCCTAGACTGATAAATACATTTTTTTTTCAATATGTATTATAGCAGAAAGTAAAAAATATTGTTTTTTTTTTTTTAATTCGGAGGCTTTTTTTTGTTTATAGTGCAAAAAATAAAAACCTCAGAGGGGTGCAAATACCACCAAAAGAAAGTTCTATTTGTGGAAAAATAAGGACATCAATTTTGTTTGGGCATAACGAAAGTGCAATTGTCAGTTAAAGTAATGCAGTGCCGTAACGCAAAAAATGGCCTGATCATTAAGGGGGTGAATCCTTTCGGGCTGAAGTGGTTAAAGTGGTTCTAAAGGATATTTTTTTACCTAAAATGAAAACATGTTATTCTTACCTGCTCTGTGCAATTGCACAGAGTGCCCTTGAACCTCCTCTTTTGGTGTCCCCTGCCAGCGCTCTCCGCTCCTCCTCTTCTGTGGCTGCCCCCATAAAAGCGGCTTGCTATGCGGGCAAACATGCGGGCTCGCTCTTGAGCTTATACTACTGTACCATGCGATCCTGTGCAGGCAAAGGCACTGCATTTGTGACCTGCATTTGGGGTGTTGTCAAGTTAACACTGACACCCGCTGCAGATTGCAAGTGGGGTGCTTTTTGAACATGTTGCAGGAATTGCAAAGTTTCCAGCACTGTGTTTTGGTGTGAACTGCCCCTTAAAGTAGACTTTCCATGAATATGGAAGGTTAACATTATTGACAGCCACCAGCTCCCAAGCCACAAAAGACTTTGGTCAACAACCCCCCCTCCCTCAAAAAATACTTACCTGCTTTCAGCTCTTCCAGGAGGCATTGGTGCCGGGAGCTTGAAATTTAGCCAGTTTTTTTGATAGGATATTCCATGAAAGTTCCACTTTTAAACTCTATGAAAAAGATAGCTGTTGTTGAAAAAAAAAAACCGCAAAAGAAATACCTGTTTTTTTTTTCAATATCATAAGCAATAACAGTTATTATATTGATAATGGAATCAGTAAGCCCAAAGCAGAAATGTGGTCTGGTGTATAAATCAGTTTGGAGAGGAAATTTGTGAGATTTTAAGGTGCCATATGATACAATGATAATTCAATTTTTTTATATAAAAATATATATTTATTTTATTTATACAAAAATACTAATATAGTGGACAAAAGACAAATAACAAGTGATTTACAAACAATAATCGTGGTACATTACGTTACAAAATCATTTGAGTGTATGCTCTACATGTTTCGCCCTAAAAATTGGTCTGGTGTATAGGTGATCAAGAGCTACAAGACCTAAAGTGGTTAGAAACCTACTTCTAGTTCTCACTATTGTCTATATAACGATCTTATAGGTGATCTCCATGTGCCCAGATGGTGGACTTGGGTGAGTATATCATTTTTTCAGAAGAGAAGAAAGAATAAAAATGTGCAGGATGGGTTATAGGGAGTTGAGGTGGGTTACAGCGAATAAAATAATTGAACAGGTCACCATTTTTCTAGATAAATATATTTCTAAAGGTGCTATTGGCATGAAATGTTCACCACATGTCAGTAACAACCCGTGCAATCCATACATACAAAGACACCAAAATAGAAATTAAGTTATGTGTAATAAAATGGAATGACACAGGGAAAAAGTATTGAACACGCTAACTGAAATTTTGTTTAATACTTTCTACAAAACCCTTTGTTGGTAATGACCGCTTCAAGAGGCCTCCTGTATGGAGAAACGAGTCCCATGCATTGCTCAGGTGTTATTTTGGCCATTTTTGCATACAAACAGTCCTCAAATCTTGAAGGTGCCGTAGGCCTCTTCTATGAACTCTGATCTTTAGTTCTTTCCATAGATTTTCTATTGGATTCAAGTCAGGTGATTGCCTGGGCCATTCTAGCAGCTTTATTTTCTGTCTTTGAAACCAATTGAGAGTTTTCTTGGGTTTTAACCTAAACCCAGGTTGCCATAGTGTTGGTTGTTGAAGGCTGATGTATCTTGAACTAAAAATATTGCCCAAAGGAGGGTATATAGACAACCTATTGTATGCTGGTGGGATAATGTATAGGCTCTGTAAAAATATGTAGTTAAAATTGATAGGGTCCATCCTACGATTATAGTGTATGCATTGGCAAAATAAAAGAAAAAGAAAATGATGCAAGTACAAAAAAATACCTGATCCTTCCAGAAATCAAGTGAACTCCTTACTTCCTAGGCCAGTTCCTGTTGACACAGACACCATTCCCAAAATCAACTTGTTAAATACTTGTGTCTGTGTGTGTCCATGCCTGGGTCGCTAATTTTAAATAATCCAAGGGATGGGGGAGTAGATTGGGAATAAAAGGATGAATGATGAGTTTACTGTGGATTGTAGCAAAGTTGAAAAGGTTTAAGTTCCCGTGAGATGACACAAATGCATGATGACAAGGTCCAAAGCCACACACTCAGCTGCAGATGTACATAAAATGAACTATACTGTGTATCCAACTAGATATTGTCATTAACCTTCCTCAGCCCAGATTCCCAAGCCTTTGTAAACTAGACTGTAAATCTGCAGCGTCCTGGGAACTGGCTGTGATATTGACGATGCACAGCTGTTAGAATGCACAGAATCCTAGTAGAACTCATTCTACTTTCTTCCTCACCATTACAGAAAGGTGTGTATATACAGTAGATATAGATAAACTGTATATGGATATTGTGTTCACTTTGTCATCAATTTTTTATTTTTTTTATTAAGGACAGTATGGTATCTTTAGTATCTATCACGTCCAGGTATGTTGGATCGCCGTGTCTCTTACTATATGTACCCTGCAGTTACACCTGTTGGCCACTGCAGAGTCACTAGTGTGTCCCTTTTACATCCGGAGTTAAAGCCGAATTATGCTCACCTTGAATCCAGAGATGCTCTGTCCCTGGAACTCTCCGCCAGCTGCTGACATCTTCAGGTGGCCAGCTTCCAGTCTTCATCACTAGCTGCTGTCATTGGCCAGGTGGAGATGACGTCACTCCCGTGCATGTGGAGGAGTTTTGTCACATTCAGTATTGCCGAATTAGTGCAGTGAGCTGCACTTGCGCAGCTTGCTGCCCAGGGACAGACAGGCAGGTAAGTAGCTTAAATGCAGAAGAGCCTGTCCACCTACTTTTTTCCTAGCCTAATGTTCCACTTTAAAGAGGTTTTAAACCCTCAAGGTTTTTCACCTTAATGCATTAAGGTGAAAAACCTCCTGTACTGCATCAGCCACCCAGAGCACTCCTTTTACTTGCCTGAGCCCAATCATTCCAGCGACGGGGACAAGCACACCCGCTCCAGCCGGTGTCTCGGGTCCTCAGTGGATAGATTGATAGCAGCAGAAACCATTGGCTCCCTTCTGCTGTCAATCAAATCTAATGATGTGGGAGCCGGGGGGCGGAGCCTAGTCCTGCTGTCTTTGTCAATGGATGCAGCAGCTGGACACGGGAGCGCACCCGCATGAGTGCCCCAAGGGAGAGTGGCTCTCCAACAGGGCACTCAAGAAGAGGAGGAGCCAGGAGCGCCGCTGAGGGACCACAGAAGAGGAGGATCAGAGCCACTCTGTGCAAAACCAACTGTGTTGAGTTATTTACTTTAAGGTCATTACAAAGGACAAGGGGGCACTCTTTACGTCTAGAGGAAAAAAGATTTCATCTACAAATACGGAAAGGTTTCTTCACACTAAGAGCTGTGAAAATGTGGAATAGACTCCCTCCAGAGGTGGTTTTGGCCAGCACGGTTGATTGCTTTACAAAAGGCCTGGATTCCTTCCTTAATGTAAATAATATAACTGGGTACTAACATTTTTAGGTAAAGTTGATCCAGGGTGTATCTGATTGCCTCTTGGGGGATCAGGAAGGATTTTTGTTTCCCCCGTTATAGCAAATTGGATCATGCTTTGCTGGGGTTTTTTGCCTTCCTCTGGATCAACTGTGGGTGAAGGATTGTATACGGGATTGTTTGGTTATATATAATTTTTTATTTTTTTTTGCTTGAACTGGATGGACTTGTGTCTTTTTTCAGCCTGACTAACTATGTAACTGCACAGAGGAGGTAAGTATGACATATTTGTTTTAAAAAAACAAACAAACCAACCTTTACATATCCTTTAAGTTCTTTATTGGGGCAACTTAGTCTTGTTAAAGGAAAAGAAAATCTCTTCTATGTCTGCTACAGTCAAGGATTTCAAGAACTTTTTTGCAGATGCTTTCCTGCTTCTGTTCTGTAGATATTGGGATAGTGCAGTGTTCCTGCTGCAATAGATGCTGAATAGGATATGCCTTCAAAAATCAAGTGATCTGTTCCATTGTTGTGCTAAGAAACATTGTACTCTCCCAGAGTCCCTTTCATAAACCATTCTTTGCAATTAGTTCACCGAATATGAAAACTCCTAGCATCTATCTATCTATCTATCTATCTATCTATCTATCTATCTATCTATCTCTGCTCATCATTCCAGGAGAAAGGTCTGTACATCTTTTTTACCAGTATAATAATTGCTGGGCTGACTATTTGTGCCTTTTAGGACCCACTTATGATTGTGTAGGACAGATAGGTGCTGGGACCCCTCCCAGGGTACACACTATACAGGAATGACAGAGTAGGGAAGAGGGGAGGTGAAGTTGCCATATATGTCAAAAATAGCATAACACTAACATTAATTCAAAAAACAAATTAAATACTCGAAACCCTCTGAGTCTGCCTTCCAACCAGGGACAGACTAAAAAATATGATAACTTGTTGTATGACGAGATAACTCAAATGGCAATGAAGGGAGAGGTTTTGATTGTGGGTGACTTCAACATGCCTGACGTTAATTTGAATTCTCAAACTGCTATTACCAGCAGGAGCAGGGATGTAATGGAAGCGCTGAATGGGGTTTCTCTAAAACAGTTAGTAAAAAGCCCAACCCGAGGTGATCATATTCTAGACCTAGTACTGACAAATGGGGATCAACTGTCTGATGTTGAGGTGGGAGAGATTTTGGGTTCTAGTGATCACCAATGTCTTTGGTTTGATATTAAAACAAGAACTGAAAAATCATATACAAAAACAAAAGTTTTAGATTTTAAAAGGACAAATTTTGCTGAAATGGGGAAATTTCTAAAAAATGAACTGAAAGGTTGGAGTAAAATGTCAGGAGTAAGTAATCAGTGGGCACTATTAAAGTCTACCATCTTGGAGGCAACTAGATTATATGTCAGGCAAGTTAGTAAGAATAAACGGAAGACAAAAACCAATATGGTTCAAAGAGGTAAGTAGGATAGTAAAGAAAAAATAGCATATAGAGGATTCAAGGAAACAGGAGGTGTAACTGACAGAGAGTAGTATAAAATTAGACAAAAAGAGTTCATACACATCAGTGCTGCAAAACCACCGAAAGAGGAGGAAATTTCTAAGTCTAAGAAAGGAGATAAAACCTTTTTTAAGTACATTAGTGATAAAAAGAAAAAATACAATGGGATCACTAAAATGAAAACTGGACACAACACATATGTTGAGAGAGACCAGGATATAGCAAACCATTTAAACAATTACTTCTGTTCAGTCTTCTCAGAAATAACTTGCTCTAATGATAACAAGTTAGGGAATCATATTGGTTCTAGTAATGAAGGTTAATTTGTAGGATTTCTGGAGACACAGGTAGCAGAGGAAATGGCTTGGTTAAAGCTTAATTTAATAAAGCAATGGGTCCTGGTGGTATTCATCCCAGAGTTTTTTTGTTTTTTTCAAGTATAACTTTTATTGAAGTGAGGAGGCAGGTGAAACACAGCACATTTACATTGTGTAATTCACAAATCTAGCCCCATTGCAGAATTAATGGCGATGAGCATACCTGAGATGTTAACATATAGCGCTATCCCGATTCCCTCTGGGGGGAGTTGATCATGATCAAACTAGATAGTATAGTTAGGTTTCACACCACCCCCTCCTCACAATTTAGTGCAAGACAAAAACAAAAAGAAACAGAAAACTCAGATAAAACACAGACAACAGGAATAGATAGTCAAGGATAAGGAGAGAAACGAAGTACGAGAAAAAGTGAATGAGGGGTATAGAACAGCAGGGACGGGGTTGGGGGGGGGGGATATGGGACCCTGGCGGCGGTTCCACTACTATTCATTAGGCCAGGCCTGGACACTGCAATGTTACCACTATGGGGACAGTAGGGTTAGTCCCTCATCTGATAATATGAACATATTCCATGCTCTCCAACTTTTGGAGTGCTTGTCATGTTTATTTTGTGCCGTTAGGATCAAGTCCTCCATTCTATTGATTTCTTCCACTTTACGCATCCAGTGGCTGACAGTGGGCAGCGCTCGCTCCTTTCAAAATGCAGGGATACAGGATTTGGCTGCGTTCAGTAAGTGCAGCACAATAGATTTGCGGTACTGTTTTGATGGTATAGTGGTGACGTGCAGCAGAAAAAAGGCTGGGTCGTCCGGAATTTCATGTTCCGTGAACTTCTGGACGACTGTACGGACCGTGCTGCAGAAATGTTTCAGTAATGGATACGGCCAAATAATATGTAAGAGTGTGCCTCTATCTGTTTGGCATCTCCAACATCTGTCTGAGGTGTCTGGATAGCATAACTGGAGTCTCTGAGGTGTGTAGTACCATCGTGTGAGAATTTTGTAGTTGGTTTCTTGGAGTTTAGTGAAAGCGGCAGACTTTAGTGTGAAGTGTATAATGTTTTGTTGCTGCGCTGCCGTAAAGGAAAGATTAAGGTCAACCTCCCACTTTTGCAAAAACAGTAGTACTGGCTGTGTAATAGGAGTATTGAGCAGGGAGTAGGTTTTGGTCAGGGTGTGCGGAAGTGATCCCGTCTCCGCATAGTACTCCTCAAATGTCGTGAGCTTACGAGTGTACCGGGACAGATTAGGGAGGGAGTGGAGGAAATGATGGAGCTGTAATGCGTTCCACAATGGTATGCGAAATCTGCCTGGGTTCACGGTAAGAGTCATTATGGAGGGCCACTGGTCTGCTTCTGTGAACTGTGAGACCCGAACAATGCCCTCCTGTTGGAGGGTTGAAAATATAGTGTGGTGCCAAGCCCTGGCGGAAACTCCGGATTGCCTAGGATCAGGAAGAGTGGAGAGTCCACCGTAGAAAGGGAATTAGAGAAAATGGACCGGACGCCTATACATAGAGTAGAGCCTATTGTGGGGTGTTTTTTCAGTGAAGGTTGTAGTTTGTCATAGCACCACAAGGCGCTCCATAGAGGGACACCAGCTTGTGACTGATCCAATTGAGCCCACATTTTCCCCTCAGAGTGCCGCCACCAATCTATCACTCAGGTGTACCATCCCAGAGTTTTAAGAGAAGTTCAAGATATAGTTGTTGGACCATTAGTGGACAGCTAATATTGTACCTATCCACAAGAAGGGCAGCAAGGTAGAAGCTGACAATTACAGGACAGTGAGTTTAACATCAATTGTAGTCAAGTTAATGGAATCACTCCTGAAAAGAAGGATAATTGATCACCTAAAAATACATAGCTTACTGGACCCAAAGCAGCATGGCTTTACTGAGGGCAGATCATGTCAGACTAATCTATTTGAATTTTTTGACTATATTACCGGTGCTTTGGACATAGCATATCTTGATTTCAGCAAGGCATTTGACACAGTTCCACATAATGATCTGATACAAAAATTGTACAAGCTGGGACTTAACCCTTGGGTGGTTCAGTGGATATGCAATTGGCTAAAGGATAGATCCCAGAGTGTGGTTGTAAATGGGGTTCAAGCAGAACAGAGATCAGTCACTAGTGGGGTACCAATAGGGTTGATATCCCCGGAGGTGTCTGTAACATGGAAAAGATTTGGTATTGCTGGAAGATTGGTCAAAGCAATGGAGACTTCAGTTCAATATTTCTAAATGTAAAATGGTGAACCTAGGGAATAAGTATCCCCTTAGAGAGTACAGCATTGAGGGTACAGTGTTAGCCAGCACTATAGAAGTGGGATACTATAAGAGGTGGGAAAAGCAAATAGAATTCTAGGATGCATCACTAGAGGAATCACCAGCAGGAGGAAGGAGGCTCCGATTCCCCTATATAGATCTTTATATAAGACCTCATTTAGAACACTGTGTCCAGTTCTGAAGACCTAACTTACAAATAGTTATTGATAAGATAGAATGAGTTCAGAGACGGGTAACAAAAATGGTGAAAAGTTTGGGGGATAAAACCTATCAAGAGCGACTTCAGGAACTTAATAAGTACAGTCTGGGGGAAAGAAGGGAAAGGGGAGACATGATTGAAACCTTTAAATACATCAAGGGGTTGAATAAGGTTCAGGAGGGCAGTCTTTTCAATATGAAATGAAAATCAAGAAAACTGGGACATGACCTCAAACTAACTGGGGGACATGACCTCAAACTAACTGGAGGCAAGTTCAAAACTAACTTAGAAAAACGTAGAAAGTATTATTTATTGAAAGGGTGGTTGATGATTGGAATAAACTACCAACAGAGGTAGTGTGACAGTCAACAGTACACGGTTTCAAACATGCTTGGGATAAACATAAATCTATAGTCAGGCAACAAGGTTAATAAAAAAAGAACCCCTCCCCCCCCCCAAAAAAAAATGGGGCACATGACAACTGACAGTGTGATGGAGACAACCATCAAATAAGGTTAGTAGTTGGTGGGAAAGTTATTTATTATGAAAGATGCAAAAAGATTCAATCAAAACTTGAACGGAGGTCAATCAAACTCCAGTACAGGGGGTCAATCAAACTCCAGTACAGGGTCAAAAGAACTAAAAGTAAAGTATAACTTTTCTGACGGGAGGACTTGGAATAAGTTGGGGAACTACATAAATTTCCAAAGTTAGTACAGAGGGGAAAGGGAAGAAAGGGGGTCTGACATGAATAATTCAAGGACTTCA
>BLSH010213158.1:238854-266650 GCA_018402905.1 Glandirana rugosa | reverse complement strand
CCCCCCCCCCCCCCCCCCCCCCCAGAGGAGAAAAGAACACTACTGTGACCCACTATGTGTTCTTCATGCCATCCTTTTATTGGGAGCGTGATAGTTTTGGTTTTTTTAAAGGGTGCCACCTAGTAACCTCCTCCACGGGGCTCTTTGCTTTCGAACTTGCTGTCCAGGTAGATCTCAACCTCTGAAAGGTTGCCTGCCCCTGGCTTAGTGTCACCTAAGGAGAGCCTAGGTCCATGTACTGTGCTCCATATGGTATCATTATGACAAGGAAAGTTTAACTAAGGATAGATAAGGCATTGGCGTGACAGAATCATATTCTGCACCTCATCCCTGAAATCACATACAGAACAGCCAAGCAATATATTTGGGTTTTTTCAGGATGCCAGCAATCAATGAAAAACAACTAATATAAAAACAGTTAATTTTATTATGACACAGGGGCGCCAAAATCTGGTTTGGTGGTCATAGGTTACTCAACCTGGAGCACAGGGGCGACCATCGTGAAGCCATACTGAGTTAAAGTGGCTTGTCTATGAGATGACATACTTGGTCTGTATGATTGTATCCCCTGTTTTTGGCGTCCCTGTTTTATGTTTTATAAACACCAATCACCATACTTGGTCTGCTTGTATCCCCTGTGGTCGCACAGAGCTTCTCTTCCATGATCCGTGTGGACTCACTTGGAGGCTTTCTCTGGTAACCTGTGGAGCTTGTTATATAGCAGTGGTTCTCAACTCCGGTCCTCAGGACCCACCAACAGGCCAGGTTTTAAGTATTACCTTGGGGGAGAAGCGGACTAGAATGCTGCAACCACTGAGCAGCAAATGATATCACCTGTGATGTACTTCAGTTATCCTACAAACCTGGCCTGTTAGTGGGTCCCGAGGACCGGAGTTGAGAACCACTGTTATATAGGATGATTTGTAATATCCCCTGAGGAAGCCAAGGTTGGCAAAATATATTGGGATCCAACATCTCTAACCATCGCTGTTATGGACACAAAATACCTGTATTGTGATATGTATACATTTCTGATGTAATTTTATTTTTAATCAAATGTTATCGCTTTTTAATTGGTCATAATCAAATTAACTTTTTTTATATAGTTGTTTTTCATTGATTGCTGGCACCCTGAAAATCCCAAATATATCTCTTGGCTGTTCTGAAAGCTTAACTTAATTTATTTGAAATTATGAGGATACACCTCCTAGGATTTAAATGCCAACCTCTATCACTCAAAGTCTTAAAGTGGAACTGAACCCTCAGATTCTTTACAGCCAAGGAAGCTGCCATCTTATCCTCTGTTTGATTTGCATTTTCCATGGTGCTGCACATGTGATCAGCTATGACAACAGCCGTTTGATGGCTTGACATTTCATGTAAGAGTTAACAAACGCATACATATGCATAAGCATAATGTATGCCTTGAATGTAACTGTTTTGGTAAACTGTTAAATTGGTGTGTTTAATTCCCCTTTAATACACAAACTAGAGTTACCCACCACCATGCATGATGCATGTCCAACCTTGGGATGTAGGCGGATGCCATTTTCACATAACGTTAAAAACTCTTTTGTGTGCTCCCTGGCTGCTCTCCCTTTGGGATGAATTCACCATTTGGATACATAATCTGGGAAAGTTTACTGATCTTATCGTGTATGCCATATCCTAGATTATGTTAAGTCTAGCCATCATAGCAGTGCTGCCTGGCTTTAGAGATAAATTATGCATTCCGGTAATGACAACATAGTTATGATAAAATAAATTCCATGAAACACGTAGACTAATTGGAAGACCTCCATCTGAATAAAATCAAGATCAAGAGATAACTATTGTATAGAATAGATTGTTTATGATATGTTGATGGCTTTTAAATATTTATAATGCAATAGATGTATGGCTCGAAGTTTTAAATATTGATGTTAGAGAAATAAAATTATATTTTTGTATATAACCTAATTTGCATATTAAGACTTGAGTGATAAAGGATGACATTTAAATCCCAGGAGGTTTATTCTCATTTGTGTGCACTTTGATGTACAGTAGTTTTTTTTAAAAAAAAACTAAAACGCCACTGATCAAACATATTCTGTGTAAAACGGCTATCATCACCTCTACTGGCCTTTGCCCCAAGCCAAAAAGACCGGCTCTTAGTGGATAATGATAGCTTACACAATTTATAGCCAACAGAGAAAGAAGAGTCAATCAGTAGTGCACAAAACAGGCACATTTCATGGGGAACAGTAGTGCTAGTCAGGGCTTTTTTTTTTTTCAGAGAATAGGTGCAGGTTCTCCTCCGTCCTCCCAGAGTCACCTTGTCATTGCGCCCTACCCATCTCTGAGCACCGTCTCTTCTCTTTGCCCCCTTACCACCCCCCAGTATCACAAAACCAGGTATTATTTGTGATGCTAAGTAACTTGTATAGATTGTATTAATAACAAGAACAAATAGTTCTGCTGCCAGCCACCATAGATCTACCCCAGCTACAATAGATCCCCGCCAGCAACAATAGATCCCCAAACAGCCAGCATTCATAGCATCCAGCAACAATAGATTTCCCCCACAACAGTAGGTATCCCCCAGCAATATACCCCCCTCAGCAACATTACACACTTCAGGAACAATAAATCTTCCAGCAGTCAGCATGAATAGATGCCCAAGCACCCCTTGCCATCATATACATTCAGTGCTGGAGGTGCTGGAACGGCATAACACTGCATTCCCGCTGAAAAAAAAGCCCTTGTGCTAGTTATCAAAAGAAAATATTGAACTGCAGACCTAGGTCCCAATTGCATGAACTTACATAACTTTGGTGGAACTTCAGCATTGGGCCAAGGGGCCTGAGACTTGCTTATCATTGGTGCTATAGTATGACAATCATGAATTATTCATTCTTTAATTATGAATTATAATTAATTATTCATTTATGCTAAGTGCAAAGGAAAGGAAATTGCCCCAAGCATCTCTGGGAATATCATGATACGGGGCACAAGGGACACAAAACCTGAGACACTTTCACTGGTTATTGTGTATCTTGCAGGTAGCGTCTCTGATAGGTACATTTTGAAGGCAAACACTGCTTAAATCTCATTTTCCGACCCTCTTTCTATGACGTCCTAGTAAAGTTGGATTTTTGTAAATATCTTCCTAAGGGTTTTTAGGGCTCATGCACATGGGCATATTGGGGCATATGATATAAAATCAGGTCATATTTCAGAGCCTGATTGTCACAGGTAATGCTTACAACCACCTGTAGCAGTATTTCACAGGATAGAGCTGTATGCAACTGCATGTGTGTATACACAGTGTACAGATATACACTCCCTGGCACAGACAGCATCCAGCGTACATGTATACATCTAAGCATATATATGCAAAAAAACTCTGTATACTTGTGTACAGCTGTATCCTGTAATATACTTGTACAGGTTGCTATACACATTACCCAGGGTTCCTGGGCACCAAAATAGGGCCATATTTTATGTTTTATGCCCCAATATGCCTGTGTGTATTAGGCTTAGGACCCCTTCACACGTGCGGCTATTCTGCCGCTGTTAAAAGCATGTTTTGATATTTGGAAATTCCAAGACTCCAGGCACAACGATCACTTGCAGTTGTACATTGCATTTAGCTGCAGTGGAACATTCTTGACATTTCTGATGTGCTTCCTGTTGATTTCCTTTGCCTGTTGCCGCTGCTATCTGCAGGTGACACATTGCACTGTGATTACCTGCAGTTATGTGCAGATAGCTGCACTACATCGTTCCTGGATGCATTCAAATCCATTTTTTCTAAATGCACAAAATCACCTGTAAAGAAACCGTTTCTAAATGCAGTGTGTGAATGGGGCCATAGGAAAGCATTGTCAGAGTATAGGTGCGGTAGATAACTTCATCTATCCGCAGCTGAAAGCCAAAATATTTTCGCCCGTGTGACAGGGGCCTTAAAGTACATGTAGCGGTACCCCCGAAGGAGCTGCTGAGTTATATAAGACCCGGGCCTTCCTCTGATTATCCTGCAGCCAGTCACACTGGATTTTTACACTGCCAGTTGCACACACATAATCCTGCTCGTTATTCCATTGATCAGTCTAGGGTAGGGGTAGGGAACCTGCGGCTTTCCAGCTGTTGTAGAACTACATTTCCCATCATGCTTCTGGGAGTAATTGTATCCATCAGCCTTGCATTGCCTCATGGGAAACACTGCAGGAGCACTCAAGCCAGCTTGTGCATAATCGCAATCATGCGATTATGCGCAAGCTGGCTTGAGTGCTCCTGCAGTGTTGGATTGGAAGCATACATTCTGGGTGTGATGGTCCTATGCTGAGTTCCCCACAGATATACTCAAAGGCGTTGTTTATCCATATTTCTGGTGAGCCTCCAATTTTTACCTTTTTGCACGTGGTGAACAGAGGTGGAGGACACTGATTGAAGATTATTCACATAGTTTAAGAAGTTTTGGTTCCAGCACGGGCAATTTATTTATTTTTCCTGGCACTGGCACTTTTTCACTGAACATTTAATATCATTATTTACTTTACAATTTACCATATTACTCTGGAAGCACTGCTAACACTGGACTTATTACACGAGTGTTGACTTTATCTTTCATTTGTAAACTTGTTCTTTAAAGCTTACATGAGTTTGGGATTGGTATAATGTAACATTAAGTCATAATGACACTTTTTGGTAATTGTCACGTGTACACAAAGTATGAAAGATGAGCAGTGTAATGTCAGAGAAGGAAAAGTAGGGAGAGTCTCTACCAGAGAATGGCTCGCCAAAGACTTAGAAATTTTGAAGGAATGTTCCTATGAATATTCATATGAACATTTGTATTAAAATTCTTGATAACTGGGGGAATATCGCTCGAAATAACTTCAAAATTTCATTTGTTTTTAATGTTTGATTATGGAATGAATGTTATTTCCCAAATCAAAACCATTAGAAATTTGTTTGTTCGAATACAATTTTCTCTTTGGCTCCTTTCAATTTTCTTGGTGCTACTGTTGAAAACAAACGTCTATTTGAGCCCACGAATGAATGGAAAATTGTATGAACATTGTTAAAACAAAACTCTTCTAACAATTATCTACTAGTGTATGACCAGCTAATGACCATCATTGGTCTCACTTGTCTACACTTCATTCAGAAACTGAACCAAGAGAGCCAACTGGCGTTTAGAATTCTTGTAGAAAAAAGGAATGGCCAAGAAGACAACCAGGGGCTTAAGGAAAAAAATGACCATATTTTCTGCTAAGATTTGTATAATGTCAGTACTGCTGTTATTCCTACAAGCTTATTGAAAGGTTGAATTATACTTTTATTGTCTCAGCCAAGATTCCGGAAGGGTAGCAGATAACTACATAGTATTCAGTGTGATTGTTCAAGTTTGTACTTGACTATAAGTACTAAGAACTGCATACCCCCAGAAGACTTCCGAGTCTGCACTGTCAACCAGGTAATGCCAGGAGAAGGAAGGTGCCAGTAGACTGAATGGTGTCTATTTATTTAGTATACTTGGGCACATTGTTCCTACCGCTTTGGAGTTTGTTCACTGTGAGTTATACATTGGAATTTACAATCCTTCCTCCCTTATAATTACAGCAGTATTTTAAGTACTTAATATATACCAACAGATAGATGTGCAAACTGAATCAATACCACTAATGACTCTAAGCATATCCTGCCTAAAATGTCTTTATTCATTATAAAATATATATCTAGGAAAAAAAACGAAAGTACTAAAAGCCTGTTGATCCTGCCAGAAATGTACCCAGCTCTTAACTTCATGCAGTGAATTGAAAGCACAGCGCCTCTTCTGTACTGAAATCCCAATCAGTATTATAGGTCACCCCCTTCCTTCTATTATAAGAATAGGGAGAGATTGTCTGTAGTCAATGTAAAGGGAACTGGGCAAGGCTGACACAATTGATTTCAAGTAGAACTTTAAGCAATTTATTTTTTTCCGTTTTGGATGGGTTATAAACTCTGTCAGTTTTTTTTTGCTATCTGTGTCCCATTGGGAAGATTTCCCTTTACTTCTGGTCTATAGCCTAAACAGGAAATGAGAAGAAATCCCTCCAAAGTGAAGGAATCCCTGGTTGACGCCAAGGTCACCAGAACTAGTTCCCCAGTCGAAGATTTCCCTTCCAGCCCTTTTCCAGTGAGAACCCAAAATTTGGCATTCTTTAACCACTTGCTCACTGGGCACTTAAACCACCCTCCTGCCCAGACCAATTTTAGGCTTTCAGCGCTGTCGCATTTTGAATGACAATTGCGCGGTCGTGCGACGTTGTACCCAAACAAAATTTTTATCATTTTTTTTACCACAAATAGAGCTTTCTTTTGGTGGTATTTGATCACCTCTGTGGTTTTTATTTTTTGCTCTATAAACAAAGAGCGACGATTTTGAAAAAGAACAATATTTTTTACTTTTTGTTATAATAAATATCCAAAAAAAATATATAAAAAATAAAATTATTTCAGTTTCAGTTTTGGCCGATATGTATTCTTCTTACATATTTTTGGTAAAAAAAATTGCAATCGTTTATTGATTGGTTTGCGAAAAAGTTATCGCATCTACAAACTATGGGAATTGATTTATGGCGTTTTTTCCTTTTTTTTTCCTAGTAATGGCGGCAATCTGCGATTTTTATCTGCACTGCGATATTGCAGCGGACATTTTTGACACTTTTTTGGGACCAATGACATTTATACAGCAATCAGAAATTTAAATGTCCACTGATTACTGTATAAATGTAATTGGCTGGGAAGGGGTTAACACTAAGGGGGCAGTGAAGGGGTTAACTGTGTTCCCTGCATGTTTTCTAACTGTGTGGGGGAGGGGCTGGGTGGGACATAACAGATCTCACTGATCCCAGTGACAGGGATCAGTAGATCTACTATGTCCCCCTTAACAAAATGGAGAACCGCCGTGTTTACATCAGCAGTTCCCCATTCTGCAGCTGTTACATGTGATCGGCGGGTCTTGTACATTACAAGTAATTTAAAGTGGTTGTAAAGCCTAAAGGTTTTTCACCTTAATGTATTCTATGCATTAAGGTGAAAAACCTTCAGTGCTTTAGCTCCTCCCCCCCAGACCCCCACCCCCCCTTTTTTTACCTGAACCCGATCCAGTGATGTGCACAAGCACATTGGCTCCAGCTGCTGTCAATCAAAAGCTGTGATGCAGGGGGGCGGGCTGAGTCCCACTGTCTGTGTCAATGGACGCAGCAGCGGGACTTGGAAGCGAGCCTGCACGGGTGCCCTCATGGAATGAGGAGGAGCCAGGAGCGCCAGCTGGGCATCTCAGAAGAAGAGGATTGGGGCTGCTCTGTGCAAAACCCTTGCACAGAGCAGGTAAGTATAACATGTTTGTTATTTTTATTTTAAAAAATTCAAAGGTTGATGACCACTTTAACAAACTTGGAAATCCCTGTGTGTTTGTCTGTGCCCATGTGATAAGTGGATCTAATGGGTTTGGTGTCATAATTATTAATCAGCTGCTGCACCTGCAGGGCTCCATTGAGGAAACCTGTAGGATCTGCATCTCTTTAGATGTGATTTGTGCCATTGGGATTATTACACCAAATATGACATTTTTGTTGCAGGGGATGCCTGATATCTGATTTGTATCTTAGTGCCGATTTCTGGGAAAATCAGTGAGCCAATCACACAAGCAGGAAATGACATATCTGGGGGGTATTCTGTATACATTCTATGTACAGAACACCTCCAAGTAGCCATATTGCACTGCATTTTACAGAAACGTATAGCAGCTGCAGATTCTATATGCTACATTATGTTTTTTTTATTTATTTGCTTTTTTATTTTTCCCACGAAAGTGGAGTTAACCTTTAACGTTCACTGTTGGTGATAATGGTAAACAGGACTATCAGAGAGTGTGAATCTCCTACCCTAACATAGAGTACAGACAGCAATAAAAACCTGATAGCAGTTCTATCCCCCCCCCCCCACACTTTATCCAAAACTTAAAAAAGCTTTGTCTTTAGTTATACCTTCAGTGCATTACAAACACTGAGGTTGATGTACTAGCAAATAGACTGTGCACTTTGCAGGGGCAGTTGCACTCATTTTCTCCAGAGCTTCGTGAATGTGGTGAGGCTTCACTTTGTAAAAAATACCCAATCAGGTGCAAGGAAAAAAAAACAGCACTTTTGCTTGCACATTATTGGATAATGGAAATCAGCAGAGCTTCACCACATTTTATTATTATTATTATACAGGATTTATATGGCGGCAACAGTTATAAAGGGGAGACAATACAGTTTCAAAACAATAAAATACAAGTGGGTTAGGAGGGCCCTGCTCCTAAGGGCTTACAATCTAATAGGGTGGGGCAGGTGGTACAAAAGGTTAGAACTGAGGGGGGTGAGCTGATGGAACTGAGAAAAGATTAAATGGAGGTGTGATATGTTTCCCTGAAGATGAGTTTTCAGGGATCACCTAAAGGCATCCAGAGTAGGAGATAGCCAAACAGATTGAGGTAGGGAGTTCCAGAGGATGGGAGAGGCTCTGGAGACATTTACTAAGTTTTGGGGAAAATCCATGCAACTGCACTTCCAAAGTGCACAATCTATTTGCTTTTAGTAAATCAGCCCCACTGAATTGCTAGCTCAAGCAGAAAGATAGTAACTCATGTATTTCCAGCAGATGGAGGGATATTTTCCTGTCCAATTTAAAAAATATAAAATGGTGAAATGCCCATGTATTGCTGAGATGCTCAGTAGTTATTTATTTATTTATTTATTTTGCCCAGACAAACTGACCAATGTGTAAAAGTCAGACCTAAAGATATTGGTTACTTCCTAGGGAGATAACAGTACTATGCTTGCAATATTTTATTACTCTCAAGAAAGCCGGCTCCTTCTTTATTTTGGCATCTACCTCCTGTCCTGAGATGCCTCCCCAGGGATGATGATGATTCCAATATCTATGGAGTAGTCTTTGTTATTGGCTGTTTGTGGGTCTGGGTATACAGCTAAGTTGACACCCCCAATGTACAGAGTTTGAGTGAACTGGCTTGTTTCTGTATGGATCATTTAGGGCTTAAAGTTTGAGATTGTTATTCAGTTTTACAAGATTACCTGTCCCTTTTTCTAAGGCTTCTGACTTCCTTATGCAGTTAGCATTTCACGTCAAGATGATGTTTGTATTTTATTTTATGACAGGACAGTGATCTCATCTCAACCCTGCCAAGCTTACCAGACCATTATCTACAGATTGTGAATGTAGGGTAAGTTTTTTTGCAAACTTTATTCATCTGTATATTATTTGCTTTTCAATGCTGTGTGTTTTATGTGTACTTTTATTGGGCACAGTGCATCTGGAAAGTATTCACAGTGCTTCACTTTTTCCACATTTTGTTATGTTACAGCCTTATTCCAAAATGGATTCAATTCATAATTTTTTTTCAAAATTCTACAAACAATACCCCATAATGGCAATGTGAAAGAAGTTTGTTTGAAATCTTTGCAAATTTATTAAAAATAAAAAACAAAAAACATCACATGCACATAAGTATTCACAGGTTTTGCTCAAAACTTTGTTGAAGCACCTTTGGCACCAATTACTTGGATTTTGCTAAAGCGTTTGACACCGTTCCCCACACACGGCTAATGTGTAAGGTAAAGTCTACAGGCTTGGAAAGATCAGTTTGTAAATGGATAGAAAACTGGCTAAAAGACCGAATTCAGAGAGAAGTGGTTAATGATTCTTACTCTGAATGGTCTAAGGTTATCAGTGGTGTACCCCAAGGTTCAGTGTTGGAACCCTTACTTTTCAATATATTTATACATGATATAGGATCTGGGATTAAAAGTACAATTTCAGTGTTTGCAAATGACACCAAGCTATGCAGTGGAATAACTTCCTTGCAGGATGTCTCCAACTTACAAGCCGACCTCAATGCACTGTCTAATTGGGTGACTCTGTGGCAAATGAGGTTTAATGTTGATAAATGTAAAGTTATGCACTTGGGGGCTAAGAATATGCATGCATCGTACATACTAGGGGGAGTACAACTGGGGGAATCCATACTGGAGAAGGATCTGGGGGTGTTGGTAGATCATAAGCTGTGTGTTGAGTTATTTTGAGGGGACAGCAAATTTACACTGTTATACAAGCTGTACACTCACTGCTTTACATTGTAGCAAAGTGTCATTTCTTCAGTGTTGTCACATGAAAAGATAGAATAAAATATTTACAAAAATGTGAGGGGTGTACTCACTTTTGTGAGATACTGTATATAAATGTTTCTTTTTTTTATTGGTTGAACTAGGTGGACTTGTGTCTTTTTTCAATCTGGCTAACTATGTAACTATGTAATTACAGCCTCAAGTATTTCTGAGTATGATGCTACAAGCTTGACACAACTATTTTTGGGCAGTTTCTCCCATTCTTTGCGGGATCCCCCAAGCTCCATCAGGTTGAATGGGGAGTGTCGGTGCACAGCCATTTTCAGATCTCTCCAGAGATGTTCAATCGGGTTCAAGTCTGGGCTCTAGATGGGCCACTCAAGGACATTCACAGAGTTGACCCATAGCCACTCCTCTGTTATCTTGGCTGTGTGCTTAGGGTCGTTGTCCTGTTTGAAGTTGAACCTTT
Organism: Glandirana rugosa; assembly: GCA_018402905.1. Classification (NCBI taxonomy): domain Eukaryota; kingdom Metazoa; phylum Chordata; class Amphibia; order Anura; family Ranidae; genus Glandirana; species Glandirana rugosa. Next base: position 256,021 of record BLSH010213158.1, on the reverse strand, counting down.
CACCCCAGTCTGAGGTACAGAACGCTCTGGAAGAAGTTATCATCAAGGGTGTGTCTGTACATTACTGCATTCATCTTTCCCTCAATCCTGACAGTTCTTGCCTCTGAAAAACATCTCCACAGCATGATGCTGCCACCACCATGCTTCACAGTAGGGATGGTATTGGCCAGGTGATGAGCGGTGCCTGGTTTCCTTCAGACATGATGCTTGACATTTAGGCCAAAGAGTTCAGTCTTTGTTTTGTCCGAATAGAAAATTTAGTTTCTCATGCTCTGAGAGTCCTTCAGGTGACTTTTGGAAAACTCCTGGTGGGCTGTCATGTGCCTTTTACTGAGGAGTGGCCATCACTTTTCTATTTAGGTTTAGGGTCTTCAGGATGCTTGTTTTATTTGTAGGCTGGATTTTAATTTGTTTCCAGAAATAGTAACTAATGCATAGGTCCTGGAGTTTGAAGCCTTTTTAGAGCATTGAGTGAGATGAAGCCTCAAACCCTGGGTCTACAGTTTGCTGACAGCCAGCATCTTGATTGGGTAGGTGCGTACAGCTCTTAGGTGCAGGCGGTAATTCAGGGCTCCACCCTGGAGGTAGAGGAGGCCTCCACCCAGGAGTGAAGAGGGCTCTACCCAAGAGTTAGAACCAGTGCAGTAAGGCAGTGCATGGTTGCACAGGGAGCCGAGTTTGTAAGTATTGTCTGAAGGGTACAAACAGGGACCTGAATCCTGTAATGCCACAGCAGTGGTGCTGAAAGTGGAAGCCAGAAAGCTGGTCAAATGTTTGTGTTGCTTATTAAACTTGCAAAGGTAACCCATGAGTTTTTCAGAGCATTCTTTAAATAAAATTTGACAAGAAAGCCATAATGAAGAAGATTCAGTTCTATCCCTACATGCAGTGTATTTTGTTATCCCATTTATCTCTTTAAGCTCACCATACACATTACAATCTGACTGCAATGTATCACGATTTCATGTGTGCACCTATCTCATTATCCAGTCATTTTGTATGCAATCAGGAAGGCCCATGCGCCAGCCATACATGGACTGAAATTTGGCTGGTACAGCAGGGACCAGCTATAATTTGATACACAAAAGGGCACCAATAAAGCGTAATTCCACTTTTGTGGAGAAAAAAGCATTCCCCTCTGGGTGATCTATGTACATTTCAAGGATTATAACAAACTTTATTACAGATTCCTACCTTTTGTTATTCTGAAGTAATCCCTGTTTGTTCCTCATGTGTTAAGTAAGTCTAATGGGAGTGGTTTCATAATTATCAACCAGCTGCTGCACCTGCAGAGCACTAATGAGGAAATCTGCTGGGTCTGCATCCCTTTAGGCGTGATTTCCTATTGGGAGTATCTCACCAAAAATAACATTTTTGTTGCAAGGGATGCCTGATATCTGACGTGTATCTTAGTGGAGAATTCTGGGAAAATCAGTGAGCCAATCACACAAGCAGGAAATTATGTTTCTTGGGGGCGTTCTATACGCATTCTGTGTACAGAACACTTCCAGGCTGCCATATTGCATTGCATTTTAAGGAAATTACAGTGGTTGCAGATTCAACTGAAAAGTTAATTTTTAACATTCAATTTCAATATGACTTGGCTAGCAATTGTATACACTATATTATTTTTTCTTTATTTGCTATTTTTTTTCTCCACAAAAGGGGAGTTACCCTTTAAGTACTGAAGATGAGTTATTATCAACTTCTGTACAACCAGCCTATCAGAATTTTCCTGAAAAACCAGCAACAATGATAGCACAGTGTGAGGATTCTCCCATCTACAACGCATGTGTGGATGGGGAAATTGGATCTTTTTTTTTTTTTTTAACCCACTGTTTGGAAAAAACAAATGATGAATGTATGGCCTGCCTAGCGCCACATAGACACATAAACTCAGCCGGTGTGTACAGCAGCCGGTCTGGCATAAGCCAGGTGAATGTCCGGTTTCTGTCAAAAGGGCATGACTGAAAAGGGTCTGCTGATCAGGATCCGATCAGTGATCTCAGCCTCAGTGATCTCAGCCTGTCAGAACACAATAGCTCAGCGGGAAGATCGCTGTACTAACACTGCATAGTTAGTACAGGATCTCCTCCCGAGTTTTTTTTTTTTATTCAGCCCCCTGGATTGAACAAAAAAAACAAACAAACAAAAAAAAAATGGATAGTGTGTACTAGGCTTTACACTACATAGTTATTTGTAGATCTAAAGGGGATTGTACAATCAGGTTGTAACTTTTGGCGAGCTTTACATGTATATTTTTGCAGTGCCTCAAATCACCCGCTGACCGTTTTCTATTTTAAATCTTTATTGTAGTGTTACAATTAAGATTGCTGTGGTGCTAAATATTAACTAATGTTCCTTCTAATCAGACCCCTTATCTACAACACACCATATTAGTGATAAACGGTCTAAAACAGCCTGACGATAGACTGGCTGTGTTCCCTGGATACATGTCTACCCCTGGTTATGGCTGTGAGTGAAGAACAACCTGTGCTGTTCCCATTGTTCTTATCACAAAGTCTTTTTGACCAGTTTGCTTCTTTTATGTTTGAAGTATACTTAGCAGATGGGTCTGTGTTTTTCTTTTGCAATATTTTTATGAAAGCATCACTAAATCTAAATATGTAATATATTTTAGCTTACTAATTCATTGATGTGGTGGTTGTATTTGTTTTCCTCTATTGTCACCTGTTGATCCTGCCAGTAAGTCTGTTAAAGGGTTGAGGCAAATCATTTACCACAGACGGGTGCTTACAATGGTCAGCTTTTTTATCATTTTTTTCCACACAAATAGGGCTTTCTTTTGGTGGTATTTAATCACTGCTGGGTTTTTTATTTTTTGCTAAAAAAAAAACTAAAAACTAAAGACCGAAATTTTTGAAAAAAAAAACAAAAACAATTTCATAGTTTGTTATAAAATCTTGAAAACAGGTAATTTTTCTCCTTCATTGATGTGCGCTGATGAGCCTGCACCGATGGGCACTGATAGATGGCATTGATGGGCACTGAGAGGTGGAACTGATGGGCACTGATAGGCTGCAATGATGGGCACTGATAAGGCGGCACTGATAGGTGGCACTGATATGTGGCATTGGACACTGAGAGGTGGCACTGATGGTTGGCACTAATGGGTGGCACAGAAGGGCACTGATAGGTGGCACTGATAGGTGGCACTGATAGGCAGCACTGATAGGCAGCACTGATGGGTGGCACTGGTAGGTGACACTGATAGGCACCCCTGATCGGTGGCACTGATGGGCATTGGTGGGCATTGATAGGTGACACTGTTGGGCAAAGGTAGGTGGCACTGTGGGCACTGGTGGGTACTGATCGGTGTCACTGGCAGATGGCAATGGTGGGCACAGAGGAGGCAGCCGTGGCTCTCTGTGTCACTTTGACAGAAGCCGATTACAGATCTTCTGTTTACATCACGTGATCAGCTGTCATTGGCTGACAGCTGATCACGTGGTAAGGGCCTGAGATTGGCCTCTTACTCCGATCTGTAATCAGCCGAGTCTCATGGTGATCGCAGAGTGCACCGTGCTCATGCCCTCATATAACGTCTTCCCGGCAATTAAGGCCCACGCTGTAGCCATCATTCGGCTACAGCACGGACGGGAAGTGGTTAAAAAATGCCAGCGCCGCTGCCAGAAAAAAGCAACATTAAAAACACGCTGTTAGCCACATTTTTGAATAGTGTTTATGGACATTTTTCTGCTTTTTTTGCTGTTTTTTTTAGTATATTCCCTATAATGTAAAGACGCCTAAAAATGCCAAATGCATCTAAATGCTGCTAAACACTTCTGCTCCTGGACACACAGGTTGTGTTTTTTTTTTAGGCTAACATGGAGGGGCATTTAGAGGCCGTTAAAAAATGTCAGACGCCCCTAACAGCAGCTTTAAAAATGTTCTGTGTGCATGAACCCTAAGTGTTAATCAGACAGGGCTATTCTTTTTGTTTACAATTAAAAATCAGTACTTTTTTTCTAGAAAATTACTTAGAACCTCAAACATTTTTTTTTTTAGCAGAGGCCCTAGAGAATAAAATGGCGGTCATTGCAATTTTTATATGTCACATGATATTTGCGCAGCAGTTTTTTAAACACAACTTTTTAAAAAAAAATACACTTCTATGAGATTTTAAAACAAGACACAATATAAAGGCCATTTTGATAAAATATGAAAGATGATGTTACGCCAAGTAAATAGATACCTAACATGCCACGCTTTAAAATTGCGCACATTTGTGGAATGGAGCCAAACTATGGTACTTAAAAATCGCCATAGGCGATGCTATAAAAATGTTTACAGATTACCAGTTTAGAGTTACAGAGCAGGTCTAGGGCTAGAAATATTGCTGTCGCTATAACATTTGCGGCAATACCTCACGTGTGGTGTAAACACCGTTTACATATGTGGGGGTGTGACCTTGGTGCATGTTCCCCATTGTGCAGGGGGACAGGGGCACTTTAAAACAATTTTTTATTATTATTTATTTTATTACATTTTTTTTATTTTTACACTGTTCCTTTAATTTTTTTATCACTTTTTTTTTTGCTGTCACAAGAAATGTAAACATCTCTTGTAATAAAGCATGACAGACCCTCTTTATGGATAATAACATCCCAAATCTCTCCTGTACAATGGAAAGAATCAGATCAAAAGGGCAAAACCATTGATCTAGTACATGGATCTCCAAACTTTCTGAGCAAAAGGCCAGCTTATTGTGCTTCAGACTTTAGGGGGGCCAGACCATGGCCATTGGGAGTGGAAAATGTTTTGGCATTAGTGGGAGTAACAATGTCCCATCTTTGGTATTAGGGGAATTATTAATGCCCCATGATTGGTGACAGTGGGAGGAATAGTGCCCCATCATTGGTATACGTGGGAGGAATAGTATCAGTGGGAGGAATAGTGCCCCATTGGTGGTGTCAGTGGAAGGAACAGTGCCCCATCATTGGTGTCAGTGGGAGGAATAGTGCCCCATCGTTGGTATCAGTGGGAGGAATATGCTCCATCGGTGATGTTAGTGGAAAGAATAGTGCCCCGTCATTGGTGTCAGTGGGAGGAATAGTGCCCCATCATTGGTGTCAGTGGGAGGAATAGTGCCCCATCATTGGTGTCAGTGGGAGAAATAGTGCCCCATCATTGGTATCAGTGGGAGGGATAGTATCAGTGGGAGGAATAGCGCCTCAAGGGCCTGACAAAGGCAAGCATAGGCAGTTTGGAGACCACTGATCTAATGCTTTCCAAAAAAAAGAAAATTGGCCTGGTTTACATCGGCCGTTAATTGGAAGTGACGTCATGACATCGCTCCAGCCTCCTAGGTCATAGAGATGAGCAGATGCCATTTTCTCACTGCTAATCTCTATGGCCAGCCGCTGCCAGATTGATTCCTGGGCTATCTGATGGGCCAGGTAAGCCTGAGAACCACTGGAAATTGGCAGGAGGCCCAAGCGGCTGAATAGCAGAAAGGCTGCCGAAAACTTTAATACCGGGGCTATGGCATCTAGCTGCAGCCATAAACCCAGTATTCAACTTCAAAATAATGACGTATTTTACCAGCTAGGCGGTTGGCAAATGGTTAGTCAAGTCCATCTAACTCTACTTGTACATCTAACCCTACCCTCTCCCCAAACTAACAATGCTGTTGTCCAAGGGTGTTGTCCTTTGTTCCTCCATCCAGAGTGGAGACACCTAAAGGCTTAGTTCACACCTTTGCTATGCAGGAATGCCTGCAAAACCGTGCACTTTCATATGCAGCACTGATAGGCAGCACTAATATGCAGCACTGTTGGGCACTGATAAGCGGCACTGATGGCCGTCACTGATAGATGGCACTTATAGGCAGCACTGATGAGTAGGCATTTCTAATGGGCACTGATTGGCATCCCTGGTGGGCACTGATTGAAATCCCTGGTGGGCACGGGTTGGCATCCCTGATGGGCACTTGTGGGCATTCCTGGTGGGCACTTGTGGGCATCCTTGATGGGTCTGCACTGATAATAAATGCGCTGATTATCAGCACAGACCCCCCCTGTCGGAAGAGCCGCTGATCGGCTCTCCTCTACCCGTGGCTTGTCAGGATGAATAGAGAAAAAGCAGATAAACGGGGACACAGCTGATCACATGGAAAAGGGCCTACGTCATAGGAGATCGTTGTGTCAGAGCAACACGCTGCACTTCTGATAAGCGCACCCGAGTGGCTTATCCTGTTGGATGTCGTATGACCCCTAAGTCAGGATAACTGATCCCCCACCCAGCCGTCATTCTGTTATAGGCCGAGTGGGATGGGGTTAAAATGGGTCAGGCACTTTTTGCACGCTTCTTGTGCGTAGGGCAGCCCATTAAAATTAGTGGAAACTAAGGTACGTGAACAGAGAATAAGACCGGAAGTGTGTTACTGATTGGATCACCAGGTAAACGAAAAAAAGCCTAAAAAAGTGGAGTAATGCAGCCGCCACATATAAGGATTGGTAAGCTGCAATATATTACGTTTTTGTGTTTAGTACCTCTTCAGGCTCCATTCACAGCTGAGCGATCTGTAGTGATAGCTGCCACATCTTGCTTTTTTAGGTTTTCATTTGTTTTTTATTGGGAGTGTTTTTGGAGCAGCGCCATTCATTTGAATGGGCCTCCCTCCACTCTAAAAACACTCCAAAGAAGCTCATGTACCAAAACGTTTGCGGTTGCAATTTTTGCCGCGATTGTAACTCAATTTGTCTCTCAATCACAGCAAAATTGCACAACGTTTGGGGTGCCATTAAGAAATAATGGCATTGCAAAAGCGTTTCGCACGTGATCCGGATCGCTCAGGTGTGAACAAAGCTTTAAAGTGGACCTTCAGTCACTTTTTCAACTTCAAACATGAGACTATTGTGTCTTGCGCAACTGGCAAGAAATTCACCATCCATAGCTATGTGAATTGTGGTTCCTCTAATGTTGTCTATGCCATTGAGTGCACTTTGTACAAACTTCAATATGTAGGATGCACTGCACGCCCGATACCAACTAGGATTAGTGAACACTACCATGGGGGTTCCTATGCTAGTGACAAAGGTTAGTCCAACATCTCTAAGCATTTTAAGCACACGCATGCAGGGGATGTCGTCTCATTTCAATTCTGTGGCTTGGCGAAGGTTAGAGTTTTTCCCTGGGGGGGGGGGGGGGACATCCACTGGAAACTCCTCGAAAGGGAGGTATGGTGGATCTTCAGCCGCCATACTAGAACCCCTACTGGTATGAACCACAAACATGATATTGACCTCTTTTTAAAGTAATTTTTTTAGATATGGTTGTTGGGTTACTATGTTACTTAGCATTTGTCTGGATGCACCATAGTGTGTTTTCCATATGGTTCATGCATATTTATTGTGTACTGCTATGCTTTCCCCATGAAGTGTTTTTTGTCTCTTAGATATTAGCCCTGCTTGATATATGTTGCTGTTTTCCTTTTCTTGTTTTTCTTTTCCTCTCTTTTTTCTTTTTGTGTGGTGTATCCCCTCACCAAGCTGACGGTCAGATGGTAGTTTTATCCATTCAATATGGTGGATTCAGTGATTGATTGTTTGATTGCCTGCTCTGTGGGTGCAGTCCCTTTGTCTCACTATATATACTTTTGATTCTCATTTTAATGTTTGAGCTGTGATCAAGGTGGTCTCGCCGAAACGCGTTAGCCCTTTGTACTCTTTTTTTTTTTTTTTATTCATCAATAAATCATTGCCTTAGGATTTGGAGTGGCGGATTCCGTTACTGGATTCTAATTTTTCAACTTTCCATCTATTAAATCTTCTGCCCTTGTTGTTTTAACTTTGGATAGTAAATCATTTTTTCTCCCAATAAATACCTTATACAGCCCACTTCCTCTTTCTTGTCTGGTCATTAGCCTAGGCTTATGGCATCGTGCACAGCTCTCTCTCACTCTAGTGAGAGTTTGCCAGGAAGGGAGGGGGGTGAGTCATAAGAGGGCCAATGAGTGTCTATGTAAATCCAGGAAGTGAACAGGCAGCAGCCTCAGCTGCCCACAGTTAAAATGGCTGCAGCCAGACGTAGTGGAGGGAGATTTCTGCAGCATATTTGGCAAGTACAGAATCACAGTATATATAAAACAATATGCAAAGTGATTAGAGGGAAGCTTCAGAATGACAAAGATGATTTTATTACAAATTATGTGAGCAGACTGCAGTTCTTCTTTAAGGTTTACAAAATCATGTCTATCGATAGAAAGTCCTTTTGGTGCTAGGAAAAGTATACTGTATATGTTCTGGTTTACAAAAGCCAATGGGACAAAATACAACCACTTTAGATCTAGAACTTCTTTAGTCTCCATGTGCAAAGTCAAGGTACAGAGGAGTTGATTTACTAAACTGGAGAGTGCAAAACCTGGTGCAGCTCTGCATAGAAACCAATCAGCTTCCAGTGTTTTTGTCAAATCCTAATTAACCACTTCTCGCCCGGCCTATAGCAGAATGACAGCCGGGCGGTGGTTTCATTATCCTGACCGGATGTCATATGACATCCGGCCGGATAACCCTCAATCACATGCCCGCGGGGGCGCGCAGACCGGCGATCAGAGGTGTGGTGTGTCACTCTGACACACCACAACTCCGATCATGGTAAAGAACCTCTGACAGGGGCTCTTTGCTACGTGATGAGCTGTGACCAATCACAGCTGATCACAGCGTGAACCAGGAAGTTCCGGCAAACGGCTTTCCTGTGTTCGTGCAAAGAGAGAGTGACAATCAGTGGCTCTCCTGTCAGAGGGGGGGGGGGTCTGTGCTGATAATCAGCGCATTGATTATTAGCCCAGACCCCATCAGAAGTGCCTACAACGTTTGCCAATCACTGCCCATCAGCTGGCAGTCAGTGCCCATAAAAGTGCCAATGATTGCCCATCAGTAATGCCTGTCAGTGGCCTTCAATGATGCCAATCAGTGCCCATCAGTAATGACTGACAGTACCTCCTCATCAGTGATGCCTATCAGTGGCATCTATTAGTGCCCATCAGTGCCGCCTGTCAGTGCCTATTAGTGCCCATCAGTGCTGCCTGTAAGTGCCACCTATCAGTGCCCGTCAGTGCCGCCTATCAGTTCCCATCAGTGATGCATAGCAGTGCCAACTCATCGGTGCCCATCAGTGCAGCCTCATTGGTGCCCCGTTAGTGAAGGACAAAACAAAATTGTGTAACAGAAGCGAAGAAAACTTTTTTTTGTTCAAAAATTTCAGTAATTTTTAGTTTGTTTAGCAAAAAATAAAAAACCCCAGTGGTGATCAAATACCACCAAAAGAAAGCTCTATTTGGGGGAAGAAAATGATAAAAATTTAGTTTGGGTACAGTGTTACATGACCGTGTAATTGTCATTCAAATTATGACAGCGCTGAAAGCTGGAAATTCTCCTGGGCAGGAAGGGGGGAAGTGCCCGCTATTGAAGTGGTTAAATAAGCTGAAGTTAGAAGCTGATTGGCTACCATGCATAGCTGGACCAGATTTTCACTCTCCAGTTTTATTAAATAAACCCCATTGGGAATGAAGTGGAAATTTCCCCACTATTAGGAGAACTCCTTCCACCAGGCAGGTGGAGGATTCTGGTGACATCTGTAAATAGTCACGTCTTCCCAGTGGACCCACGGGCAGCAATAACAACCTGGCAGATGTTCTTTGCCTTCTTCAATGTATTGAAAATGTTAGGAAAAAAAAAAAGTTTTGCCTGAAGTTATACTTTAAAAATGAAACTACAGAAAAACATTTTGTGTACTGCAGACACCCGGGCAGGAGGACAGTAGACATTCACACATTTAAGCAAAGGTTAACTTAACTCATCACCTGCCTTCTAAAATACCCAAAGATTGCCCAATATTTGTGAATGATACTGACCTCAGCAGCGCCACAGTGGTGCAGCATTTGGAGGGTTAAACAGGCAGTCAGGCGATATACACTCACCGGCCACTTTATTAGGTACACCTTGCTAGTACCGGGTTGGACCCCCTTTTGCCTTCAGAACTGCCTTCATTCTTCATGGCATAGATACAACAAGGTGTTGGAAACATTCTTCAGAGATATTGGTCCATATTGGCATGATAGCGTCACACAGTTGCTGCAGATTTGTCGGCTGCACATCCATGATGCAAATCTCTCGTTCCACCACATCCCAAAGGTGCTCTATTGGATGAGATGTGGTGACTGTGGAGGCCATTGGAGTGCAGTGACCTTATTGTCCAGTGGTGATGATTGGAGCTTTGTGCCATGGTGCATTATCCTGCTGGAAGGAGCCATCAGAAGATGGGGACACTGCAGTCATAAAGGGATGGACATGGGCAGCAGCAATACTCAGGTAGGCCTTGGTGTTTAAATGATGCCCAATTGGTACTAAGGGCCCAAAGTGTGCCAAGAAAATATCCCCCACACCATTACACCATCACCAGCCTGAACCGTTGATACAAGGCAGGATGGATCCATGCTTTCATGATGTTTACACCAAATTCTGACCCCACCTTCTGAATGTCACCGCTGAAATCAAGACTAATCAGACCAGGCAACGTTTTTTCCAATCTTCTATTGTCCAATTTTGGTGATCCTGTGCGAACTGTAGCCTCAGTTTCCTGTTCTTAGCTGACAGGAGTGGCACCCGGTGTGGTCTTATGCTGCTGTAGCCCATCTGCTTCAAGGTTCGATGTCTTGTACATTTAGAGATGTTATTCTGCATACCTTGGTTGTAACAAGTGGTTATTTGAGTTACTGTTGCCTTTTTATCATCTAATATCAGTCTGCCCATTCTCCTCTGAGCTCAACAAGGTCTTTTGTCCACACAACTGCTGCTCACTGGATAGTTTCTCTTTTTCAAAACCATTATCTCTAAACCCTAGAGATGGTTGTGTGTGAAAATCCCAGTAGAACAGAAGTTTTTGAAATACTCAGACCAGCCCATCTGTCACCAACAACCATGTCACGTTCAAAGTCACTTAGATCCCCTTTCTTCCTCATTCTGATGCTCGCTGTGAAATTCAGCAAGTCAGCTTCACTAGGTTTAGATGTCTAAATGCATTGAATTGCTGCCATGTGATTGGCTGATTAGCAATTTGTGTTACCAAGCAATTGAACAGGCGTACCTAATAAAGTGGCCGATGAGCGTATACCCTCCTCACCTTCTGCCAAATGCCTTCTGAAAATAAGATCTACTGTGGATCACTTTTCAGAGGAGCGGCTAAGATAGCTGCAGAAGTGAGTCCCAATAGGAATTTATGGCAGTTTCATTTCTTGCCTAGGTATACTAAACAAATGAGCTTAATGCAAATAATCTTTTGGATGTATGGTGCTTCTATGTATAATTGTATGGTATGTAAACATGGGAGCAGCCATATTTGTTCAGTACATACTCAGGTGGTTCTTCTACTCTACAATGCTGCACAATGGGGTGGAGTTGGTAAAGGCAAATTGGTGCACGTTGGCAGTACAGTTGCAGTCATTTACCCCAGAGCTTAATGAATGTGGTGAAGCTTCACTTTGTAAAGAATACCCAATCAGGATTTTTCTTGCACACGATTGGATGATGGCAATCAGCAGAGCTTTGTGAAAAAAATACTTGTGCGCTAATTTGTAAACAATAAGTGAATAACTAATATATTGAAATATGCAAACAGCTGCAACCATTCACTTAGTGATCTCACACTGCAATAAAACTTATATTCCAAATAATACTGCGCTTATTCTCTATACAAAATATTGTGGACAATAAACTAAATATGGTATTTAATATTTCCTAACCATATACTTGCCATATGCATTATATAAAAAAACATAAACATGATAAAATAAACCAAAAATATATATATTGTGAAAAAGTTATTTTTTAAAGTTCATCACAGATAAAGTCCAGTGTGTGAAATAAAGTGCAGTAAAGAATGCAGCGCTGAGGTCTGTCTGCTGGGACTGGTGGGCGCTCTGGCACATACTCGGGCCCCCAGGACGCTAATAGGACCACTTTTATTCTATGCCAGGAAACTCATTGTCCTTCACTGGAAATCCCCATCAGCTCCAATCCTTACATTGTGGAAAAAATGAATCAATGTCAACTTACCATTATACAAGGCCACCTACTCGGCGAGAAGATGCCCTAAAAAATTCCACAAGGTTTGGGACATTTGGATAGAGGACCTATGTACAAATACTGATCCCGAATCCTCAAATTAGTTATTACCATGCAGGCGTCTTGGTGGGCATGTATGTGTAGTGGAATCAACGCCCAAACAACTAGCATTCCAAGGGGGGTCTTCTTCCACCTAGGTAATGGCCTGATAGAGTTCAAGAATGGCTGATACCTACATCACTCTAACAATTTAGGAGGCTACTGGAGCATATAGTTTTTGTTATAGTGCCATAGTGGCGCTACTGCCAAGAATTGAGTTTTAACGTTTGATTTTATTATGATGCATTGACCTGAACCTGGGTATGCCCGATAGGCTCTGTTTTGTAATTAAAAGTGAAACCCAATAAAAAAAGAATGCAGCGCTCATATAGAGTGACTATAAAATTCTCTTGCAGAAATCAAAATCAAAATGTATCGGACTCCCTATAGTCCAAAAGTTAGACCAAAATATTTATTGATGCTCAGTGTAGAATCAAATCAAAGTGAAGAGGATCCTGTCAGTTCATAGGGGTCTATTACCGAGGTTAATCCCACAGATATAAGGTGGCAACTCACCAGATGGTCAGGCTGTCTCAGCTAAGAGAACAGCAAAAGTGCCATATATGTCAAAGTTCAAAACTAATCTTAGAAAGTATTATTTTACTGAAAGGGTGGTTGATGATTGGAATAAACTACCAACAGAGGTTGTGAGACAGTCAACAGTAAATGGCTTCAAACATGCTTGGGATAAACATAAATCTATAGTCAGACAACAAGGTTAATGTAAAAAAAATAAAAAAAATAAAAATAAATAAATTAAAAATAGATAAAAAGGGGCAGACTCGATGGACTACTCAGTCTTTTTCTGCCGTTACTTTTCTATGTTTCTATGTCAAACGTGGCTCTGGACCAATGGGCGTCTCCCCTCTCAATGGACTCCCCACATTGGATCCAAAAAAGCAATAAGACAACTATAGTGCAGTATGACAAAATATCACATGTAGGAAAGCACAAGGAACCTCCACTGTGTAGAAGTACAGAGAATAACACCACTAGTGAGTAGTTTTATCCATCACCGCATGTGCCAAACACTCACCAGAAGTTCCATGCGCACGGATTCCAATCAGATGACCCTATAGGGTAGATCTCCCTCTAAACATGGACTCCCGATATAGGTAACTGTGAATGAGCTCCATGGGCAGAGTGTTCTTCACCGTGTCATCACCATAACCCCATAAATAAAAAATAGGGCCATCAGGTGGTTCTTCTGCTCTACAATGCTGCACAATGGGGTGGAGTTGGTAAAGGCAAATTGGTGCACGTTGGCAGTACAGTTGCAGTCATTTACCCCAGAGCTTATTGAATGTGGTGAAACTTCACTTTGTAAAAAATACCCAATCAGGATTTTTCTTGCATACGATTGGATGATGGCAATCAGCAGAGCTTTGTGAAAAAAATACTTGTGCGCTAATTTGTAAACAATAAGTGAATAACTAATATATTGAAATATGCAAACAGTTGCAAGCATTCACTTAGTGATCTCACACTGCAATAAAACTTATATGCCAAATAATGGTGCGCTTATTCTCTATACAAATATTGTGGTCAATAAACTAAATATGGTATTTAATATTTCCTAACCACATACTTACCATATGCACTATATCAAAAAAATATAAACATGATAAAATAAACCAAAAAATATATATATTGTGAAAAAGTTATTTTTTAAAGTTCATCACAAATAAAGTCCAGTGTTTGAAATAGGTCCCCCCAAAATTCACTGCTGCTCCAGTACGTGCTAATAATGATAATAGTAATAATGAATCTGTGAAACGTGCACCTTCACCATCCACCCCAAGTTAAATGGCCGCTCGCCTTCAGGTTATGACCAGTTATGGTCCAATAAAGCCTTTGTATAACCCCACTATCTTTAGTGTCTGTAGGCATCCACCCAAAATGATCTGGATCTCCTGAGGTCCCCGCTCCGATCAGCAAGCAATCTCTCACTTCTTACAATTGCTCAAAGTATATGAAAATATATCATATAGCTTTAAATGAGTTTCCACTTTTATTAAAAATGATATTGCACATTCACATTTGAGACTCTTTCAACAATGCATATATTTTTAAGACCCTTGAAGGCTACTGTCCTTCCTGGTGTGCAAAACCCCGGAAATGACGTCGCCGGCTCTTCCGACGCGTTGCATCACTTACAACATGACTTCCTTAAAGGGATAGGAGTTTAATTGCGCAATTTAAAATTGAACTTACAAGACAGACTGATGATCTCCCGCATATTCTCCTATTGCTATGTAGTAAGTGCGGCGTCTGGCTCCGGCATGCGTTCCACCACGGGCGGACGTGATGACGCTCGTAATTGGAGAGCAAAACGCGTTGACGTCATTTCCGGCTCTCCGCACTCACTGATGTCACGTCCGCCCGTGGTGGAACGCACGCCGGAGCCAGACGCCGCACTTACTACATAGCAATAGGAGAATATGCGGGAGATCATCAGTCTGTCTTGTAAATTCGATTTTAAATTGCGCAATGAAACTTTTATTATGGTACTTCACTATGGAGGCTGTTTTTCTTTTCTGAGTCTTTATGTGGAGAAGTGGAGCCTACAGTCTACAGCCTAATAGGAACGGGTCCTGCATTGTCTGTATCGTATTCCTTGGTTGACCATCACCAGGAACAAGCCTATTGTGACCCCCAGACTGCAAAGCTAGGGGTCAATTTTTTCTGGTGAGTGGGGTCACAAGAGGGGGCTGTCACTGAGCACCACGGACTGCATACTTGGCACTTGATTTGGAGCACAGAGCACTTTTTTATTTTATATGAACTGCGCTGGATGGTTGCATTCTATATAGCAACCTTTGTATTTATGTTTATGGACTACACTGGCTGGTTACATCCAACTTGGCAATCTTTGCACATAACATTTTGGTCACAATGTGAAGCAATTGTCACTTTTTGTATATTTATTCTTTGGTTTGTTGATTATTATTTGGGGTGGCGCAGCATTTGTTCAGTGATAATTTATCACTGCTTAAACTGACAACTCTGAGTTTCTGTGAATTTCTGGTGCGGTAATCTCGTTAGATCTCACGGGATCCCAGTATCAGGCGGCGTTCTGATCCACACTACAGGCCCAGGGAATACCTCCTGTTGGTGTTGAGAAAAGAGTGGCGTGAAAGCTCCCTATGTTGGTGTGGTTAAACCCTTTGCCTGGTTGACTCATTGGGCGTAAGCCTTACTGAGTCCACTAGTTCTGGTAAGCCTCCCTTATATTGGTGGTGGATCCTCTTGTGCACGGGCGCCTTACTGTTGATGTTGGGACTTCATTCTCTTCTGTGGAACACATATGAGAATATTTTCTTCATTTTTGGCACTTTATTATTGTATTCATCGGACATCTTCCATACATTTATTGATTGGACAGTTTTTTACACTTATTTGATTGTCACTCATTGTGAATACATTAGTGCAGTGGGAGAGGTGCACATCCTTCTTCACCATAGCACTTTATTATCTTTCTACCTCACTTTGGATTATCACGTTTTTTAACCACTTAACGCGAATCGCCATTTATAAACGGCGGCTGCTTTAAGTGGATGTATCGGGGAATACAGGCTATATCCCAGTATCGTTTTTTTTTTAGAGCGGGTGATCGGCTATCCTGTGATAATGCCTAATCCGGCTCAGGAGCCACTTGGCCATTATCCCGGGCCGCATGAGGGGACATCCCCCCCCCCACCACCTTCCGCCGCTCTTCTGCCTCCCTGTGTGGAGTCCCTGTGAAAGCCGGAATCGGCTCCAATTGGGTCTCGTTCGTGTAATTCTGGAAGCGACATCCCAACGTCTATTCCGGTTTACTCAGCGGCTAACGGCGCCGGTTTTAAAAAAATGACAGTATTCAGAATCGCTGTTTTTGGCGATCTGAATACTGTCAAGTGTAAAGGAGGGATGGGGGGTCTTTTAGACCCCCCCCATCCCTCCATAAAGAGTACCTGTCACCATATTTTACCATCACAAGGGATGTTTACATTAATTGTGATAGCAATACAAGTTATCAGAATTTTTTTTTTTTTTAAAGGAACATTTTTCTAAAAAAAAAATAAATAATTAAATAAAATTTAAAAAATATATATATATTTTTTTAAAGCGCCACCGTCCCCACGAGCTCGCATAGCAAAGAAAACACATACGTAAGTCGCACCTGCATATGAAAACGGTGTTCAAACCACACATGTGAGGTATCGCCGCAGTCTCCGGAGTGTGAGCAATAATTCTAGCACTATACCACCTCTGTAATTCTAACCTGGTAACCGTAAATTTTTAAAGCGTATGGAGATTTTTATGTACCCGAGTTTGACGTCATTCCGCAAGTGCGCGCAATTTTCAACCGTAACATGTTTGGTATCTATTTACTCGGCGTAACATCCTCTTTCACAATATACAAAAAAATTGGGCTATCTTTACTGTAGTCTTATTTTTTTAACTCAATACGGAGTGACAAAAAGTATTGCAACAATCGCCATTTTATTCTCTAGGGTGTTTGACAAAAAACAATATATAATGTTTGGGAGGTTCTAAGTAATTTTCTAGCAAAAAAAAAATATTTTAACTTGTAAACAACAAATGTAAAAAAGGGCTCCAGGGGTGAGGTGGTTAAAATTGTGTTGATTGCAATCTACATATAGCATGGTGATTACTCATTTGCTTGTGTCATATTTATTATCATTTTACCCTTTTAAGGTATTTTTTCACATTTAGCGCTGTACTGATTTCATTTTTTCTTTTTTTTTTTTTTTTTTGAATTCTAAAAAAAAAACGATCTTTTAATGAATCTTGGAGGGTTTGTAATATATAACAAAAAACAGTTTGTGGGATCTCTTATTTTACCGCTAACAACGTTATGAAAAACAGTGAGGCATAACTCAATTTTTTTATTCTGATGTCATTTCTATCGGGTTAAAAAAACATATAACACTTTCTCCTACAATGCGGCTCATTTATCTATGGTTTGTACAATGCCA
>BLSH010213158.1:218805-236491 GCA_018402905.1 Glandirana rugosa | reverse complement strand
AAGTGCCCAGTAAGGAAGTGGGTAGATTAGGAGAGCAGCCTAGGCTGACATCACTTGTCCGATCGCTTTTTTTAATTTTTTTTTGCAATCATGCAGTTTACAATAAAACACAACAAAACATACTTTTTTTGAGCAGTGTTAGTTTAAACACTAAAATGTGTGTATTTTATTATGTAATTTGCCCTGTTTACACTGACAGTAAAATTATGATTATGGTACAAAGCATTGCAAAGTTATTTACAAATGAAATAGTGTTTGTTTTTTTTTTCAGTTTTGCGCTTTTTTTTTAAAAAAAAGCGCAAAAGTATTGGGGTGCCTACCTTTACACACACATGAACTTTAATGGCACCCCAATCTTAGTCCGTAGATTTCAATATTGAGTTGACCCACCCTTTGCACCTATAACAGCTTCAACTCTTCTGGGAAGGCTGTCCACAAGGTTTAGGAGTGTGACTATGGGAATGTTTGACCATTCTTCCAGAAACACATTTGTGAGGTCAGACACTGATGTGGACTAGAAAGCCTGGCTTGCAGTCTCCGCTCTAATTCATCCCAAAGGTGTTCTATCAGGTTGAGGTCAGGTCACTGAAGTTCCCCCACCCCATACTCTCTCATCCATGTCTTTATGGACCCTGCTTTGTGTATTGGTGCACAGTCATGTTGGAATAGGAAGGGGCCATCCCCAAACTGTTCCCACAAAGTTGGGAGCATGAGATTGTCCAAAATGTCTTGGTATGCTGACACCTTAAGAGTACAGATGGGCTCAGACATGTTTAAACCCCACATGCCCGATCCCGCCAGGAAGCCAACACTGCACAGGGCTAATCACAGGCAGCGAGACATTTCCTGGTCCGTAGCTGCAGAGATTGGGAATTGTCTCACTGCCTCTGACTAGCCCTGTGCAGTGTCTGCTTCCTGGCAGGATCAGGCATGTGGGGTTTCGAACATGCCTGAGCCCATCTCTACTTAAGAGTTCCCTTCACTGGAACTAAGGGGCCAAGCCCAACCCTTGACAAGCAACCCCACACCATAATCCACCTCCACCAGACTTTACGCCTAGCACAATACAGTCAGGCAAGTACCGTTTTCCTGGCAACTACCAAACCCAGACCCGTCCATTGGATTGCCAGATATAAAAGCGTGATTTGTCACTCTAGAGAACACGTCTCCACTGCTCTAGAGTCCAGTGGCAGCATGATTTACACCACTGCATCCGGCGCTTTGCATTGCACTTGGTGATGTAAGGCTTGGATACAGCTGTTCGGCCATGGAAACCCATTCCATGAAGCTCTCTACACACTGTTGTGCTAATCTGAATGCCACACGAAGTTTGGAGGTCTATAGCTACTGACTGCAGACAGTTGACAACTTCTGCGCACTGTGAGCTTCAGCATGTGCTGACCCCGCTCTGTCATTTTACATGGCCTACCACTTTGTGGCTGAGTTGCTGTTGTTCCCAGTTGCTTCCACCTTGCTATAATACCACTAACAGTTGACCATGGAATATTTAGTAGCAAGGAAATTTCATGTATGGACTTAGTGTGCAGGTGGCAACCTAACACAGTACCATGCTTGCATTCACTAAGCTCCTAAAAGCGACCCATTCTTTCACAAATGTTTGTAGAAGCAATCTGCATACCTAGGTGCTTGATTTTATATACCTGTGGCCATGGAGGTGATTGGAACACCTGAATCCTATGATTTGGAGGGGTGTCCCAATACTTTTGGCAATATAGTGTAAGTTAAATGTGTAAAAATGTTAACAAACAAAACAAAAATATTACTTATTAATATAATAGAAACAAAGAAAAACATCAGCAGGAAAGTAATAGTTGAAGAGAGAAGGAGACTAATGACCCATACATACGGTCCGATTATCTGTCAACAACGGTCGTCCAACAGCCTGTTGGCCGAAAATCCGATCGTCTATACGCACTATTCTACAGCCTATTTCCAATAGACTAGAAAGCTTGTGTTGGCCAACAAGGAGTTGACCGATTTGTTGGCTTGTGTGTACAGAAGTTGACCAACCAAAAGTTGGAAGTGCAAACACGCATGTTCGGAATCCAGGAAGTGTTTGGTCGTGTAAACCTGCGTTCGTAATTTACAAATTACATTCACCTGAACTTCCTCGCTATACGCTCAGAACACGTCACTAAGTTTGGCTTTGTTGGCCGATTACTTGATTCATGTCAGTACGCTAGACCAAACTGCCGGCGCCCAATTTGGACAAAAGTTGGACCTTCTGTTGACCAACCATCGGCTCGTGTGTACGAGGCTTAAAGATGGACATACATTATATAATCTTCTTGTACAATTTTCCTTTAGATTTACCAAAATCATATAATATGAGGTCCTAAATACTTTCAGTTTGTATGCAATCAGGCAACTTCTTGCGCCACATAGTTGAAGGTAGATCTAAAGGAAATTGAACAAGAAAATGATATAATGTATGGCCAACTTAAAGCGGAGTTCCAGTCTTTTTATGGTTTATTATGAGTCAGCAGCTCCAAAAACTCTAGCTGCTGACTTTTAATAAACACACACTCACCTGTCCCACGATCCAGTGATCACCCGAGCCGCCTCTTCCCACAGGATTCTCACCCCGGGGCCGGTATTTCAACTGTGGGCACCCGGCTGTGACAGCTTACGGCTTCACAGCCAGGTGCCCACTGCGCATGCGCGAGTTGTGCTATGCGTTGTGAATGGTCCTGCAGTCTTCTGTGACCGGTGACGTGTCCCTGAAAACTGGAGGGAGGGGGAGAGGAGGAGTTCTGGTCAGAATGCCTAGCCAATCCGAGATCCAAACGCAAGTGGGATTGAGTACCTGTCAAAACCAGGTACCCACGCCCCCACGCAAAAAAAAGTGCCATTTGTAGAAGAGGAAGGGGATGGAGGCCTTAAAGCGGAACTTCCCTTTTTGGGTAGAGCTCTGCTTTGAGGAGTTAATTAGGGCTGATTAGAGTAAACTAAGAAAGTTAATAAGGGGTTAAACAGAGCAACTTTTTTTTTTTACTTGTCAGATTTCTTTAACTGATATTACCTACAGCTCGAAGTTCATCCTTTTGATTTGCAGATGAATGAATAGAAAGATACAAATGTAACAATATGCTACATTGTATCTTTGTATCATTACAGTCTGAAGCAGTGTTATTTATACGTTTTTTTGCCAGCTAGAGTTTACGACTTCTTCCCTAAGTATACTGTAACGTCAGCTTTGATTAATCACAGCCGACAATTACAGTGTACTGGGAGGGCAATAGGAGGGTCTAGAACTAGGGGAGAGAGACTAGATGTGCTACACATGCCCTGTGTACAATGATGACGTTTTGTGGGCGTGTATAGCATGCCCATAGGCTGCAACCAGTTATTGTATTCCTTCCATTAAAGTAAAAAAAGACCCACTACTTGTTCTGTCCCCCCGTCCCTAATCACTTACCTGGCTCCTCTTACTGCTCCAGCGTTGTCCTGGCTGCAGCTGCACTGGTCTCTCTTCCTGGTCTCACAGGAGACTCCGAGAGCAACAAAAGCCATTGGCTCCTGCTGATGACAATCAAATCCTGTGAGGTGGGGGCCGAGATCAGCTGTGTGTGTCTATGGATGCATATAGCCCATACACTCATAGGTTCCCCCTTAGCACACAGCGGAGGAAAGGAGGAGCAGACAGTGCTATCAGGGGAAAGATGACAAGGAGTTAAGAGACCGCTTTGTGTGATATCGATGCACAGAACAGCTAAGTATAAGCTGTTTTTTATTTCATGTCAAAAATAAGTCTTTATTATCACTTTGAGAATGTTCGTTCAGTTTATTAATTTTTAGTGGTTT
The DNA here is from genome assembly GCA_018402905.1 of Glandirana rugosa. Lineage (NCBI taxonomy): Eukaryota > Metazoa > Chordata > Amphibia > Anura > Ranidae > Glandirana > Glandirana rugosa. The sequence continues at coordinate 232,666 of BLSH010213158.1, read as the reverse complement.
CAAATCAATGTTCGTTTTCAACTGCGGTGACCAGAAAATGAAAAGAAGCAAAATGGGACATTAAAATAAAATGAAAGATAAGGCCACCACAGCACTAGTAAGCTGCAATATCGTACATTTTTGTTCTTGGGTATGGATACCCTTTATACAACATTACTGCAAGGATTTGATTCCATCAAAATACAAAAATTCTTTTGCCTTGTAGAGATTCCTACCTGCTTCTGTCCTGGAGATAGTATAAGTACTTTTTATTGTGGGCTGATTAAAATTGTATTGGTAGGTTCTTGTAGGATGATGTACTCATCAATGCAGTAGGCTTTATATATGTCAATAGCATTGTATTTCCTATTATTGCTCAGTGGCCTTGGACTGTTGGGCATGAGTCACATACATAAACAAGCTGCAGGGTGAACTGAGCCGTCTTATTAGATCTCATAAAAGTGTCCAGGATAAGATAGTATGCTGTCATTGAAAAGGAATTGACACAACCTAATTTTAGTTTAATCCTATCTGCTCACAACTGCCATTGCAGAGCTTGTTAATGAGGGGAGCAGACCACTCTTACAGTGTATCTATACCCAAAATTTATTTTTAGTTTTGAGGATTGAGTGAGGACGGATTAGAGCTCCTGTCGGGTTTAACTGCAGTAGGAGGTTTTTTTGGAGAGATTCCTTCACTTCCTGTCAGTTAAACAGTTGTCACCAGGACAGGAAGTAAGGGGAAATCTCTCTAACCTAACCTTGTGTAGCCAGGTGTTTGGCTAAGAATGGAAAGTGAGAGAAACACTGGCTGCAGCTGCTCTCTTTAGCTGCTGTCTTGCAGTGCTAAACTGGTTAACAGCTATATCAGCAAGAGGAGGGAGCTGCTGAGCATTAATTGAGTCAGGCAGCCCGGCACTGTGGGAAATGTAGTCCAAAAGATAGACTCTAATCAAGAGCTTTTGAACTGCATTTCCCAGAGGGAGATTGAAAGGAGGGGGGGGGGGGATAGAGCTGAATTTTCTCAGGCTGTATAGGACACAGCTTCCATGTGAGGCCTGAGAATGCACATCGCTGTTCAGTGTATACCATCACTGAGTGAGTCACCTGGGTGCAGAGCAGAGAGCTGACTAATCGCTGTGTGTGACTGGATGGGGAGCTGCAATATCCCTGCAATATCCCTGGGACTGGTGAGCTGCTGTTGTGAGGATTTATGATCTGCTGCTAGAGGGACTGAGCCCTTTAGGAACTCTCCATACAGCCATCTAGTAGCCATATTGCTGCCTGCAGGCTTGACTGGGACTTTACTCATGTGCACCAATGTTACAACCAATGTTACAACTGGGCCCCAACTCTAGCGGACTGAAGAGTTAGGACTGTTCATTTACAACTGCTATACAGAGACCTTCCCCTATTGCTGAGGTACCTCTCAGGGGACATTGCACCATATCCTAGCCATTCTCCTAGAGTGCACTCTAGACTAGTTATAGTATTATTATTCACATTGTAGTTAATGCTTATATGCACAGTTTATTTATGAATTTGCTGATTCATGAGTTAATTCCAGTCTAGTGGTGCAGAATTCAAAGTTACTTTGGAAAAGAGATTATACTGTCTAGCAGATTGTGTCTGAACCATCTTGTGTGTTCATGTTTGCTCAAACCACCATTTATAATATAATCTATACCAATACATTGAGTTAATTTACCACTAAACAGTCTTGTGTCCATTTCTGGTGCTAATTCACATCTGTGTTAAAGGTATATATGCTCGTATTCTTATAAGTGCTTGCAGTTTCAATCAACCAGGTGTGTCAGAGGGGCTGAGGTTGCTCTTGGAGTCAAGGTGCAGAACAGAGAACCCAAATTACCAAGAGGATCCTTCGGAAGTAGCGCTATACTTGGATAGTAGTAAAACCAGATAGGAGTTCTAACATTTCCCTATTCTATCCAAAATGACAAAATACTGTATTTATAGGTGTATAATATGCACAGACATATAACACACACCTTAATTTTATGAGGGTAGTTTCAGGAAAAAAAAACATACATTTTAACCACTTTAATACCGTGCCTGTTTTTTGGGCTCAGTGTTTACAAGTTAAAATCTGTTTTTTTTTGCTATAAAATTACTTAGAACCCACAAACATTATATTTTTTTTTTTCTAACACCCTAGAGAATAAAGTGGCGGTCATTGCAAAACTTTATGTCACACCGTATTTGCGCAGCGGTCTTCCAAGTGTGCTTTTTTTTTTTTTTTATAAATTCCGTATTTTTAGTTAAAAAATAAGAAAACAGTAAAGTTAGGCCAATTTTTTCCATATTGTGAAAGATAATGTTACGCCGAGTAAAATGATACCCAACATATCATGCTTCAAAATTGCTTCCTCTCGCGGAATGGCGACAAACTTTGCAGCTTAAAAAAATCCATAGGCGACGTTTTAAAAATTCTGCAGGTTAGCAGTTTTGAGTTACAGAGGAGGTCTAGAGCTAGAATTGTTGCTCTCACGCTAACGATCACGGCGATACCTCACATGTGTGGTTTGAACACCGTTTTCATATGTGGGCGGGACTTACGTATACGTTTGCTTCTGTGTGCGAGCTCGCAGGGACGGGGCTCTTTAAATTTTTTTTTTTTTTAATTATTTTTTTTACTTTTTACTTTTTATTTTTACACTGTTCTTTAAAAAAAAAAATCACTTTTATTCCTATTATGAGAAATGTAAACATTGCTTGTAATAGAAAAAAGCATGCCAGGACCTCCTCAATATGAGATCTGGGGGTCAAAAATACCTCAAATCTCATATTTGCAGTAAAATGCAAAAGAAAAAAAAAAGAAAAAATTTGAAAGACCGTTGGGCGGATGTGACTTCTGACATCATTTCCACTCTGCCATACTATGGAGCCGAGTGAAAATCCGCTCACTCGGCTCACGGACACTGGGGGGGTGGATCCGATCATCTCTGCTGCTGCCAGCGGGTCCGGTAAGCGGCGGAGATGACCAGAAAGCGGGGGGGTAACCCCTCCCACCCCTGATAAAAGTGATCTCGCGGCGAATACGCCGCTAAGACCACTTTTATCTTTTTCAGAATCGCCGGCTCTAAAAAACAATATCTGAATGGTGCCTGCAGCTGCAGGCACCATTCAGATATCACTTCTCAAAGGTAGCGATGTCATATGACGTCCGTCCAAAGAGAAGTGGTTAAATAAAGAGCTTTGAAGTCAAGGTCAGTGCCCATCTGCAGCCTCACCATTGCCCATCAATGCAGCCTGATCAGTGCCCATCAATGCAGCCTGATCAGTGCCCATCTGCAGCCTCACCAGTGCCCATCATTGCAGCCTCACCAGTGCCCATATGCAGCCTCGCCATTGCCCATCAATGCAGCCTGATCTGTGCTCATATGCAGCCTCGCCATTGCCCATCAATGCAGCCTGATCTGTGCCCATATGTAGCCTCTCCATTGGCCATCATTTCAGCCTGATCTGTCCCGGATTAAATAGTCGGGATCTCCTATGTACTTGGTGCTCGCAGTCACACACAATCCCGCCTCCTTGGCCGGCTCCTATGATAGACAGAACACCGGTCCAATGCCGGGACATGTGACGTCTATCATAAGAGCCGGCAAAGGAGGCGGGATTGTGTGTGACTGCGAGCACCGAGTACACAGGAGATCTTGGCTCTGTGTAATGCGGCACTCCGCCCCCTCCTCCCCCTCCGAGGCAGCCAGGTACAAAATTGGCGCTGAAAAATATGGTAATTTATGGTTATGATATGCTTTGATGAAAAGTAATTCTGATTATTACAAACAGGGAGGATGGAGATCTCCAGAGAGCTGAGTGCAGACTGGTAATAATATACATGCAGTTTCACAGGTAGCCTATCTCTATGAGTAACTTTCCTCTAAATGTCATAAATGGACCATTCTAAGTAGGAACCATGTGCCCTGGTCTTCAAATTACCCCCTGTCACAGTGCACTATTCAACCCGTCACATAAAATGATGCTAAGATTTGCCCTGGATCCAAGATGTGCACTATACAAAGTATGTCGACTTCTGTCCTCCTTGGAGCTACTTTTTGGAGCTATGGCCTCTACTGGCCACATAGGCTCTAGGATTGGACTGGTAAGTAAAGGAACAGGATGCATCTTTGGGAAGTTAATAACATAATATTATAACCATGTCGGCATGTGCTAGTATGGCTGCTCGGTATTGTGTATCTTGTAGTTTCTTGAATTACTAAGGTAACTGATAGCCCAAATCCAACTTGTACATTGTACTTATGCCATGGTGGTGTCCATATGACAAGTGCTTCCAGCACATTTTCTGGACAAGCGTGCCTTGTACACTATGGAAACTGATAAAAGCAGGTTCAATAACAACCATTTAAGCTGTGAACCAGCTGTTTACATATACGTAGTTCATACAATTTATGGTGTTCTCTGCTTAATGCGGTCGTTTCATAGAAATAGGGGATAGTGGTATAGCACACGTGGTAGCTAAATGGCAGCTTATACAGTGTGGGCCACTAATGCATCTACTCAACAAATCACTAATTATATACTAAAATGGAAAAATTGCTGAAAATATTTTCTGCTCAGGCTGCAAGAAAGGATAATGTGTAGGACTGAAACACCACTCTGCAGAAAAATATACCTACTTAATGGCTTTGACTGTTTCGCCTATTTTAAAGTAAAGGTAAATGAATAGGTATAATATTAGAATATTTACATTTCTCTAAGATTTATAACAGAAAAGGTATTGTACAGTATGACGATCTGTGTGTATTTTGTCCTCTTTATCTTTTGTAGGGTGGTTTAAATCATTAAATCTAAGTGGAATAATTTTGAGTTATTACTGGCTGTAAATATATTTAAAAATACGGGTCAGTCATAGGTGTACAATGCCGGGACAAGGCCATCCAGTGCCCAGGGCAAAGATGCTAAACTGTGCCCTCCTCCCCCATTCATGATGTGCAAGCTTAGGGGACACCGTCACTACTCCTGTCAGCCTTGAAAAAGAAGGAAGGCATCCTCAGCTCTACAGTAAGCCATTGCGCCCAGGGCAACCGTCCCTCCCGCCCACCCCTTGTCACGGCTCTGGATGTGCAGATGTTTAAAGCCCAAATGAACCCTCACAATTTGCATATACAGTAAAAAATGTGATCTTCTTATACTCTTTATCCACTTGCTGTTCATAGGTTGTATATAAACGGCCTGGATTCAAGTGGTTAAATCAAGATCACTGTTGCAGCTGCAGCCATGAGCTTGGTACATTTTACAGCTGTCCCACTGTTGTGCAGTAAGTGATCCAGGCAGATCACTTTTACTTCTCTGAGAAGGTCCACCATTCAGGTGCAGAGCTGTCATTCCCTATTATAGCAGCTACTCCAGCACAGGCTTTTTGAAGGGCAGGGGTTACATTTGGGTAATAGATCCCTGATGTCTCCATAGAGAGAACCACTTGCCTATGCTGTCACATTACCACCATTGTGATAGCAATAACATTAAATAATATTAACAAAAAATAAAAAAGTGTTTATAAATGAAAACCTAAGCCTAAAAAAAAAAAAAAAAAAAAAAAGCACAAGAGTCCCTTATTGGGATGTGTCTCTCTGCCGCTGTGTCCTTGTTTAGCAGATTTCTTCCTCCTCCAATGCAAATCTCCCCCACCGTTATCTTTGGTTAATATAACTAAGGGAGCTGTTACAGGCACTCATCAAGACTGCCCGACTATGCAAACCTGCCATTCATACTACAGCTTCTATAAATGAAGAATAGGCTGATGATTAAGGCTTAATAAACACAGGACACTTTTTTAACATAGTCAGGTTGAAAAAAAAAAAAAAAATAACAAGAAAAATTATATATAAGCATACAATCCCATATACAATCCTTCACCCACAGTTGATCCAGAGGAAGGCAAAAAACCCCAGCAAAGCATGGATCCAATTTGCTATAGCGGGGGAAAAAATGCCTTCCTGATATCCTGATCGGATTCACCCTGGATCAACTTTACCTAAAAATGTTAGTACCCAGTTATATTATCTACATTAAGGAAAGAATCCAGGCCTTTTTTAAAGCAATCTACCATGCTGGCCAAAACCACCTCTGGAGGGAGTCTATTCCACATTTTCACAGCTCTTACTGTGAAGAAACCTTTCCGTATTTGGAGATGAAATCTTTTTTCCTCTAGACGTAAAGAGTGCCCCCTTGTCCTTTGTGATGACCTTAAAGTAAACAACTCAACACCAATTCACTATATGGACCACTTATATATTTGTACATGTTGATCATATCCCCTCTTAATCTCCTCTTCTCTAGAGAGAATAAATTAAGTTCCTCTAATCTTTCCTCATAGCTGAGCTCTGCCACTGGTATTCCATCCAGTTCTGGTCACCATGTGCTGGAACTGGTGAGGGTGCAGAGAAGGGCAATAAAGCTAATAAGGGGGATGGAGGACCTCAATTATGAGGAACAACTACAAACATTACTGTTATTCTCCCTGGGGAAGAGATAATTAAGAGGAGTTATGATAGTGATATACAAATCTTTAAATTGTGATTCTAGCATTGGGAGAAAAGTATTTACCCTAAAGTGGTTGTAAAAGTTATTTTTTTTTGTTTGTTTGTTTTTTAAACAACAAACATGTCATGCTTACCTGCTCTGTGCACAGAGTGGCCCCGATCCTCCTTTTCTGGGGTGCCCCGTTGATGCCCCTCCCCTTCATCGGCAGCCCCCGCGGAGACCCGCTTTCTCTGGGGGCACCCTTGCGGGCACGCTCACGAGTCCCGCTGCTGCCTCCATTCACACAGACAGCAGGACTCTGCCCCGCTCCCCCTCCCATGGCACTGGATTTGATTGACAGCAGCCGGAGCCAATGACTCCTGCTGCTATCAATCTATCCATTGAGGATGGAGAAAGTGGATTGAGCCGCTGGGCTCATGCTCAATGCTGGAACGATCGGGTTCAGGGGTAGAAATGCCTATGAGAAAGGGGGGGCTCTGGGAGGCAGCTGCAGCTCAGAAGGTTTTTCACCTTAATGCATTTAAGCTCTCTAAAGTAGTTATGCTGCCACACAATGAGGTTGGTCGAGAAGCGATTTAATCTTAAACTTCACAAGGGGTTCTTTACTGTTAGAGTATGTGGAACTCCCTTCCACAGTTGGTGAGCTGGGAGTGTAAATAATAAAAAAACTCTTAGATGTGTTTCTCAGCAAATGCAATGTACAGAGATATGGAAAATGGGTGTAACATAAGCACATATACAGGCACACTAAGATTGAACTGCATTAACTGGCATCGTTATTCAAACTTGCCAACTATGTAATCAACGGTGCTGCTTGGATCACATATGTGATTGACCCATAGTTTTTATTATTTTTATAGTATAGAGCAAGGGCAAACTGGACACTCCAACACAAAGCATTGAAAGACTGACAACGATAGGCATGATTCCCAGAGGCAGAGGGGTGATGGGATTTGTAGTTTCACCCCCGTCGAAGTGCCAAGGTTGCCTATGCCTGGTCTAAAGAGATGTATTTAGAAAACATATTCTGCTTTCAAAGCTGTGCTTTGCTCATTCAGAGCAATGGAACAGTTCTGCTTTAACCCAATGCCACCCCCACCCCCTTACTGAGGAGCATTTAAATAGCAGTGCCAAGAGCTCAAGGAAATTCCTGCTAATTTTCAGCATGCATGTGGAGTATATAGCTTATTCATTTAGTGATGGGCCGATCAGATGGGGGTGGGGGGGTGTTGCCTAGGCTGGTTTACAGGAGAAGGTGTGTTCCAATTTGGCATTGGCAGTGATACTTGTCTCTAATGCAAAGCACTTACAGGATATGGGGGAAATAGCTACATTTGTCAGGAATGACCCCTTAAAGAGATTGTAAAGGCAGAAGGTTTTAAACCTTCTGTGGGTAGCAGCCCCCCTAATACCTGAGCCCCATCTCTATCCAGAGATGTCCACAAGTGCCTCGACTGTCCAGGACTCTCCTTCCTGATTGGCTGAAACACAGCAGCGCTGCCATTGGCTCTCGCTGCTGTCAATCAAAGTCAGTTAGCCAATCAGGAGAGAGATGGTGTGGGGCTGAGCCGCAGCTTTATGTCTGAATGGACGCATTGGACCAGCGGCTCAGCTTGGGTGCCCCCATAGCAAGCTGCTTGCTGTGGGGGCACTTGACTGGAGGGAGGGGCCAGGAGTACCGACGAGGGACCCGAGAAGAGGAGGATCCAGGCTGCTCTGTGCAGAACCATTTCACAGAGCAGGTAAGTATAACATGTTTGTTATTTTTAAAGAAAAAAATGAGACTTTAATATCACTTTAAAGAATATGTAAACCCAACATTTCATATTCCTGATATGTGCCTGCTGCACTTGTATGAAAAAGTCTCCTGTTCTCTTTGTAGTGTGCTTCCTCTGTGTGAAATCCCTGGTGTTCTTGACAGTCCATCTGCTTTCCTATTAAAAACTGACCACATTAAGCAGGACATCACAGCGTGGTCAGTTCTCTAGCTATGCTGGGAACTCAGCCTGCTCTTCTCCAATGATCAGACTTGTCCTGACACCAACCCCCCCACCTCCCCACCTGCACAGCCTTTCACTGGGAATACCAGTGTGCTGCTGTTTCTCCTCCCCTAGCTCTTATGAAGATGAGAACACAGGGAATCACCTGCTGTCTCCAGGGAAGGGAGGGACTCCCAGAATTTCTTGGTGTTGGCATAGCCTTTCAGAAGTGACACATGCAGAGGAATGAGAGAAGAGACAGGAATCACACTTGGTGCATTGTTTTGGGTTGGGGCAAGTACCCACTATACTATAGAAAGATATGCTTTGTTCATTTTTCATATCAGAGGTCTACAACCACTTTAACCGCGTCTTTAGCATTTTTCTACAGACGTCACTAAATCCTGTTGGACTTTATGTGCAATTGGGATTCACCTCTGTATGACGCAAGGTTGTAGAAGAAGAATGAAGCGCCTTTTCAAAAACAATCCCCATCCCTCTGTCATTCTACACACAATTCCTATGTGCAGTACATGGTGAGAGCACAGGTGTCTGCTTCTTATTAGCACTTCTGCCATGTCATGACATATGCGGATCTTCCTAAGCACTCACATTGTGTGTACATGGAAATCAGCCAAGGATATTCCTACTGGAGAAGGCTTGGTTCCCTTGCAGCAGGATCCTGACATTTATTCATCTCTTCCTTGTACTTCTCATTATCCCATACAGGGTAACATAGAGGAAACAGGCTGTCACTTCTAATCTGCTGATTGCATTACAATCCCATAGGCATGCTCCTAGGAGGAGACCTTTGTATGCACTTTAGAACCTGCCTGGCCTTCCAATGGAAATCAGCGTCTGCTGTAAATAATTTCAGGCAGGCTTATTTAATAAGACACTGCATTGTGTAAAGTGCGGTAATCTTGGCAAACAAACAGAATTTTATCACTGTTAATTTCATCTAAATTATCATTAGCAGAATGGTTTCCACAGGCTTCTGCAGTCTGAACATCATCAGTCATAATTCTTCATCAGCTGGGTATAATGGTGGCCATACACGTAATGAGCAGTACAATTCTTCAAAGAATCGGACAAGAAGATTGCATTGATCAGGGATTTGGGGTTTTTTTTCTCAACCGATCCCATTGTAAACCGATTGATCATATCAAAATTAGTCCAATCAGCTGTGGCTGAAAACACAATGTGTATCAACAAAATCACACTGTATTGAACAACATTTTAGATTTGTGATTGATTAGATATCTGATTGTATGGAAAGTTTCAATGAGTTCCAAGTGAAAAATATGATCGAAAAGGGAAGAGCAGCATGGTCCGTGTATGGTGGATTGTTCAATCGCCATGTTTATTATTATTATTATACAGGATTTATATAGCGCCAACAGTTTGTGCAGCACTTTAGAAAATGAAGGCAGACATTAGTTACAATACAATTTGGTACATGAGGAATCAAAGGGCCCTGCTCATTAGAGCTTACAATCTAAGATGTATACAATTTTCTGCCAATAGACTGATTGAATAGCTGGTCAAATAAAAAAACGATGCATAAATGGCCACCATTAGGCTTACAAGGAAGGAGTTTGAACAGAATTATTTATTAATTTCACGTAATTATCAGGGCCGGCCCTACCATGGGTCCCAGTGGGTCCATTGGACCCAGGCAGCACTTTGAGGGGGGCAGCAACTTGAACCACGGCCACCTCTTCTCTTCTATTTACCCAGCAATTTGATAACCAAGTTTTATTTATCCATCAGTTTTGTGTCATGGTAACTGCCCCCTGGACCGCTCCGCCTGGCCTTATACTACCCCAACCTGTCTATATACTACCCCAACCTGTCTATATACTACCCCAGCCTGCCCCTATACTGCCCTAGCCTGCCCCTTGGAATTGAACATAATGCTATGTCATATCATTTTGCATAGAAACAAGGTGCTTTTGCATGTTAATCTGACTGATAAATTTAGTTTTAGTTTTAATTATAATGATATAAAATAATGGATGTGGGGCCTTTTGGTGGGCGTGATTTTTTTATGGGGGGTAGGGGGGCAGCATTCAATTCTTGGACCCAGGCAGCACAATGTCTTGGGCCAGCCCTGGTAATTATATAGCGCCCTCAATTAAGCCAAACTTGCGTATTCATTGTACATTCACATCAGTCCCTATCCTCAATCGGCTCATAGTCTAAGGTCCCTAACTCACATTCATACATATGGTATCTCACAAAAGTGGGTACACCCCTCACATTTTTGTAAATATTTTATTATATCTTTTCATGTGACAACACTGAAGAAATGACACTTTGCTACATAAAGCGTAAAGTAGTAAGTAGTAAGTGTACAGCTTGTATAACAGTGTAAATGTTCTGTCCCCTCAAAATAACTCAACACACAGCCATTAATGTCTAAACCGCTGGCAACAAAAGTGAGTACACCCCTAAGTAAAAATGTCCAAATTGGGCCCAATTAGCCATTTTCCCTCCCCTGTGTCATGTGACTCGTTAGTGTTACAAGGTCTTAGGTGTGAATGGGGAGCAGGCGTGTTAAATTTGGTGTTATCGCTCTCACTCTCTCATACTGGTCACTGGAGGTTCAGCACGGCAACTCATGGCGTAGAATTCTCTGAGGATCTGAAAAAATGAATTGTTGCTCTACATAAAGATGGCCTAGGCTATAAGAAGATTGCCAAGACCCTGAAACAGAGCTGCAGCACGGTGGCCAAGACCATACAGGGGTTTAACAGGACACTCAGAACAAGCCTCGCCATGGTCGACCAAAGAAGTTGAGTGCACATGCTCAGCGTCATATCCAGATGTTGTCTTTGGGAAATAGACATATGAGTGCTGCCAGCATTGCTGCAGAGGTTGAAGGGGTGGGGGGGTCAGCCTGTCAGTGCTCAGACCATACGCCGCACACTGCATCAAATTGGTTGCATGGCTGTCATCCCAGAAGGAAGCCTCTTCTAAAGATGATGCACAAGAAAGCCTGCAAACAGTTTGCTGAAGACAAGCAGACTAAGGACATGAATTACTGGAACCATGTCCTGTGGTCTGATGAGATCAAGATAAACTTATTTGGTTCACATGGTGTCAAGCGTGTGTGGTGGCAGCCATGTAAGGAGTACAAAGACAAGTGTGTCTTGCCTACGGTCCAGCATGGTGATGGGAGTGTCATGGCCTGTGGCTGCATGAGTGCTGCGGGCACTGGGTGGCTACAGTTCATTGAGGGAACCATGAATGCTAACCTCTTAGATTGTAAGCTCTAACGAGCAGGGCCCTCTGATTACTCTTGTACCAAATTGTGATGTAACTGTACTGTTTGCCTTCATTTTTGTAAAGCAATGCGCAAACTGCTGGTGCTATATAAATCCTGTATAATAATAAAAATGTACTGTAACATGCTGAAGCAGAGCATGATCCCCTCCCTTCGGAGACTGGGCCGCAGGGCAGTATTCCAACATGATAACGACCCCAAACACACCTCCAAGACGACCCCTGCCTTGCTAAATAAGCTGAGGGTAAAGGTGATGGACTGGCCAAGCATGTCTCCAGACCTAAATCCTATTGAGCATCTGTGGGGCATCCTCAAATGGGAGGAGGAGGAGTGCAAGGTCTCTAACATACACCAGCTCCGTGATGTCATCATGGAGGAGTGGAAGAGGACTCCAATGGCAACCTATGAAGCTCTGGTGAACTCCATGCCCAAGAGGGTTAACCTCCCTGGCGGTATGATTATTTCAGATTTTTGATGCTGAAAGCGGTACCATTATTTTGCATGGAAATTTGGCGTTTTATATTGTAGGCCTGTAATTCTTAGGAATAACTCACTTAAATCTGTCCAAACATAAGTCTAGTAGACATCCCAGGTATGATAAAGTTTGAAACACAAAATCATAAATTATAATATATATGAAAAAATATATATACTATAATAAATAACTATAAATAAGTATCAAAGATGATAATATAATAACATTTATTCAATAATGTAATCTAGTCAAAAACACAGAAATTTGCTCAGTTGCAGAATTGTCGCTGTCGTCACTTTCAGTGTCTGATGATAAATTTCCCCAAAAATCAGTATCACTCAATTCTGCAAATGATTCTTATTTTCTATTGCTGTTTTCTAGCTGATCAAAAAACACTTTTGACGTAAAGGGACGCTTTTTTATGCCATGGACGTTCTCAAGTTTCCAGGCAGAAAGAATGACATATATAATATAAAAATGCATGCAGGGCACTGGGCAAACCACTAGGGACAAAGGGGATGTGAAATGATTTCATACAGTAATGTAATCTTACAGATTACAGTGTACTGTATGCTTACTGTGTGTTTCACTTTTTGAATTTCCCGCCAGGCTCTGCCCCCGTGCGACGCGACCCTCACAGGGAACGGAACCCGGCACACAGAGGCATCGGGCGGAGGACACAGCCCACATACACAGCGGGGGACATCGCTGGATCCAGGGGACAAGGTGAGTAATGCTCCCTGGATCCAGCAATGCAAACCCAAGTGTGGCTCGGGGTTACTGCTATTTGCAGTGAAAACTCACCCCGAGCCACACTCGGGAATACCGTCAAGGAGGCTATGGCAGTGCTGGAAAATAATGGTGGCCACACAAAATATTGACACGTTGGGCCCAATTTGGACATTTTCACTTAGGGGTGTACTCACTTTTGTTGCCAGCAGTTTAGACATTAATGGCTGTGTGTTGAGTTATTTTGAGGGGACAGCAAATTTACACTGTTATACAAGCTGTACACTCACTACTTTACATTGTAGCAAAGTGTCATTTCTTCAGTATTGTGTTAAAGCAATTTTTACCTAACACACTCATACGCTTACTGATAAATAAAATAAGTGATTTATACCTTTTGTATATACTAGAAGCAACCGGTGCTCTTGCGGTTGTTACAAATAAAAACAAATAATCAATGACAACTGTTCTGAAGAAAAATAAAGATCTAATTTATTTTTACAGAAAAGAAGCTAGTCACTAATTAAATATAACCAAATCAGGGGTAAACATTACAATCTTAAAAGCATCCAAATTATTGCTAGAATTTAATCTAGAAATAAAAAGAAGTCTTGTCAACAGTAACTAATAAACAAAAATAAACATTGTTGGCGTTCTCGTGGCCAACGAAGATCATATATGTTTTCCATATTTAGTGAATAAAATAAATAGTCATTCGCATACTCACACAATCCATTTTTAACGAAATTGTGTTATGACTTCTTTACTGTGAAACGATGTTACATTTCATCACTCACATGTCGAACATATTGTCACATTTAAACGACAGGGGAGTTTTATTGAGTTGTGTGTCGGTAATTACAGATTTGACGACCGTTGTTTTCAC
>BLSH010213158.1:205526-218795 GCA_018402905.1 Glandirana rugosa | reverse complement strand
AAGAATCTGCCTTAGATGGAGACATTATGTCTGAGTGCCTCTGCCAGAGACAACAGGGTAACTTTGTTAGTATGTTAATAAGAAGACAACAAACTGTATTGAAGATAAAGACCACCCTCCTTAGTATGCCTGAGTTTTGAAGACACCAAGAAATCATTTTGTATTAGTGAACAGTCTTGTAAACCGCAAGCCAGGCCCATTTCCCATAAAACTATGACATATATAAAGTACATATGTTTCCTGTAAAATAGATATATTTCACTTGGCACGGTATATACAGAACTCTCTATCTTCGGGGATAAATCCTGAACTGAAAGAGACCAAACAAGGGGTATCTTGGAGCACCTTGATGCAAATATAGATTTCCACCATCCTTATTAGGGTCTGACCAAAATGTACATCACTTCACCAAAATATCAAAATATTTCCACATCAATTGTCACATGAAAATATATAATAAAATATTTACAAAAATATTAGGGGTGTACTCACTTTTGTGAGATATTCTATTCAGTAAGGGAAACAAGTATTTGATCCCCTACTGATTTTTCACGTTTGCCCACTGACAAAGAAATGATCAGTCTATAATTTTAATGGTAGGTTTATTTTAACAGTGAGAGACAGAATAACAACAAAAATATCCAGAAAAACACATTTCAAAAAAGTTATAAATTGTTTTGCAAAAACAATACAAAAAATACAAAAAGACCATACATTTAGACAATGCCTGTGTATCAAGGATAACTACTACATAAACATCATATAGACATATAATAACACAACACCCTTAAAACCCGCAAAAGCAGATAGTCAGAACCAAGGTGCCAGGTACGCTGTAGATGTACAGTATAATGTAGATTTTCTTCATTTCTACATGTTACACGCATATAGCGCTTCCTCGGGAGCTGTAGGCCATTACAATGTATGGAAAGATATCACAAAAATCCAAAGTTATATATACATAAACACGAATACAGTATTTTATATTGTACTACATTGCAAAAAAGAAGTTTGGAATCTCTGCCGACAATAGCACTTGGTGGCAAAACCCTTGTTGGCAATCACAGAGGTCAGACGTTTCTTGTAGTTGATATTCAGTATGATTGTTGCGCTAGCTTAACCATCAATACAGACATAAATATAAATCACCAAAATAGATTAAACCATAAAGTGACATAATGATAGGGATGAAGACTTATAAAATCATCATAACCCATAAATCATATAACTGTGCAAAACATATATGAAAAAAAAGTTTTTCTTTTTTTGTGTATATAATAATATCAAAAAAAGTCCATAAAACATTCATTTGAGAACACATTAATTGTGACAGTCCAAATTCCGTGAACTTTATAAGGGACAGTAGTCATACATCCAGTGTGTATTCAAAGGAAAAAAAGAGGCTTGAATCCACTTATCCACCACCACCGATCACACAGGCACCTCAGTGAAAGAATTAAGGGATAAACACCCTTACCAGAAAAACAGACCCACTATCTCTAGTAAGGGTCAGCAGCGCTTGCAGATATAGCCCTCTGCAGGGTCTAGAGATATATATCCTCCTCTGCTCCTATGGGTTCATCGAATCAGCTGGGATGATGTAGAAAGCCAGGCCAGCAGTATCACTCACCACATATTAAAGAAAATAAGGACCACATAGTGTAAAACTGTATGGTAGTTTATTTAAAACATAAGCTAAAATCCAGGGTACTCACATTTGAATATCAATAAAAACGCATTGAACAGCCGGCAAATACAAGCAAACAAAACCCGTCCTCCTCAGATAGACTGTATGGCGTGGTGACGTCAGCACGTAAGCTCCGCCCTACATGTTTCGTGATAGGTCACATCTTCCTGGGGCACGGGCAACGTTCCACGTCACCACGCTATATACTGCTGTATGCGCTCCAAGCCTCGGCATGTCCCCCGCTCTATCCCAAGCCTCACCTTGAGATCTCAAAGCTGTAACCCTTCAGTGACACCAGTGGGCTCTTCTCGGGGCGGATTGACATGCCATTAGGTGTAGAGCGATACTCTGCTAAATACTAATGCAGGGGAAAGGACATGGGAAAATGTGTATAATCACTGACCGCATACCAAATGAATGAATACAAATGAACAGCGAGCAACAACATCCTCACGCCCTACCCCTGTGTAAAAAATCCTGCTTATAAATTGCCATTCTGATCGGCAATTGACATCTACATGTTCACTCTATATTTAGCGGACCTACCATGAGCAGGGGTCCTTAGAAATTCAAAATATTTAAAAGAACATAAAATTATAATAAACATTATACAATCAATTATATATAATTAATTAATTCCAGCCCTATAAATAGCCCATAGTAGACACATTATAATTTCCTCAGGGATCATACTTGGGTGGAAAATATAAGCATACCCATTTGCCACCTCATTATTCAAAAATAATAAATTTTATCCATTTTTAAGTTTGTATACCCACCCATCTCAGTCCTGTATTATGATAACCACATATTCAAGTCATATTATACAATCAGGTTCTATATCTCCCTGAAACAAACATCAGATGGTATCATTTTCTTTCTAGTTATCAGACCAGGGGTGGTTAGGAGTAATATCATTATCCAAGTTAGTTAGGAGTTGTCAATAAATGCATTTATTTCAATATCAGAATTTAGTCCTTTGGGTCTTAAACACTGTAATCTATAAATCCAGCTCATTTCGAGCTTGGATATCTCCCTTCTCTTAACCCCTCCCCTCCAATGTACCTGCAGTACATCAATCCCTAGGAAAGAAGTTCCCATCGGATTCCTTTCATGCTTATCACGGTAATGTTTGGAAAGGGGATGATCTTTAAACCCTTTTTTGATGTTTGCTATATGTTCTTTAAGCCTCACCTGCAAGGGCCTTACAGTCCTCCCCACATAGTGAAGCCCGCATGGGCAAGTAATGAGATACACCACATGCGTGGTATTGCAGGTAATAAAGGACTTTATTGTAAAATTTTGAAGGGTAGTATTAGGTCTAAATGTAGTAGTTTTCCTATTCTTAATTTTATTTATCTGGCAAACTGCACATCTTCCACATCTATGGAAGCCCGTGATGTTCCCAAAAAAAGTCGGTCTACAAGTCGGGGGATCTACCACCCCTGGTGCTAATTTATCTCTAAGTGAGGGAACCCCTCTAAATACCACCTTAGGTTTGTCCGGCAAAATCTCACTCAGTATCGGATCATTCTTAATAATATGCCAGTGTCTGAAAATTAAATTTTTTATCTGGTAATGCTGTGTCGAGAAACTGGTAACAAAGGGGCAACCAAAATCTCCACTCTGGTTGGGTTCTCTTGGTCTCTCTTCCAAGAGTTTCTCTCTATCCAATGCTCCTACCATAGAGATTGTATGTTCCAGAGAGCTACGTTCATAGCCCTTATCCAGAAAATTTCTGGTTTACTACTATTACGTTTCAACCTCAGGTATTGGCTTTTTGGTACCGCTTCAAGCCAAGCCTTGTGATGACAGCTATCCTTTGAGATATAGGAATTTCTGTCGGTAGACTTGAAATGGGTGGCCGTATGCATCTGACCATTCTCCACCCAAATCTTCAAGTCTAAAAAATTGACAGATTCCCGGCTTGCCTCATATTTAAGCTTGATACCCCTCTCGTTATTATTCAGTTCACCCATGAACTCCTCAAGGGTTTCCAGGGGGCCGTCCCATAGGAGGAGGACGTCATCTATATATCTCATCCACAACACCAGATGGGACCTGGTGCGGGCATAGACGACATCCTCCTCCCATTTCCCCATAAAGAGGTTCGCCAGGCTAGGGGCAAATTTTGCCCCCATGGCGACCCCTCTATGTTGTAAATAGAAACCCCCCTGAACCAAAAAAAATTGTGCATGGTGGCATACACAAGTAGTTCCATAATGAATGCCCTTTGCACTCTCGGGATAGACATATCCCTACTGAGAAAGGAGTCAACTGCAGCTATTCCCCATTTGTGCGGGATGTTAGAGTAAAGGGAGGTGACGTCCGCTGTCACCATCCAGACACCCTCCCTATACTCACATCCATTAAGGACATTCATTATATGCCGACTATCCTTGATGTAGGCGGGCAATGATTTCACTAACGGTTGGAGGAACCCATCTATATACTTCCCTATACGGGATGTGATGGAATTAATTCCACTAATAATTGGTCGTCCTGGTGGGTGGACTGGATCTTTATGTAATTTTGGCAAATAGTATATGATGGGTATCCTTGATGCTGCAGGAATCAGAAATTGCTTTTCTTTTTTATTAATGATTCCCTTCCTGAATCCCTCATCAACTATTTTAACCAGTTCTCGTTTATATTTTATTCTAGGATCTGCCGGGAGGGGAACATATGTATCTTTATCATCAACTATTCTCCCCAACTCCAGGAGGTAGTCGTCTTTGTTCAAGACTACTATGCCCCCCCCCTTTATCGGCAGGTCTTATAACCAAATTTTTATCCTGGCACAATTGATCGAGGCCTTTTTGCAATGAAGCATTCAATCTGGCCTGTTTTAATTTAATTTGTTCCAGGTCTCTTGTCATAACATCCCTAAATACCCTGAGCGAAGGAGCCATCCCCCCAGGAGGATTGAACAGAGAGGCATTCGCCAGAGACGTGTGTCGAATCTCACCTGTCTCAGGAATTTTCCTGAAGTTTCTTGTAGTTGGCCACCAGGTTTGCGCACATCTCAGGAGGGATTTTGTCCCACTGCTCTTTGCAGATCCTCTCCAAGTCATTAAGGTTTCAAGGCTGATGTTTGGTAACTCAAACCTTCAGCTCCCTCCACCTATTTTCTATGGGGTTAAGGTCTGGAGACTGGCTAGGTCACTCCAGGACCTTAATGAGCTTCTTCTTGAGCCACTCCTTTGTTGCCTTGGCTGTGTGTTTTGGATCATTGTCATGCTGGAACACCCATCCACGACCCATTTTCAATGCCCTGGCTGAGGGAAGGAGGTTCTCATCCAAGATTTTACAATACATGGCCCCGCCCATTGTCCCTTTTATGCGGTGAAGTTGTCCTGTCCCCTTAGCAGAAAAATACCCTGAAGCATAATGTTTCCACCTCGGTATTTGACGGTGGGGATGGTGTTCTTGGGGTCATAGGCAGCATTCCTCCTCCTCCAAACATGGCGAGTTGAGTTGATGCCAAAGAGCTTGATTTTGGTCTCATCTGATCACAACACTTTCACCCAGTTCTCCTCTGAATCATTCAAATGTTTATTAGCACACTTCAGATGGGCTGTACATGTGCTTTCTTGAGCAGGGGGACCTTGCAGGCACTGCAGGATTTCAGTCCTTCTCAGCGTAGTGTGTTACCAATTGTTTTCTTGGTGACTATGGTCCCAGCTGCCTTGACATCATTGACAAGATTCTCCCGTGTAGTTCTGGGCTGATTCCTCACCGTTCTCATGATTATTAAAACTCCATGAGGTGAGATCTTGCATGGAACCCCAGACCGAGGGAGATTGGCAGCTATTTTGTGTTTCTTTCATTTGCAAATAATCGCAACAACTGTTCTCACCAAGCTGCTTGGCAATGGTCTTGTAGCCCATTCCAGCCTTCTGTAGGTCTACAATCTTGTCCCTGACATCTTTGGACAGCTCTTTGGTCTTGGCAATGGTGGAGAGATTGGAATCTGATTGATTGCTTCTGTGGACGGGTGTCTTTAATACAGGCAACAAGCTGATATTAGGAGCACTCCTTTTAAGAGAGTGCTCCTAATCTTAGCTTGTTACCTGTATAGAAGCCAGAAATCTTGCTGATTGGTAGGGGATCAAATACTTATTTCACTCATTAAAATGCAAATCAATTTATAATTTTTTTAAATACATTTTTCTGGATATTTTTGTTATTCTGTCTATCATTGGTAAAATAAACCTATCATTAAAATTATAGACAGATCATTTCTTTGTCATTGGGTAAATGTACAAAATCAGCAGGGGATCAAATTTTTCCCTCACTGTAGTAGGGCCAAGTTAGACAGGAGCAATTAATTAGACCTTTTTTGAGTATCCGGGACCATTCACCCAACCCTTTAGTGGTTAATCTGCCAGCAGGTTCCCAGCTTGTGTGTATCTAAATATCTACTCGACTATACACTGCTCTTCACAGCAAACATGTCATAAAAAAATATGGCCATTGTTGACCAACTGAAAATGTTGCTGCCTGGCTGTTTTGCTGATCCTTTTGTTCCCAGTTGCTAAACATTACTGCCTTTTTCTGGCACTTTTTGTTTACAAGTTTAAATTAGTATTTTTTGCTAGAAAATTACTTATAACTCCCAAACATACATTTTTTTTTTTTTTTAGCAGAAACTTTAGGGCAGTGATGACAAACCTTGGCACCCCAGATGTTTTGGAACTACATTTTCCATGATGCTCATGCACTCTGCAGTGTAGATGAGAATCATGGGAAATGTAGTTCTAAAACATCTGCGGTGCCAAGATTTGTCATCACTGCCCTAGGGAATAAAATGTCAATCGTTGTAATTTTTTATGTCACACGGTATTTGCACAGCAGTTCTGCAAATGCAATTTTTTTTTTTGAAAAAGACACACTTTAATTTAATGAATAAAAATAAAACACAATATTTTCTCCAATTTTTTTGTGAAATTAGAAAGATGTTACGCTGAGTAAATAGATACCTAGCATGTCACAATTTAAAATTGCACATGTTCATCGAATGGCGACAAACTATGGTACTTAAAAATCTCCATAGGCAAATCTTTAAATGCCTTTATAAGTTACCTGTTTAGAGTTACAGAGGAGGCCTAGTGCTAGAATTATTGCTCTCCCTCTGCTGTGATACGTGTGGTGAGAATACCGTTTACATATGCGTGTGCGACTTACAAATGCGTTCGCTTCTGCACGCGAGCACATAGGGATGGGGGCACTTTAATTTTTTTTTTCTTATTTATTTTACTTTTTATTTATACAACATCCCTTGTAATAGAAATACGTTCAAAAGGACTCAAAATATCTTTATTTACCACTAATAGCAAAAGATCAAAAAAAAAAATAAATACATTTCGATCTTTTGCTTTAAAAAAAATTTAAAAATTCCAGCCTGGACCGGAAGTGATCGGTCAAAGCGCATCTACTCTTTGATCGCCTGTGGGACCAGTCGGCGGCACCGTTGGATTGCACTGGCAAGCGGCGTCTTATGAGTAACTGCAAGGTATATATGCGTATTGCGTTTGGCAAGTGGTTAAAGCTGATCCAGGAATGATCTGTATTGCATATTTATAGCTTGGCACAATATAAATAAAAATCACTATAATAGTTGACGTTACTACAATGGTAGACACGATCTTCCAAGTTCTGCTTGAGTTCTGTGTAAGAGGCTTCCCCCGTGCACGTTGAACACAGGGACGCTCGCTTGGCATTTCCACAAAAAACAGAACCCCTTGTACTTTTTTCAATGACTACAAAGCATTCTCTCATTGGAAGAGGTGCAGAGGAGTGTTGGTGATGTCACCTTGTCAAATCTGAGAAGGCGTTGTATTTATGGAAAAAAAAATACAAGGTGTTTTCTAAATGGTGGCGGTCCCAAACCCCTGTGGTCAGTGTGCAGAGAGGAAGCTAGTTGCACAGAACCTTGGCAAGACCCTGAACATCACCAGTTTCACTGTAGTAGCGCCAACTACTGTATAGATATCCAGTGACCCATCAGATTTGAGATATGCATATTGTGCCAAGCTGGACCAATATAAGTATGCAATACAGATCATTCCAAATGTAGACTCAGTAGACTAGGCCTCAATACTTTATGTAGTCTTTGTCCTGTAAATGATATATGTGTCATATGTTGTAGTATATAGGATTTGTATGATCTCTAGTAATATCAAATACCACTTCTATACTGCAACATTAAAGTGACACTCAGAGATTGTGTTAACAAGGATTATCCTCTGAATACCAGGAAATAAACCATCTGACAGTAGTGTTATACAAAGCATAGATTGCTTTTGAAGTAATGACTTTTCTCTTTGTTTGTTTTGCCATCACAATGCATTTAAGCCTGAATTTGCGGCAGTTTTTGTTTCTCTCTGTCAGTTTATATTTCAAAGTCTTTCTACCTCGCTCAGCATTCCAAAGCTCTGCCGTGTTTCCTGACTGAGCGACATTAGTAGAGTTTCAGGAAGCTTGGAGCTTTGAGATAACAGTTCTAGTTCTGAAATTCACAGGGTACTTTGAACAATCATGGAGGATCAGGCCTTGTTTATATGCCATTCTTCATCACTTTAGAAGGAGCTCTAAAACACAAAATTCACGAATACATGTTTAAAGCGAACTGCAGGAAAAGATTTGCATTTTTGTCCATTCAAACTGGAGATTTAGGGCTATTTCATAGGGGCCTGTAAGCAGGGCCACTGAGACAGGGAGTTCACCCCCTAGAGGGCAGGTTAGAAACCACCAGCCATTGATGTAATACGCCACATTTGGATTCCTAAGACATTGACCCTGCATACCCGGAACCAACGGGCTCTTCTCTTTTTCACTACATGTAATAACATTTTAGGAGGGATATGCAGAACATGGCCCATTCCTTACCATCCACTTGTCCTCACTTGACATGCGTCTCATAAGAAAAGCATCAATATATTTACTGTATTCGCTCCGCCTTATAGACACTCCTCACAGGAAGTCAACACACTTCTGTGTAACAAGTCCTTACTCTCTTAACTCCCCAGGCCAGGTCCCTAGGCCACAGCAAGCTCTATGGGAGTGAGCTACGAAGGTGACGGAAAAGAAGTGCACCTGTCCTCTTACCAACCAGGGCTGCCGTCACCCGCTTCCTCACCCGGCTGGCCTCTATATCTTGTACATGTGTCCCAACCTTGTAGGTTAAAATGTGCTATGCATGCTTTCACTCTTCGCAATTTTGATATGTACCTTGAATTGCATGGTAATGTGATGCACCAGTTCCTTCCACTTCTTCATACCTACCTTGCTATGCCTTGTACAATGTCCAGTTGTAATCCATTGTCTGAAAACTACTAACAGATGAGATTAAACATAAAATGTGTTATGCTTCATATGCAGAAAAGCAAGGCTGGTTCTCTTTCTCTGCCTCGTAAATTTTATAGGGATCTTGGGACCTTACATCTTATTAAAAACTCTTTGGATGACTACATTCTCAACGGTATACAGTGGTGTAATAACAAATATGTCCTGAGGAAGCCGAACTCTTTGACGAAACATGTTGGGATTATAAGGTTTGTGAACATCTTAAATGAAAAGGACCTGATCCAGTAATTTTTAACACGTTGTCTTGTGATGTTTCTTGTGATGCCTATATCTTTTTTTAATCAAACGGGGAATAAAAAATGTTAACAAATGTCTGTGAAACTTGGGTTAATGGCAACTTAAAAATCCCAGCTTCATATGCAAGCTTTTTTTCCTGTGTCCTATTATTATTATTATTGTCATCATTGTTCATTTTGCAAGGATGTGTAATGTCGGGGTTAGAGAAAACTGAGTACTGTCCGTGATACTTTTTTTATTTGCACTAACATAAAATTTTTCAGGACAAGCTTTCGGGGTATCTCCCCTTCTTCAAGGTCCAAGCAGTAATGTCGGGGTTCAAATGCAATGGACTTTGTTGGGATATAATTGCTCTGCACGTGTATCTTTACTTTTGAGTTCTATCCCATGGATACTCTATTTACCTCATCAATTTACTGTTATTGTTTCCACAATGTTGACTTCTCAATCGGTAGTATGTCATGTACGGTTGTTTCTAATGCGTATTATTACTGTGCTGTATTTGCAATTGTTTCAATAAAACTTTTTTTTTTTTCAATGTAAAAAAAAAGCAAACAGATTGCCAAATAAAAAAAATGTATAACGAATTAGAGGAAAAAATGTATCCCCATTCCCATAATTTAAAAAATAAAGCATTAAGCTTTATTGCTCAGAACAGTGTTGGATGCAATGTTTCATTACATGTGATTGGGTATTCTTTGTTTGCAAAGTGATGCTTCATCTCGTTTGCTAAGCTCTGGAGCAAGTGCACTTGCAAAGTGCACAGTCTATTTGCCTTTAGTAAATCCTCCCCAATATTTTGTATGATCAAACCTATCATAATAACTATTCTGACCTTTAGAAATACAGGTAGGTCTCTTTATTTTAATCTTGCTGTTGAAGGAAAAACAGTGGTGCTGTGAAAAAAAAAAAAATTGCCCAATTAAATACACATGGAATAGAAAGCCTTAAAATGGAACCATTATCAAGTGACAGTATTTGCTCACAGAGGCCAAGGGGCACGCACTGTTTGGTTAAATCATTGCTCTTTAGTACATGGGATAGAAGACAGAACACAGTGGAGGGAGAGATACCGTGTGTCTGGGGAATGTACTGCTGTGTGATTCTTGGACTGGAACTGACTGCACATTCACAGGTTCTATTTTCTTTTATGGGTTTTTTTATATCTTCAAGGCACTTCTTGTTGTCTCAGCTATTAGTTTATTTGTTCAGTGTTTTTTCTGATCTTGAAAGACTTAGCTCAGGTCTTTATAAAAAAATTTGGACTGCAATTTTGAGAAGTCAGCTCAGAAAACAGCAAGTAATCTATGCATACAGGTAGTTATATACGTATACGTAGTCATGGTATACTGAGGTCTGCTACTAACTATGGCAAGCGTAAGATGATAAAGTCTATGTTCTGACATTTCAATTGATTTTTTTTTAATTATTTCTTGCTGTTTATTTTATTTCCTTTTTCTGCAATTGGGATACTGGGTGTGCCTGGGTGCCCCCGCAGCACTGCCAGCTTCTCTCCTCTTTTCCCTTGCTGGCTGCTGCTGCAGGCACCCAGGAGGATGTTTCAGGATGGGGAGCGGCCCCTTCTTTTTTGAATGAACACAGTTTGTGATCGGTACCGTTCATGTGTGTTTGAGTTTTGGGGTACACAACCTAATACCAAAGGCTGTGCACCGCTATGACTGTGTTTATCTCTCTATCTATCAGATAGCGAGATAAATAGACTGTATATATTTTCTTTGTGCATTGGTCATAGAATGTGCATTCAAGTCAATACATGTATACCTTGGGCTCACCTTGCTGCCATATAAAGCAGCTGGTGTCTTTGAAAACCAATGGGAAGTCTCTACCTTAAGCCACAGTATTTTTGATATTTTAACACAGGTGGAGCTTTGAATTAAATGTAAATTTTAAATCTACAACACAGCTGCACTGCAATAATTATTATGTATGAAGCTTGTAACTCTGTGATTGGGCCCACAACAAAACCATTAAAGCCCCTTTCTCTCTTGGATCCACATATCAAAGGCAGTTTATTTTGTGATACAAATGCTCATTTAACAATCATATACTTGTTCCGAAGCTACTGTACAGGATGCCGAGGATGGATCTTGGATGGGTGCTATGTGTCACCAATATTTGGGTTATGGTCCCTTTTAGGGAAATGGTTGGTGTACTCAGGGGTTTCACCTGTGCAGGGGAAGAGATTCCAGGACAGTCAAGAATAAAGGAGAGGACTGACTTGTGGTTCTCCTTGTATTAATTATAGCTTATTTGGGACCTGGAATTTTGGAGGTTCAGAGTGATATTTGTGTGGGAAAGAACCTCCATCCTGATTACGGGGACTCTGTCCCAAACGGGTTAAACAGCCACCAGGAGGCAGCACTTAAGACAAGAAGCTCCTAGTGTTGGGTGAGGAGTAGTAGGAGTTTGGGAAAGGAGACCTGCATGCGCGCAGGAAGCTGCCAAACAGAAACTGGACTTTGCTAACTTTGGGTAAATCCCTTACGTGAACTTTGTATGTCTTATACTTGACTTGTGCTGAAGATAAGCAGGCTTTCGTGTTGTGTTGATGAAGTCAAATCAGTTTTGTTTGCTGTTGGAAGCTCTGTTTTTATTTGCTTGAATGAAAAACAGGCAAGACAAATGGCTTTGCATGTGATCCCAAAGTGCTATTCCCCTGAACGCTACAATATACTGTATATATATAAATATATATATATATACTGTGTATGCTAGTTTTATTCCAACAGATTTGCCAAATTCCTGCATAAATTACAGTGTAGGCAAGCTTCTTTTGCCCATTGTGCTATGCTAGGGAGTCGACTTCTTGCAAGGTTTACCAACCCACCTGGAAAGGTTACTTCATTGCAAGGTAAGGAAATTCCATCCCAGGAAGAAATTTGTGGGACAAATCCTTTCTTTCTCTTCCGTTCACTGACAGACACAGCCTTCTTATGACACATGGGGTTATGCTCATCCTACTAGGAGTAGACTAGGCAAAAACAAACAAAAGCGTAGGCTGGCCCCTCCCAGGGGGGCCGTCCTCACCTCAGCATATAATCCCCCTGCTCTGCATAGCACATCGGTTTTCTTTTGCCTAGTGCAAGGAGTAGACCTGGTTCCCCTTGGGGAGCTGCGGTCTCCTGAAGAATCATCTGATGAAGACTGCTATCAAGAAGCTGGCTGGTGGTATAGAGGATATCTCGAATCCAAATCTTTCCCCAGTCCGGCCGACACTATGCGACCGCCCTTCGGGGTGACCACTGCATAGAGCCCGTTCCGTGCGGGCGGCCAGTGGCTAAACCCCACTAGAGCCCAGTGACTAGGTACGCCTGTCCAAAGGGCCTGGCCAGCAGCATGCCTCCCCTAGGGGATGGTAAGTCTGCTCCGGTGGCTACCGCTGCACCGTCGAGGATTGGTGAGTGGACCCCTCTGCCGCCTTAGGGCGTGGAGAGTGGGCATCTGGGCAGCTTTTTGTGGTAAGCCGACCGGTGGGGGCTCAGTAGAGGGACATTTGTGGGGTAATACCCTTGTGAGGTTAAGCCTCCGTTCCCCCCCTCCCCACTCCCCCCAGCCGCAGTACGGCACTGTTGCACTGACCGTTCGACTCTGCACCGACCGTTCGGAGGCTTTCTCGTTGACGGGTTTTTGATGACGTGCGGTCCTCGAACGACGACACACACACAGTCGGTGCGACATATTCGCTTTTGACCTTCGGTGAAGGACAAAAATTCGTGAAGGACATAGGTCCGACGTGAAGGATCTCGATGGTGGCCTCCGGCGGTCTGGCGTCCAACTCTTGGCGTACCAAAGTGTTTGTTTACCTGCGACGGTAATGTGGCGCACCAGCCGGTGCTTGCTCGCCACGAGATTGGAGTTACCGCCACGGGGCGGCTTGTGTCGCGAGGCTTGCCAGCCACGTCTCAGCTTGCCAGTCACGTTGTCACGGCATGACGCCGACCCCCCTCACCCTCCCC
>BLSH010213158.1:173581-201277 GCA_018402905.1 Glandirana rugosa | reverse complement strand
ATTTTTTGTATAACTTACCGTAAAATCCTTTTCTCTGAGTTCACTGACAGACACAGCACCCACCCCTCTGCATTGGTTTTGTACAGCTTGTTACGAACTGATGTGCTATGCAGAGCAGGGGGATTATATGCTGAGGTGAGGACGGCCCCCTGGGAGGGGCCAACCTACGCTTTTGTTTGTTTTTGCCTAGTATACTCCTAGTAGGATGAGCATAACCCCATGTGTCATAAGAAGGCTGCGTCTGTCAGTGAACTCAGAGAAAAGGATTTTATGGTAAGTTATACAAAAAATCCCTTTTTTCTCCAGTCTAGTCTGGATCAGCTTTTGGCCTTGAGTACCATCATATGTCGAATCTCAAACTATTCTTTTTCAGAGCATGCTTGCCTCTCACTCCTAAGTGAAGGCCTTTTGTACAGGGTGTCGCTCACATTCTTTCTTCTGTACATCCCCCCACTGTCTCTGTGGTATCTAAACCTAGTCCTCTTGGTCTTTTAGAGACCCCTTTGGAATCTATTAGGGATATTCCTTTGTCTACTGTTTTTTGCAAGGTTGCCTTTCTCGCCATCATTACTTCATCATGGTGATTTTCTGGGTTAGTGGTCTTGATCTGTAAACACTTCAAGGACAACATTGTTTTAAGACCTATTGTGTCTCCAAGCTGCTTTATGTTTTCCATCTTAATCAGGACATTGTCTTGCCATCTCTATGTCCTGTGTCTGAGCATTCTAAGGAGTTATTCCTCAATTGTTTGGATGTGGTGTGCACAATTCGGGTTTATCTCTCAGCTGCGGAGCCTTGTCATTAAGCCTGTTACACACTATGCAGGTTGAATGAAAAAAAACTGCTGGCTCCGCTTGGAGCCGCTGTACTAATGATCCAACGTTAGTACAGCGATCTCCCCCGCTGAGCTGTTGTGTTCTGACAGGGAGATGGCCCCCCACCAGAACACTCCGATTAGAGCTCTCAGCCATTGGGTGAGAACGCTGATTGGGAGCCGGTTGGCTGCACATTTTCAAGCATGCTCGTCAGACAGAAGCCAGCCAAACGGCAACTTCAGTCATACCGGCTGGTCCAAACCGGCCAATGTCACCCGGCATTCGGCCCATGTGTATGGGGCTCTAGTCTGACTCTGTCACTCCCAAAGGCCACCTGTAGGGACCTATTGGCTTCGTGTACCACCATCACTGGGTGGATTCATCAACCCATTATTCAAGCTTATGCCTTCAAGGGCAAGGTTCTCCCTTTCTAGTCTACCAGATCTATTAGTGATTCAGGATTAGGCTACAGTTTCTCAAATTTGCAAGGCCTCCAACCAGTCTTCAGTTCATACATTCAATAAGTTTTACCAGGTGGACATTCCATGTGTAATTTATCTCAGACTGATTTGGTATATCTCCAAAAAAATCAAACATTTGTGCTAAGTTTCTATGTAATTTTGGTCCTCCGATAAATGCATGTGTCCAAGTGGAGACCCACAGCATGCATTCTTCTGTACCAGAGCAGCAGACTAAATAGATAGATATACGTGATGTTTGTTAGTCTATGGATTAGCAGTGAATACTGGAGTGTATAAATCCAAAATAAACACAGTTTAGATGTTAATCAGAGATACAGACTAGCTAATCCTGGGAGATCAGTAGGGCTTTAATGATTCAGGCAAAGAAACCGATGCTATTTGGTCTCATTTTACATTGTAATGTAACTGGTGACAATTTGTAGAATACCATCAGTGTCTGCATTACTGAAGTTAATGGTGCAAAGAAGAAGAGGTTTTGCTTTCCCCTGCCTCTAGTTTCAATGTGTTCAATTACTTTGGCTGGCCATGGGGGGGGGATGCTTTATGAAACAAGCATTTTTGCCAACACATCCCTCCATGGCTAATATGGGCACACCATCAATGTGGCTATCTCACAGGCAGTGCTGCGCTTAGGAACATTGAGCCTTTACTATTAACAGGCTCTGTGTCTCTGAAGAGGGTCAGTCCCTGTCACTCACGAAGAATGTATTCTGTTGTTCTCCACTTGGAGACATGCAATTTTCGGAGGACCCCAATTACTGTACATGGAAGCTTAGTACAAATGTTTAATTTGGGGGGGGGGGGAGGGAGGGGTATACCAAAACAGTCTGGGATAAATTACATATGGAATGTCCACCTGGTAAAATGTATTGAACGTATGAACTGCCCTTGATGTTACCACTTCTCCTCCAAGTTGCTAGTGATGTCTGGCTGCCAGGAGAAAGGCTCAGGAGCACTGCATTGCTAAAAGTATAAGAGGTTAGTAACAAGACTGGTTGATCTTCTCAAGGTGAGAGAGCAGGAGTGACCAGTCATCTTTACCAAAAACTACTGCACTAAGGTATTGAACTAGAAGTGTTTGAGGATGCATTATGGAAGCTCTACTGCAAAACTAAAACTTTTGTCATTTAATTTCTTTGTGCTGAACTTATTTCAGCTTTAGACCTTAATTAACAAAATGGTCTGTTCATTGATTATATATATGCAGTGCTACCCCATAGGAGCTGCTGTGTAGATGAGGACTGTTCTTTGCCTCAACCTTCCAAAGGGTCTCAGCCAGTGGTGACCCGTCCATTGGGGGCACACGGGCACCGCCCCCTATACTTGCGTCCGGCCCCCTAATCTACATGCAGGGCGCTGGACGCATGGATTCCAATGGGGGGTGTTTTTTTTTTTTGAAGCACGTGATTAGAGCCAGAGGCTTCAAAAAAGGGTGGGCTCGGGGCGCAGAGCACCCAGTTGAGTGACAATAGCGAAGGTATATTCACTATTCGAACACTGATCCTCCTCCCGGCCAATCAGAAAGCAGGTCCTGAGACCCGTTACCCGATTGGCTGAAAGGACAGATGATCCTATTGGACGCCTAGTAGGAGGAGGGAGGAGATGCATGGCGGAAGCCACCGTGATACAGAGGAAGAGGAGATGCCCGCCCTTCGCCCATAGGAGTCTTGCCAATTTTCCTGTCGCACACCTTTCTGGCAAGGGTGAGCGCTGCAGCGATTACCAGCTGGATCCAGGAAACGTCTGACATGTGACATGATCACATGTCTGACGAAGGTGTCCTGCGTGGCTCTGAAACATTGCACTCTTCTGTGATGTGATCTCTCTTTGAATAAAGAATGGACTTTGATCCTAGGTGTGCTGGCGAATATGTACACACGTCGCCCCTAGGAGGGCTGCCCACCTGCAACCTAGATGAGGTAAGTGCAGGGCTGGGTGACCGACCGGCTGCGAGACCCCTAAGCTGTCACTGGTCTCAGCCCCTCTGACACACCAGATAGACACAGTGAAACATGGCAAATAATTCTTATTCCCCACCAATAGTGCTATACCCGAACCAGTTATTCAAGTAAAACTTAATGCATTATTACTCAATGAAGTTGATAACCAAGCAAATACAAGTGCATTAACAATTATAACACAGTTCAGCATAATAGCAATGCCATTCAAAAATGTGACGGTGGGCAGCAGTGCAGTTTTCTTTAACAATACCAGAGCTATAATGCTAGTGTGCACAAATAATAGAGGTGCTATGCCTAAATCAACTGGGTAAGCACAGGTAAATTTGAACAATATAAACAAAATAAAGGATATAAGGGATATAAGTTGAAAATGAGGGCCGATCCTTGAGGTTCATCCTCTTCTGGCTTACATTGGGGTCCTTAAAATGAGCATAGGTACACTTAGGATACTCCTGCAACCAGTAAGATGACAACAGGAGAAACTTAGTCCAGTGCAAGGTAGAACAGAATCAGGCCAGAGATAAGAATAATGATGCAATATGACCGCAGTCCTAAAGTGGTAGTAGTGTGCTGTAGACTTAATTGTGACATAGTACCAGATTGCTATGAATGAATGTGGGTGGAGTGCTAGAATCGTCCTGCTCTCAGTGACTTATCTACAGGTAACAATACAAGGTGGGCCGGCTGTCCTCTCACCAACTCTTGATTTGGCAATGGGTTATTGCGATGGATGGGGCCCCTTTGATCTGGTTCTGGGATTGCAGTAACTTGAATGGTAGGAGCAGCAAGTCTGGCAAATGGTCTGGTCTCTCTGTGGCAACCCCACCTGGTAGACTAGACTGACAGAGTTGCTGATCCCCAGTGGTCTCCTCTCCACTGCAGGTTTTTGTGAGTTGCCTCATCTACCCCCACTTGCACCACAGCTCTGGTTGCTTGGACTCCCACTGCGCCAAGAAAGTGTGCTTTCCTGGGCAATTAAGTAAATGCTCTCTCAGGCTCCTAGTGCTTACACATGGTCTTGTGGGTCCCGGAGTTCAGAAAGCTGGTTATGCCAATCCAAGATTGCAGCCTTGAAGTACAACTCCTAGGGTTCCAGTCATGCATCATTGAGGTCTATGAATTCACTGAGCTTGGATCCTCCCTATTGGCTGGAGGAGTGTTGTACAGTTCAACATTACCAATACAAATGGAGAAAATAAATAAGCGATTTCTCCCCCTCCGTTATGTCGTAGTCCAACATCTGGCTACACATTTATATATACTGTATATTTTATTTATTGCAGGTATTTTTGTAGCACAATTTCTGCAGGTTTTTTATTTTTTTATTTTTACAGATTTGTTACATTTCAAATGCGATCCATATATTTAGTTAGTGGCTCTTTAGTTAGGGATCTTCATGTTGACCCCAGCAGTCTTTGATGGGAATGGGTATGGCTGGGAGGGGTAATATAATTTAGGAGACTTTCAGACTTGAAGCAGAAATATGGCGTAGCATTTATTGCTGGGCAGAGATCATCTCCTTATGTAAGAATTGAAAAATGTCTTTTGTGCTGCAGTAAATACTACCATGAGGCAAGGGGAGAGGAATGTGGGTTGGATTTTGTTGGAAATAAATATAGCTTGTATGGAGAAAAAAATCTATCCATGTGTACTTGTATTACTGTATACTGATGCTGACCAGAGATTCATCATTTCTTTCCTATAAAATGTTCATCTTAAAGAATTATATATAAAACTGCAGGTATGGAAGAGAATCAAAAAAGAAGAAAGAAAGAAGTCTCTTATAAACTTTTTTTTCCTTTTTACATGTACGAACATATAGAAATTACCGTATATTCTCATATTAACAAATGGGGTTGATTTACCAAAGGAATAGCGCATGCCAAAGTAAATTGTCACATAGCTTAAGGTGAAGTTAATAAAACATACACTTTTAACCACTTCCTTACTGGGCACTTAAACCCCCCTCCTGGCCAGACCAATTTTCGGCTTTCAGCGCTGTCGCATTTTGAATGACAATTGCGCGGTCGTGTGACGTTGTACCCAAACCAAATTTTTATCATTTTTCTCCCACAAATAGAGCTTTCTTTTGGTGGTATTTGATCACCTCTGCGTCATTTCTGATTGCCGCTATAAACAAAGGAAAAGCGACAATTTTGCAAAAAAAAAAAAAAAAATAATAATATTTATTACTTTTTGCTACAATAATTATCCAAAAAAATTTTTTTTTAAAAATTATTCATTGGGTTTGGCCGATATATATTCTTATATATATATATTTGGTAAAAAAATTTGCAATTGGTGTATATTGATTGGTTTGCGCAAACATTATTGCGTCTACAAACTATGGGAATTGATTTATGGCGTTTTTATTATTTTATTTTATTTTTACTAGTAATGGCAGCGATCTGCGATTTTTATCAGGACTGCGATATTGCAACAGACATGTCGGACATTTTTGACACTTTTTTGGGACCAATGACATTTATACAGCGATCAGAAATTTAAATATCCACTGATTACTGTATAAATGTCATTGGCAGTGAAGGGTTTAACACTAAGGGGGCAGTGAAGGGGTTAACTGTGTTCCCTCATTGTGTTCTAACTGTGTGGGGGATGGGCTGGCCGGGACATAACAGATCTCACTGATCCCAGCAACAGGGATCAGTAGATCTGTTTGTCCCCTGTCACAGGACGAAGAGCCGCCGTGTTTACATCGGCAGTTCCCCGTTCTGCAGCTCTGTCAGGCGATCGCGGGTCACGAGTGGACATCGAGTCCGCCTGACCCACGGGAACGCCCACACAGGGAGCGTGCACAGGGGACGACGTCCATGGTCGTCATCCCGGAAATTCAGATCCGCGCTGGAACCGTACTTCGGCAATAGTGCGGATCTGAAGGAGTTAAAAAAACACCCATGTGTCATGTGCAATATGACAGAAGATAAAAAAAATAGGATTTTTGCATATGATTGGATAATGAAAGTAAGCACCAATTCAGCTCATTCTCTAAAGTGCATATTTCCTTTGCTAAAGCAGGGTATACACAGACTTATAGAAGAAGTGCAGTCTGCTCACATAATTTGTAATAAAAACATCTTTGCCGTTCTGAAGCTTCCCTCCAACCACTTTGCATATTATTTTATATATACTGTGATTCTGTACTTGCCAAATATGCTGCAGAAATTTTAACTGTGGGCAGCTAAAGCTGCTGCCTGATTACTTCCTGGATTTACACAGAGGCACATCTCCAGCTCTGAAGCTCTCATTTGGCCCTCTTATGACTCCTCCCCCCTCCCTTCCTCGCAAACTCTCAGGAGAGTTAGAGAAAGTGCTGTGCATGATGTCAAACACCGAGGCATTTTTCCAACCAAGAAACAGGAAGTGTGCTGTATAAGGTATTTATTGGCAGAAAAAAAATGTTTTACTATCCAAAGTTAAAACAACAGGGCAGAAGATTTAATAGATGGAAAGATGAAAAAAATTACTGAAGGTTCGGCTTTAAAATGACCAGGTCAGCAGGGATCAGCCAATTTTAAGTGCATGTTCACTACTGTCTGACGACTGGCTTCTGTTGAATAATCATGCTGAAAAACTGTCATTCAATGGATGCAAGCGCTGATCTGTGTATTCTGGTGGGGGGGTGACGGCAGTCCCCCCTTCCAGAATACAATACCACAGCAGGGGAGATCCCTGCCTCACACATGGTTGCATTTTGAACAAAAAAAAAAATGCATATGCTGCATAGCTTTAGGCCTCATGCACACAGGACATTTTTTACAGCTGCTGTTAGGGGTGTTTGACGTTTTTTTTCGCTGCCTCTAAAAGCCCCTCCATGTTAGCCTATGTGTCCATGCACACAAAAACTGTCAGAGGCGTTTGGAGGCATAAGCGTTTAGGAGCAGTAGAAAAAAACGACAGCCTGTGCTTCCAGGAGCAGTAAAAATGGAAAACGGCAAAAGCGCAGGTAAACGCATCCACCCACGTTTAACATTTTTAGGCATTTTTACATTATAGGGAGTGTTTTTAATGAAAAAACGTGCAAAAACGCGCAAAAGCGTGCAGTAAATATGGCTAAATGGACGTTTTTAGCACTGCTGTAGTGCTGATTTTTTAAAACGTTCTGTGTGCATGAGGCCTAAGCCTAGTCCTTTAGTAAATCAACTCCATTATCTCTGGTGAAGCAGATAATATCAGGGAGAATTTCTTTTTATTAACCAACAGCCTGTCATAAATGTTAAACTATATAGTAAGGGGAAAACATTGCAATTATTTTAGAAACCTTGTTAAAAAAAAAAAAAAAAAAAAGATAGCTGAAGCTCAGTGTCTGCAGTCCTGGCAAGCCGCTTGTTGAGGGGGCAGACATTCAGACTCGCCCCCGAGCTGTGTACAGCAGCCCCCCTCAGTCCCCCTAATACTTACCAGAGCCCCATCTCTGTCCAGTGATGTCCAGGAGTGTCTCGGCCATCCAAGATTCTCCCTCCTGAGCTAAGGCACAGCAGTGGCACCATTGGCTCATGCTGCAGTCAATGAAAGTCAGTCAGCCAGTTAGGAGAGCGGGGGCGGGGCCATGCCGAAGCTCCATGTCTGAATGGACACAGGGAGCTGTGACTCGGCTCGGGTGCCCCCATAGCAAGCTGCTTACTGTGGGGGCACTGAACAAGAGGGAGGGGCTAGGATCACAGAAGAGGGACCCCAGAAGAGGAGGATCTGGGCTGCTCTGTGCAAATCCACTGCAACAGGCATAGGTTGGCGCAGCTTATTGCATTAGAGTGTGCACCCCAAAGCTCAAACACATGTGCGGGTGTGTATATGTATATATATGCATGCATACACACACAGACACACCCACAAACAAAATAAACGACAGGTTTGCCTTGTAACACCGGTGCACACATATAAAGATTTCAGTCTCTGCAGTCGACAGGCTGATGTGCACAGTACACAGCTCTAACCAGAGCTAGTCTTTTAAATGGTTTGTCTCACCCCAGCAGGCTACCATCCACAGCAATGGAGCTCTCCTCCCAACGTGCTGATGTCTTTTTCTCTCTAAGCACACAGCTCACTGACACCTTCTTATACCTGCCCCCAGGCTGACCCTCTACTACACCATCCATTTCTTTCTTGAAGTTTACACAGCCATCGCATGCAGCACAGCCAGGTGGATGACACCAGTGGAAGTCTTTTTATCACCCCGCGACTTCAGACTGGACAGTGAAAGCTCTGCAGCAAGCTGATAAGTTCGTCCCTCTGCTCACTCTGATCTCTTGCCCCATTAACACGTTCTTTGTCAACATGTTTGCATGCAATAAATAGAATTGGCCCCTAGCCCTGCTCTTCTCTCTCCCTGTGCTTCTGTATAGGGGACTTCAGAAGGCTGATACCAAGTCAAGGCATCCGCGATCTGATCCAGGCAGTTTATATAGCAGCAGTGGAAGCTGAAACTGGCAATTAACCCTCAGCTGAGCAGCTTGCTCCGAGAAGGGAGAGCTGAGCCCATCCCTGACAGTCCTAGCCCCCATCCTTAAATACTTATCTGGCTCCTCTCACCTCTCCAGTGCTGTCGCCGACTCCAGCACTGCTCCCCTCACTTCCTGCCTTCACAAGAGATACTGAGGGCAGTGGGAACCATGTGCTCCTGCTGCTGTCAGTCAGACTCCTGTGAGAAGGGAGTGGGGGCATGGCTTTCAAGCGCTGTGTGTGTATGTGTGGACGCACACAGCCCAACTTGGGAGTGTGCTTGCATGAGTGCCCCCATAGCACCTGGTTTGCTAAAGAGGCACCTGGAGCAGGAAGAAGGGTGCAGTGCCAGCGGGAGACTGCCAGAAGAGCAGAAGACAGTGTTTCTGTGTAATATCATTGCACAGAGCAGGTAAGTATGACCTCTTTCATAGTTCAGCTTTAAAGTGGATGTAAACCCACCACCCACCCAGTATAAACTAATGACACAGTATTAATGTATATATACATGCAAGCCTCCTGCATCTATCCCTACCTTGCAAATGTCCTTCCTGTAAGCACCAGTAGCTCTGTAAAACTCGGAAATCAGTGGGTGTCTGTGTTTGCTGGAGTTTGGTGGGTGGAGTTGTGATGTCACAAGCCTCCCCACCCACCTCTATACTGAGACATTGAGGAGGGAGGGAGTGTAAAACTTTCTCTGCTGTGTGAAGGAGATAAGCAAATTGCTTGTCACTCACAGAGCAAGGGGCTGTGTATTTCCCTGTTAGTCAGACTTTCTCTTCCTGAGAAAAAGATAAGCTGATTATTCACAGTTGGATTAAATCTTTGTGGCAAGACTAGGCACAGATGACATGACATGTTATACTCTACCAGGCAGAATTATTCATTTTTTTTCGGGTTTACATCCACTTTAATGCAAAAATAGGAACTAATGATACTTTAATTTTTGCTTTAAAATCACTAAAATTGCGAGCATAACCCTACAAGCAGCCACATGGGCATAGCAGGACCAATTGCTGACTGCAAAAATAAATAGAGCAGTGGCAATTGAAAAGGTTGTTCTCTTTATCTCTTGTCTGACTATTGCTAGCGATGCTCTGATCAGTTGCCTTACTGGTAAAATTTGGGCACTATGTAGCCAACATTACATCCACACAGCCTTTATAAATTCTGCTATCCCCTACTCCCTTCCTGTAGTATTGGTTTAGCTAAATCCTATGCCTCATTATCCCAGTCTCTAGAATCCCAATCATTCTCTGCCTGTACTTGATGTAATAAGATTTCAGTTTAATCTTGTAAAGTAGCATTTAATTGCCCTATTTATTACTTTGGCACATGCTTAGGAAAATAATTTGTTTAATACCATGCTTCTCTTTCTTTGTGTAGTTAAAGTAATTTGTCACTCAGACAAAAAAGAAAAAGATGTCTAATTAATAATTCAAAAACAACATAGTGTGTGTTCTGACTCTGTAGCATACAAGGTTGGCTATCAAAAGAACCATTGAAGATGGTAAAGGTCGCTTAGCGTGCAGCCATTTGTGAGACTGAAGAATGGGCTAAATGTCAGCGTAGCAGCAAAAGTGAAAACACCACTTTTTCTTCCAAATGACTGGTTTTAATTAATTACAGACCTTCAATTTTTTTCTTTCAACATAGTATCTTTGTAGTCTAGTTGAGAAGCTTAGCACTGCCCTTTTGGAAAATTGGAGATTGTAAGGCAAGGCAGCCAAATAGCGTTGTGGGCATTAGCTATCATTTCTGTAGGTGTCTTAATGTGGCATCATGCAATATACACTATAAATGAGTACTGGGCCATGCTAAAAGATCATTCTCTGACACTTTAGACTAGGGGTAGACAAGGAAGGCTGGGAAGATACAATCTGTCCCTAATGGAGCGGCCACTGAACTGCGTGATGCTATCATGTCAATATGGACTAAAATCTCTGAGGAATGTTTCCAACACCTTGTTGAATCTATGCCACGAAGAATTAAGGCAGTTCTTAAGGCAACAGGGGGTCCAACCTGGTACTAGCATGGTGTACTTAAAGCGGAGTTCCAGCCAAAATATGACTTTTAAGATAAAAACACCCCTAGAATACTCATGCCTCATGCAATGTAGAAAAGGTATGCTGTAAACTCTTCCCAGTTTTCTATTTGTGCAGCATCATTTTCTTTCTTTGTGAAGCTCCTGCACAGCGCAGCCATCTCCAGTGTGGGCATCTGAAGCTGCAGTGTCCTCCTTCCTTGATTCCATGCATGTTGGCTACCCAGCATGCACTTGCCTATCTCGCGCATTTGCAATGGGGTGAAATCACAGCCATGCCAAGCAGACCAAGATTTTCAATAGATGCCAATGCAAAACGGGAGAAGTGCCATGCCAAGCTGACCAAGATCTCCCAGGAGCCAATGCAAAACCGGAAATGATGTACAGCGCCTCAGCCCCTAAAGGAGGAAATGAAATTAGATAAAAAATAATAAAAATTGCCATTTCATTAGGCTGGGTTCACACGTATGTGAATTGGATGCAGATTAAACTGCATCTGATTCACAGGACACATTGTTTTCAAGGTGTCCAGTTCACATATGTGTGGTGCATTCGCACTTTGCATTGCACAGAAAATGTGTGCGTTTTCTGTGCAATGCGGTGCGAATTCCCAGCCCATTGTGTTCAATGGGAGCGCATCTAACACGGAGATGCGCTCTGTACTGAATGGGGATATTTTCCCCTGCTCGCGGCCCATCCCCCTCCCTCCCCCTGCAGCTGCTGCGCTATGAGAACGGACAGGAGCCACTGAACGGTGTCTCTGCCCCTTCTCGACAGCAGACAGGCTGGAATTCGCACCGGACTGGTGTCAATCCAGCCTCAAGGATGCGCATTAGTGCTGCATAGTGAGGAGTGAAAAATGTGGAACTCCGCTTAAAAGAGGAGTTTCGTCTGGGGAAAAAAAAATTAAGTTCACATCTACAAATACTGTTGCTGACTTTTATTATATGGATACTTACCTGCCCAGGGAACCCACGCTGTCGACACCCCAGCCAATTTTCGGATTGGCCTTCGGGTGCTGCCGCTGCCATCTCCACTAACGGAAACCGGCATTGAAGCCTTGCGGCTGCACTTTCTAACTGGCCCAGTGGTGGAGGAAGGAGGAGGGGGGGCCAAAATTCTGAGGGACGGCCGAGGGGAAGGGTATCTGTCAGGTACCTGTCCCCCCCCCCCCCCTCGCCCCTGAAAGGTGCCACCGGGGCGGGGGAGCAGATAAGCGGAAGTTCCACTTTTGGGTGGAACTTCGCTTTAATAAAGTGGTCAGTATGTCCTGACCTTAGATTGATACAGAGGGCTTTTGTGAGATGCTGTTCTGCATGTTTAATTCCCAAAAAAGAGTTCTCTCTCGATCTATAAGAACAGAACACAAAAAGGCAACATTACAGGATGTTGTAAACCGAGATCACAGTGACTACAATCTATACTTAAAATGCGTTTTATCAAGAAAGCCATGAACGATACCCAGAATCCTCTTTAAGGAAAACAACATGGCTCCAGTCGTCCTGTCATTATTAGTTAAACACTTCCCAAGCCTTGTCAACAGTTAAGGCCAAGCAGATGTTCGAGGATAATCGTGTTTAGTGAAAGGGATCTATATATGTTCTGACGCTTTAATAACCTCCCACAGGTCTGCTCATTAGCCAAGTGAGATTCACACTTTATTCCACAACCTTCAGGTTAAAAAACAACTAGATGACAGAAATGCTATTGGCTTCTCTGTAGCGACCTGGGTTGTCAGCGTGGCCCTTCCTGTTCCTTCTGTGAGGATAATGATTATTATTATTAAATCTAGACTAGGTTTTATCTTGAAACGTGATGGAAGAATGATAAGAGAATCTGGTGGATGTGTCGTCCTAGAAATGTGAAAAGGTCACTCCGGTCTGTGCTGGGGACAGCAACATTTTATGAGGTCGCTGCCTTTCCTTAATTATTTTTATATCATTGTCACATTTAGACCAGTAAGATAACTAATAATAAAATGAAATGACTTAAAGCTGCACATAAGGCAGATACAAAAACATAATTTAAAGTGAAGGTACAAATGCATCATTTAAAATGTTGTCACCCTGCCCCAGGTCAGCGGAACAATGTAGTCACACCCGCGTTTCAAATCTCCTAAACTTTGCCCTACAGGCCCCATTCTTTTCTGCATGATCTCCCAGAGCTGCTTCCCCTCAAATAAATGCTGCCCAAAGCCCCATCTCTTCACCACCACCCAGGACCGGTCATCCACCCCCACCAGAGTGCCCTCATCTCTCTCTCTTTCAGGCCACCTTACTGTTTTGTAGCCAAAAGCTCCAAGGTGCTCAACCTTGAAAATCCCATGTTTTCAATCTGCCTGTTCAGAACTAAGTATCGCATGAAACTTGAAGTATAATTAAAGGTAAAACTTCCTTTTTGGCTTTTGGACAGAGAAGAGAAGGATTAGAACACCTATTAGGATTTTATTGCTGTCTGTGCCCCCGTTAGGGAGATTCACCCTTTCTGTTTGTATTATTTACCATTATCATTGAAAGTGATGGAAAATCACAAATTTTGGGTTATCCCCAGAAAAGTAATAGAGGGGAAATCTTCCAATGGGAACACTAGTCAGGTGACCTGGGATTTCCTGCATTTGCAGGGGTTTGCTCTCACTTCCTGTTTTGACTAGGTGATAGGAAAGTGAAGTCTCCCCAGTGGAACACAGATGACAAAAAACCATCAGGGTTTATAACCTTCCCTTATTCTATCCGAATTTAAAAAAAAGCAGAAAATTGTTTCAAAAATGTACCGTATTTTCCTTTACGCAAACGCAATATTCCTTACGCACACATTCAAGATAACCAGCTGTTCATTGATGCTGGGTGCTGTAATGATCATAGGCTGGAAACTGTGGATACTCAAAGTGAAGAAATGTCATCAGCACACCAAGGATTCCTTGAAAGGGTCCAAAGCTTTATTCTGTGGTCACATGATAAGTATACAGCAACATTTCGGAGCCACGCAGGGCCCCTTCGTTGACCCTTTCGAGGAAGCCTTGGTGTGCTGATGAAATTTCTTCACTTCAAGTATTTTCCTTTCCTGACTCCAATCCATGGCTGCATGCATATGGTAGTAGCCAGAGGCGTAACTAGAACCTTCAGGGCCCCGGT
Organism: Glandirana rugosa; assembly: GCA_018402905.1. Lineage (NCBI taxonomy): Eukaryota > Metazoa > Chordata > Amphibia > Anura > Ranidae > Glandirana > Glandirana rugosa. The sequence continues at coordinate 187,387 of BLSH010213158.1, read as the reverse complement.
GCAAGAAATTATGAAGGGCCCCTTGACCCCTGGCCAGGGCCCTTTCCTCTTCCCACTGATCCTGGGGCCCTTTACGCCTATCGTGGGTCCCTTTATTATGGTACTGCAGTGGGGCCCTTTCACAAGTTCTGCAGCAGGCTCCAGGGGGACCAGGGAAGCACACAGGGGCCCTGGGAACAGCAGAAGACAAGTAAACTGGATAGAGGAAAATGGAGGAGATTGGGTCCTCTAAATGCCACCCCCGCCATCCCTCCTATTCAGGTGTACAAGGGAGGCACATGGGCCCCCTGGACCATGGGGCCCGGTTGCAATTGCAACCCCTGCAACCCCTATCGTTACGCCCCTGGTAGTAGCCCTGCCTACTTCTGCCCGCAGGACTAGTGCAAAGCTATAAAAAGTGAACGCCCACACTACAGCCCAATGCCTGTTCATCGCTAGGAACTAACTGGGTGAGTTTAGTATGCTGCCATGGATTGGCACCAGGAAAGTAAAAGGAAAGGAAAATATGCTAAATATTTGAAACAATTTTACATTTTCTATGGCAGCATACATGTGGTACATTAATAACTAGCTACCAGGGTAGGAAGCGTCAGCAAACCCTATCATATGTAAGCTACCGGCTTCCCACCAAAAACAGCTGTAGTGAGGTAAGCCCATCAGTAGTGCTGAAAAAATGTGCCATAGGAGAACCTGATTGGTTGTCCTGCCTATCATGTTGGCTGACATTTCTGCATAAGGTATACAGGGAATGGGCTGTTGTGTGGGCAGTAACTTTTATAGCTATGCACTGGTCTTGTGGGCGGAAATAGGTGGAGGTGCTACCACATGCATGCCACCATGTTGGCGCCAGGAAAAATGTTTTGCCTAGTTCTACTTTGAGACTGGGTTCACACATATGCGAATTGGATGCGGGTTTCCTCCGCATCAAATTTGCATAGCAGGAGATTGTGACCCGCTCTCTATGGAGCTGGTTCCCATATCTCTGCAGTGGCTGCAATTTGCACAGGAGTCCTGTGTGTCTTTTGGTCCATTTCAGGTCCAAATTCAGCCCAAAATTCGGGCTGAACTTGGACCTGAAACGGTGAATGAAGACGCCCCAGACTCCTGCTGTGAGCCAGAGCGTGCTGAGATGCTGAAAAAAGAACACAAGCTACTTTTGAGCTACAAGTTCAAATGTTTTTTTGGCCCAGTAGACTTTAATGGGCACGCTTGAAAAAAATATGCAAAATGTGCGCATTGGACATATTTTTTTTCCTAGTGACTAGCTTTCCATTGACTGAAAGCAATAATGAAAAAAAAAAGCCTGCAAAAATGTTTAATGAACCCTTACACGTGTTAAAAAAACATGTAAAATGTCCAAAGACACTCAGCTCAAATGTGAACACAGCCTTAGGTTTAGCAGGAAAAAAGAGCAAAGTGCAAGGGTAGTAGTGATGAGCGAGCCATGTACTTCAAGGAGTAGGCTAGCAATGGTGGCCTCCATGTTTCTCTTAGGAAGGTTTACTTTAATCATTAATTATTAATAACATTAATATAACTATCTTAAAATGGATCTTGCAGAATGTAGAATAGCTCAGACAATTGGACATGACCCTAGCTTCTAAAATGAACTTCTGGCTGAGTTTGTTGCGGCGAAATCCGCAGGCAGTGGGAGCGGGTACCTGTCAAAAACAGGTACCCGCTCCCACCCCTTCCCCCAAAAGGATCCAAATATGGTACCGGAGGGGGGGAGGAGGCAGACAAGTGGGGCTTCCCCTTTTGGTGAAACTCCGCTTTAAGCTTTGACAATAAAACCTGGAAGCTGATTGGTTTCCGTGTACAGCTGCACCAGATTTTGCACTCTCCTATGGGATGCTTTTATGCATGGTAGCTGAGCTGCCGTGCATAGAAATTAATGGAATGTCACTTTTTGAGATTCCATTTATTAATGAAAGTTTTTTTTAAAAAAAAAGGGGGGGGGGAGTAGTGCCTCGCTTCATAAAAACGTAAGGCACCCCCGTTTTTTCCTGGCAGCTGCGATCACTACCCTCAGCAAAAAACATTTTTTTCTTTTTTGTTACTTTATTGTTGAAATGTAACAAAATATTGTATTCAACTTTATGCACGGCGGCACATTGTTATGCGTTGAAGTGCATTGCAGAAAGCTGGGCTGTGTAAAATGCTATCCGCCCTACTATATTTCAGCGCACACCGCGCAGCGTGTGTTCACAAAGCAGTTTATTACCCGAATAATAGGAGCTTTGTTAGAAATCTAGAGACAAGTGGAGTCACAGCATACACACTATTCTCACAATCACTTATTCAATGCAGGCTTTTTCTAGACTAGTCCTGCCTCTACATCTGGAAAGACAGGAAGGTCTGCAAGACATTAGCAATGACTGATTAACACAATTACAGTGTCCAAGACATGCAACCAATGTAAAGATTGATTTTTTTTTTTATTTGTCTATATGGGGAAGCACGATAGAAATGGCACGAAATCAACAGTTCTCTATTAAAGAAAACCCTTACTTAGACAAATACAGAGCCTGTTATCAGGGTTGGCCCAAGACATTGTGCTGCCTGGGTCCAAGAATGAAATGCTGCCTCCCAAAAAAAAAATTCAAAAAAAATTATCTATATTATATCATGATCATTAAAACTAAAAAACTAAATTTATCAGGAAGTCAGATTTACATGCAACAGCGCATTGTCTACATGCAAAATCATATTCCATACCATTATGTTCAATTCCAAGGGGCGGGCTAGGGTAGTAAAGGCGCAGACTAGGGTAGAATATGGACAGGTCATGGTAGTATATGGATGGGTTGGGGCAGTATAGGGGCAGGCTGGGGTAGTATATAAACAGACTAGGGCAGTATAGTGGCAGGCTAGAATTGTATAGGGGCAGGCGGAGCAACCCAGGGGGCAGTTGTTGTCATAACACACAAAACTGCTGGGAAAAAAATGTTGGTCGTAAATCTCCTGGGTAAATAGAAGGAGAGGCAGCAGTGGTTTAATTTGCTGCCCCTTGCAAAGTGCTACCTGGGTCCAATAGACCTAGTGGGACCCATGGTAGGGCCGGCCCTGCCTGCTATTACTGAGCTCCTTCTGAACATGCTGATTGTCTGGCTGTCCCTGACCTCAGTACTTTCTTGATCATTGACCTGGAACAAGCATGCAGCAAGTGAAATTAGAAGAAAGATAGAACTCTGATCTGCACACCTCTCTGGGTCAGAGATTCAGGAGTCAGAATGTGTTGAATCCTCTGCATCAGAGTCAGGCAACTATCATTTTCAAATAGAGAGTAGCTGCTTTTGTCTTCTCCCAGTGCAGGTTTACTTTGACGTTAAAGCAGTATTAAACCCAAAAGCAAACATTTATTATATTGCAGCTTACCAATCCTTAGATGTGATGGCTACATTTGTTTTCTTTTTTATGTTTTCTTTCTATTTTCATCTGATGATCCAGCCAGCAAGCGTCTTGTTCTTCATAGGCTCAAGCACTCCAGTAGAATGTATCAGTTTACCACTTAACATTGACAGGGGTGATTAAAATTATTATCTTTTATTTATTCATATAAAACCTTTATCCCAAAATGAATGTAAACTTAATGAGAGAATTCTCATATACAGGATCCCATTGGACTTTATAGGCAGATAAAGTATATAGGCAGGAAAGATAGTAGTATAAAAATAGTTTGATTTTATTAATTATGTTGAAGTAAAAAATATATATTCACATATATCGGTCACATAGCATGGGAACAGGCCATGTGTGAGAGTACAAACATAAAAACATATTACAAGAGCATTTAACAAAGAGAGGTGCCACAATAAACTACAGTACTAGTAATATGGAATTCAATGCATGGGAGTTGCACACCTAAGCGACCACATTGAAGTGGGATCCAGGGGCAAATTCCATAGTCATCCCGACATGTTTCGGAGTTACAATCCTCCTTCAGGGGGTATTTGCATTGAAAAAAACAAAGTACATAGTCTGTAGATAGAGCATGAACAACAGTCATTTAACATGCAATATTCTAAGTAATAGCGTAGAATAGGTAAAAAGGCGCCTCCCACGGGGGAAGAACCAACACACTTACATCTGTACTGAGTGATACCAGCTACCCAAGTTTCTGAGCAGCCCAATAGGTCCAAGACTGATGTTTTTTGGACGTGGCAGTTTTTATGTCTTTGGATCCCTGTGATGCATTGGAGTTGCACACCTAAGCGACCACATTGAAGTGGGATCCAGGGGCAAATTCCATAGTCATCCCGACATGTTTCGGAGTTACAATCCTTCTTCAGGGGGTATTTGCATTGAAAAAAACAAAGTACATAGTCTGTAGATAGAGCATGAACAACAGTCATTTAACATGCAATATTCTAAGTAATAGCGTAGAATAGGTAAAAAGGCGCCTCCCATGGGGGGAAGAACCAACACACTTACATCTGTACTTAGTGATACCAGCTGCCCAAGTTTCTAATCAGCCCAATAGGTCCAAGACTGATGTTTTTTGGACGTGGCAGTTTTTATGTCTTTGGATCCCTGTGATGCATGGGAGTTGCACACCTAAGCAACCACATTGAAGTGGGTCCAGGGGCAAATTCCATAGTCATCCCGACATGTTTCGGAGTTACAATCCTTTTTCAGGGGGTGTTTGCATTGAAAAAAACAAAGTACATAGTCTGTAGATAGAGCATGAACAACAGCCATTTAACATGCAATATTCTAAGTAATAGCGTAGAATAGGTAAAAAGGCGCCTCCCATGGGGGAAGAACCAACACACTTACATCTGTACTGAGTGATACCAGCTGTCCAAGTTTCTGAGCAGCCCAATAGGTCCAAGACTGATGTTTTTTGGACGTGGCAGTTTTTATGTCTTTGGATCTCGGTGATGCATGGGAGTTGCACACCTAAGCAACCACATTGAAGTGGGATCCAGGGGCAAATTCCATAGTCATCCCAACATGTTTCGGAGTTATCTAAAAAAGTTCCTTGTGTGGGGAAGGAGGGATGTGGGGTGGCTTGAGAGGTGTGTGGGAAATGAGTGGTGGTCTTAGTGGAGTGTGGTGTGTGTTGGGCCGGAGTACTAACGTGTGTTTCATTGTGAGCTGTATCTCCACGCGTGCTACCTGTATCTGAGTGTGACATGTCCGATAGAGGAGAGGCGTCGTGGGAACTGTCTCCATGTCGGCAACGTTTAGAGCGTCGTAGGTTTTTGGATGTTCCTATAAGAAACGAGAGAGATGAAGAAACAGATGAATGCAGAGAAGTTACTGAGTTATTGTCACGTTTATGCGTCTTGGCATTACTTGAGGTCATACGTTTATTTGAGGTAGGTTGTTGCCATTTGTATGCCTTTCCCTCACGAAAGGCTTTTAAATCACGTTGGAGTTTTTGTCTTTGCTGATTAGGATGTCTTTGTTGAATTTCTCTAAATGAGATTTTAATTTTACTTCTAAATCAGACATAAGTGTGTGTGTTTGATAGGGTATAAGAAGTTTTTGCAACGTATCGATTTGATTTTCCATATCAGTCATACGTTTTTTGTATTCCTCAATCAGCAGAGACATCCTCATTTTTGAGCATGATTTGAGGTTATCTTCCCATGCTTTCTTAAAACTGGGATTGATATTCTCAAAAGAGGGGGAAATTTGGACGTGAAGTCTGAATGGATTAATGTCCCCTTTAATGTAATCTTCAAAGTTTCTAACATGCCAATATAGTAAGGATTTTTTTTTTCCAATATTTGACAAAGATTGATACGAGTAGACGTAATGACCGATTCAACTGCTTCATTTTTCTCAAAGTTATAATGGAGATTGGATATGAAAGAGGTCCACTGTTCACCCTGACATTCAGCCATGCTGGGAGAGGAGGGGAGAGAAAGGAGAGAAAAAACACAGGGAAAAAAAAACTAAAGGGAAGAGGGGATAAGGAGTCCGGTGTGTGAGGAGACTCACCGAAAAAGTGGGAAGCGCATATGTGTGGGGTCACTGTGAAATCTGGAGGGAGGGATATAGTGGGTATCTGCTATTCTGTTCAGACAAAATTGTATCACGGAGATCCTAAGACATGAAAACTGCCACGCCCAAAAAACATCAGTCTTGGACCTATTGGGCTGCTCAGAAACTTGGGCAGCTGGTATCACTCAGTACAGATGTAAGTGTGTTGGTTCTTCCCCCGTGGGAGGCGCCTTTTTACCTATTCTACGCCATTACTTAGAATATTGCATGTTAAATGACTGTTGTATCTACAGACTATGTACTTTATTTTTTTCAATGCAAATACCCCCTGAAGAAGGATTGTAACTTCGAAACATGTCGGGATGACTATGGAATTTGCCCCTGGATCCCACTTCAATGTGGTCGCTTAGGTGTGCAACTCCCATGCATTGAGTTCCATATTACTAGTACTATACTTTATTGTGACACCTCTCTTTGTTAAATGCTCTTGTAATATGTTTTTATGTTTGTACTCTCACACATGGCCTGTTCCCATGCTGTGTGACCGATCTACGTGAATAATAGATTTTAGCCACTTCAGTACCGGGCACTTTTACCCCCTTCCTGCCCATGCTAATTTTCAGCTTTCAGCGCTGTCACATTTTGAATGACAATTCCGCATTCATGCAACACTGTACCCGTATGCAATTTTTATCATTTTGTTCACACAAATAGAGCTTTCTGTTGGTGGTATTTGATCACCACAGTTTTTTTGTTTTTTTTTGCGCTACAAATTAAAACATTTTGAAAAAAAAAGTTTTTCTTTGTTCCTGTTATAAAATTTTGTAAATAAGTACATTTTCTCTTTCACTGACGTGCACTGATGAGGCTGCACTGATGGCCACTGGAAAAGACCTAGCCAGGCATCTAACATTTCAGAAAAAGGGCTTCAATGGCAGCCCCATTGAAGTCAAGAAAGCAAGAAAATTTAAGAAATGAAAGTAGAACTAAGGACAATTCTTTTATTTCGTTTTGGAGTGGAAAAGGACTCCTCCTCTCTATTTGTTCTCTTTACTTTTATCACCAAAAGTGAAAAAAATCCCAAAATTTGGGCTGTCAGCAGAACAGGAAATGATAGGAAATCTTCCAGCGGGGGACGGGTGGCCCTTGAGATGACCAGGGATTCCCTCACTTTGGAGGGATTCCCTTTCACTTTAAGTTTTGGCTAGGGGACAGCAAATTAAGGAAAATCTCCCCAATGGGTAGGGATTAATGTGAATGTACAATATATATGTAAAGCGCTGCGTAAATTGACAGCGCTATATAAGTACCTTAAATAATAAATAAATTCCCTGGCACAGCCCCCTCCCTCCTTCCATGTCATAACCCTCTCCTCTTCTGGGAGTGTAACATTACTGTCTGTGCTGGCCCAGCTCTTCCACTCCTTTTCTCATCTCCTTACATAACCTTTAATGTAGCTACTGGGGAGGAGTGAAGGAGAATGCTATAGAGCAGTGATGGCGAACCTTGGCACCCCAGATGTTTTGGAACTACATGACCCATGATGCTTAAATACACTGCAGAGTGCTTGAGCATCATGGGAAATATAGTTCCAAAACATCTGGGGTGCCAAGGTTCGCCATCACTGCTATAGAGTGTTCTGGGTCTGCTGAGATCATGTGCGAGATGGCAGCTCCCCTCTCAAAACTTTTGGATGTCTACACATTTTTTTACAAGCAAACGGGATGAATAATATAAATTATATGCACCCAGGTTCCACTGGGTGGAGAGGTGGGAAGCCAGCAAATGTCTGTTCCCTGTCTTCCCCTTCTTCTTCCCTTTTTTTAGTCAGTATGACCTAAACAATGGCTAGAGAGGGATTTCAAATAATTTAGAACATTTTTAATATTTTTTCTTTGTTTTGATCAGAATTTAGATCGATGAAATTGAATTGTGCACTTGTAGGTGGAGTGGAATTGAGCACTAGACTGGAATCTCATTGTCACATTCACAGGTTTGCCACTCTGAGGTTTCTAGGAACTTGACAGTTGTATATTTCTTGGGCTCATTATTTATGTCTCCGACTGTTCAGGTTAATAAGCTCCCATTTAAATTGGTGTGGGTGTTATACACCGATCAGCCATAAAGGGAATATCTCATTACAATGGCATCTAAAAATTGGTGGGATATATTAGGCAACAAGTGAACATGTTGTCCATGAAGTTGATGTGGTGAAAGCAGAAAAAATGGGCATCACAGTTTGTTGCGTATGGGACTGTGAAGCCCATGGTGCCCCACAGCCAAAAGCTTCTACAATGGTCACATGAACATCAGAACTGGACTACGGAGCCATGGAAGAAGGTGGCCTGGTCTGATGAATCACGTATTCTTTTTACATCATGTGGATGGCCGGGTGCATGTGCATCACTTACCTGGGGAAGAGATGGCACCAGGATGTGGTATAAGAAGGCAAGTTGGCAGTGCTTTGGGCAATGTTCTGCTGGGAACCTTGGGTCCTGCCATTCATGTGGATGTTACTTTGGTGCCCGTGCCTCAATGGGTCAGGGCTGTTTTAGCAAAAGGGGGCCATACTCCATATTAGGTGGGTGATCATAATGTAATGGCTGATGGGTGTATGTAAAGCAGCAAGGACAATGTAGAGCAGTATGCAAAAATTCTTTCACCTTTATAACCATTTCCTTTACCTTTTACAATTTATTATATATTTGCTTAGCCTTTTTTGTTTTCTCAAATGTATTAAAGCAAACTTTTCCCACTGAGGTTTGTTTTACTCCCCCCATATCCCCACAAGAACATACTTACCATTGTTTCACTCTCTATTACTGTTTTGGACTGGGAGTATGTACATGGTCCTTCCAGCTTCTGAAGAGCATGTGATGACCTTCGCCCAATAAGTCCATGATAAGTCCATTACCCACTGTTAGCTAGAACTTTACCAATTTGTAGCTTACATAGGGCTTTAAATTCACTCCTAGCAGCCGAATGGAGCGATGGAGGAGTGAAAGGAAGGTGAGCATAGGCATGCACACAGGGCGTGCAAGATGTGTCTGGGCACACCCTAATCCCTATGTGCAACACAGATTCCAGGGAACAGCACAGGGAAGGGCCAGTAGATACATAATTTACCAGCTCATTACTTTTCTGAATGAACGCAGTGACCCAGATAGCAAGGATAACTTGCCACATATTTGTGGCAGCATTGAATTGTAAGTCTGTTAACTTGCTGCACATTTTCATTGGCAGGTTGTACACTTGCAGATCACTTAAAGCACAAGTTCTAGTTGCCACTTTTCCAATTTGTAGCAAATTTGTGTCTCTAGCAAGAGCAAAGTTGCAGTGGTGAGTTTGCAGCAAGAGCTCTGCAAGTCTACAGCATGAAAATTCAGCCACAATGACCCCTGTGGTGGGAGGACTATTGTACAACATAACCGAACCAGAACGAGCAGCAGACTTGCAGAATGTTTGCAAAGAAAGTTGATCTGGAGTGGTGAAATCAGGACTTACTGCAATTGTGCAACAAACTTGTGAAGCCTGGCAAGTCTAGCTATAGCTTAGCAAGTCATTTTCAAACTTGCAACACAATTGCTTGCTATCTGGGGGGTGATGAGTACCGATCAATCACTGCGTTCATACATAACTGTGTTTACTATGCTTCAGTTCGTAAATGAAAGGGAAGCTGCTCATCACAGAGCACTTCCTATTCATTCACTCCCCGGTGCAGCTGAGAAAGGGACTGGGAAATCTCTGTCCTTAATCCCTCTCTCTGTTTCAAAACAGAAGGAGTTTGAGCTTTGGGATGCACTCACACCCTAGGGCAATAGGCTGTGCACACCTATGAAGGTGAGTATTTACCTCTGTAGAGGTCCAACATGAAGGAGAGAACAGCGTGACATAAATATTAACATTTCAACACATTGGCCTGCATTCAACCCTGAGCTGAGCAAATTCCTGGTGATTGTGAAGTGTTTTTTTTTTTTCAGGAGTATTGCAGGCATTTGATTATGGGGTTTGTGCATGCGTATCAAGCTGCAAGAGTTTGTTTCCTGGGCTGGGCAGGGGGAGGAGAGCAGTTCTATAGGAGGAGTGGAGTTCTTGAAGCATAAAATGTGTGCATTGCGCACTTACAGGCACTCCAATTAAAGTCTTTAAGACCAAAAATATCCGAATACGCTCATATAAAAGCTTATATTTAGCAATGATAAAAAAGCCTATTTTGAATTTGAGAGAATAATGAGAAAAAGAATAACGAGAGAGGATAATGAAAGAGAGAGAGAAATATGAGAGTGAGAAATTGCATAAGGTGCACTTATGAGCCCCATGGTGTCCAGCCCATTATGCAAAATGAGGTGCTATTTTAGTTTTAATGCTTTTTTTAAGCCATTTCCCGGCTGTGCTATAGCCGAATGATGGCTACATCACAATTTCACATTTCCGAGAAGGCACAATTAACGTCCTCCCATGATCGCAATTCCCACAAACCCCCTGCAGCATGCATCAACAGCTGATCACAGATCGGAGTAAAAAGCCAATCACAGTGGCTCTTTACCATGTGACCAGCTGTGTCCATTCACAGCTGATCACAGTATAAACAGAATTTGCCAGTTATTGGCAATCCATTCCGCGCGCTGAGAGGCGGTAAGTGGCAATCCACACAGGGACATCTACACTAATAATCAGGGCACTGATCATCAGTGTCCTGATTATCGGTGCAGCCCCAACAGTGTCCATCAATGATGCCTATCAGTGCCCATCATTGCTACCTATCAGTGCCCATCATTGCTGCCTATCAGTGCCCATCAGTGCTGCCTATCAATGCCGCCTATCAGTGCCCATCATTGCTGTCTATCAGTGCCCATCAGTGCCCACCAATTCCGCCTCATCAGTGCCCATCATTGCTGCTTATCAGTACACATCAGTGCTGCCTATTAGTGCCACATATCAGTGCAGCCACATCAGTGCTCCTCATCAGTACCCATCAATGCCACATCATCAGTGCCACCCTATCAGTGCCCATCAGTGCAGCCTATCACTGCCTATCAGTACAGCCTCATTTGCGCACATCAGTGAAGGAGAAACATTGCTTATTTACTAAATTTTATAAAAGAAACCAAGAAAAACATCATTTTTTTTTTCAAAAATGTTGGTCTTTTTTCATGTATTTAGCAAAAAATAAACCCAGTGGTGATTAAATACTACCAAAGAAAGCTCTATTTGTCTCAAAGAAATGATAAAAATTTAGTTTGAGTACAGCGTTGCATGACAGTGCAATTGTCATTCAAAGTGTGACAGCAATGAAAGCTGAATATTGGTCTGGGCAGAAAGGGGGTGAAAGTGCCCGGTAGGCAAGCGGTTAAATAGTTTCCTTTACTCCATATTATTACTCCTGTTGTGGCTAGGACAAAGGGATACAGGGAAAAAACTGAGGAGAGGGTAATACCCTAGATTATTCTATTCAAAATGAAAAGATTTTCCTTCTAGATTGTAAGCTCTAACGATCAGGGCCCTCTGATTCCTCCTGTATTGATTTGTATTGTAGCTGTGTTGTCTGCCCACATGATGTAAAGCACTGCACACACTGTTGGCCCTATATAAATCCTGTATAATAATAATAATTTGCCTTTAGTGTTACCAACCGCCCGCCGTGGCTTGACGGCGGCAACATGGTTTGTTATTGCGAAACGCCGTCACCTGACACTGTGTTCCGGGGGGGCAGGGAGCGGGTAGGGCGGACTCAATCTCCGCCGGCTACCCGCGAAGGTCCCCCCGCAGTGAGAGAACGGAGGTCCGTGTATGTAAACACGGATCTCCGTTCTGACAGAGGTGGAAGGGCTGTAATGACAGGCTTCCTGTATATGGGAGCCGTGATCACTCCCCTCCCCCTGCCAGCCCAGCCCCCATACAGTTAGAACACAGTTAACCCTTAGAGCGCCCCCTTTCAGGTTAACCCCTTCCCTGCCAATGGCATTTACACAGTAATCAGTGCATTTTCATAGCATTGATTGCTGTATATATGCCAATGGTCCCAAAAAAGTGTCAAAATGGTCCAACATGTCCGCCACAATATCGCAGAACCGCTAAAAATCGCAGGTCGCCGCCATTATTAGTAAAATATAAAAAATAAAAATAAAAACCCCATAAATTAACTCTCATCATTCATAAACCTTGCAACTTTTGCGCAAACCAATCAATAAACGCGATAGCAATTTTCTTTTACCAAAAATATTAGGAAGAATATAAATTGGCCAAAGCCGTTGAAAAAAAAAATTTTTTTTGGATTTGTATTTTAGCAAATAGTAAGAAATATTGTTTTTTTTTTTTTTGCAAAATTGTATTTTTTTTTTTTTTCGTTTATAGCAGTGATCAGAAATGACGCAGAGGTGATCAAATACCACCAAAAGAAAGCTCTATTTGTGGGAAAAAAAGGATGCAAATTTAGTTTGGGTGCAACGTCGCATGACCGCGCAATTGTCAGTTAAAGCGACGCAATCGCAAAAAGTGCTTTGGTCCTAAACTGGGAAATCCTTCCGGGGCTGAAGTGATTAAAAACAAGACTTCTTTCACCTCTGTAGCTATAGACATTGCTAAATGCATGCACAAAATTACATTTCATTATATTCTATTGGCTGCAGCGTGGCTGATTCCAGCGCCGCACAGTCCAAAAGTGCCAGATATAAACGGTCCGAAAAAATTCGCAACAGAGCAGAGTTTCTTTTTGGAGAGCAACTGTCTGCCAGCCCTCTAATGGCAACAACCAGCAGGTATTTCTAAGCTAAAAGGGTTCATTTTCACAGGCGACTGGGAGGTGATATGTCGCATGATTACCGTTTGTTTAACCCTTGAAAGCCCCAGCACCATGCATTACACACAGTTGCAGGGTGCTTGCAATGCAGACCTATTCAGTTTAATGGGCCATGTTTGGCGGTGGTACTACCTGTTGAACGTAACCTGAGGTATAAATTTTGCTGCAGCGTGACTCTCTGACCACCATGTTAGGTTGAGGCGGGCAGTTGGGGGTGGTAGAACCACGGCTCAACTATTTTTACCATTCCCTAATCGCAAGTGTGTAAGCCCCAAATGCAAGGTACCCAGTGAAGGAGGGACCACACACACACAGTCCTTGATTGTTATTCATTTTCTTATATATTGTATATAGATAAGCAGTAATGAATAATGACTGGAAGACACTGATATAAGGTAATGCAACAATTTGTGTATATACAGTGTTACCAGGCTTGGGTCTGTATTACCGGAGGACGGCTACTGCTGGAGGAGTTGTGGTTTGTGCAGTACCAGAACAACACTGTAACACTGCTAGGAAGTTTTGTTACTTTTCCAGTTAACACAATGTTCCTTTTCTGTAGGTGTTGTCCATGTCCTGACTGTTCTCATCAGGAACCTCTCCCTGAACTAATCACTTTAGCTCTGACCTACCAGTTGCTGTAGGCACACCCGAATGACACAGGAAACACTATATATAAGGTTCCCGGACAAGATGGCCACCTCAGATCTCAAGAGATTGCAGTGTTCAATCGGACAGTTGACTTCTTTGAGATCCTGACGGAGTCCATAAGGTGATAATTCCCTTATCAAACTCCACTTCATCTGTGGCAAAGCACAAAGCCACCTATAGGTTGGAGGAAAACCTCTACCTGCCTGCGAGCGTAAACAAGGCCCTAGAACCTGACTGAAACCAACTCTAGCCACTTAACAACCGCTCCATAGACAAATGACGTCTACAGAGCGGTTGCTTAATTCTGGGAGGACGTCTATTGACGTCCTCCCAGAATCGCGCTTCCCGCGCGCCCCCTGGGAACATCCGTGACCGTCGGGTCCGGGGGACCCGACTGATCA
>BLSH010213158.1:157849-171406 GCA_018402905.1 Glandirana rugosa | reverse complement strand
CCTGACGTTGCTCCCTGCATGTTGAGCCTCTGTATGTGGCCAGGCTGTGTAAAAGTGTCACACATGTGGTATCGCCATACTCAGGAGGAGTAGTAGAATGTGTTTTGGGGTGTAATTTGTGGTATGCATATGCTGGATGTGAGAAATAACCTGTTAACATATGACAATTTTGGGGGGAAAAAAAATAAATAAAAAATTCATTTTGCAAAGAATTGTGGGAAAAAATTACAACTTCAAAAAATTCACCATGCCTCTTACTAAATACCTTGGAATGTCTACTTTCCAAGAAGGGGTCATTTGGGGGGTATTTGTACTTTCCTGGCTTGTTAGGGTCTCAGGAAATGAGATAGGCCGTCAGTAAATCAAGTGTGATCAATTTTCAGTGATTGGCACCATAATTTGTAGACTCTATAACTTTCACAAAGACCAAATAATATCCACTAATTATTTTTTTTTTTTACCAAAGATAGGTAGTAGTATAAATTTTGGCCAAAATTTATGAAGAAAAATTACTAATTTGCAAAATTTTATAACAGAAACGAAGAAAAATTCATTTTTTTACAAAATTTTCGGTCTTTTTTTAATTATAGCGCAAAAAATAAAAAACCCAGCGATGATTAAATACCACCAAAAGAAAGCTCTATTTGTGTGAAAAAAAGGACGCAAATTTCATATGGGTACAATGTTGCATGACTGAGTAATTGTCATTCAAAGTGTGAGAGCGCTGAAAGCTGAAAATTGGTCTGGTTGTTAAGGGGGTTTAAGTGCCCAGTTGTCAAGTGGCTAGAGTCTCTGTTGTGATCTTTAGAGATCTTTGAGAATGTATTACTTCACAGAACAAACATGTAGGCAGGTGCAGTCTACTGTCTCTTTGGAGTGAAAGTCAGGAGGAACACAGTTCCTCTGTGGTTTCCCGGGTCACTGGGGAAGAATCCAATAGGCAGAGCCTATTTAATGCCTTGGCTCCCAGGTTTGGTGTGCATTTAAGAGGTGTAGGAGCCCCAAACGTTGGAAAATAATGTCAGCAGAGGCACCCGAATATGAAGGAGAAGCTGAGAAATGGATTCTTTATTGATTTGATATTTATTGCTCACTGAATGGTATAAAATACCGTACAATGCGTTTTGTTGCACCACACTGGCCACTTCCTCAGGATGGTGCATTAAAGACTTTAAACAGCTGTGATCTGTCTCTCGTGCTGATCGTGAGTGTGCTTGGCACGCATTTGCGAGTTGGTAGAGTAGGGACAGGTACCCTTCCTGGTAAAAACAGTATTAGTGGTAGGGAAAATTTCCTAACGAGGATGGAAAGTGTAGGGCTCGCAACTTTTCTGGACACCTGCCTGTTCAGCACATGATGACCAGGCCGCATTCTTCCCCTCTCTACAGATGCTGACAGTTTAGCTGTACTCTCTACACGCTGTTGGAAATATGAGTGTTCCCGGTTGGGCTTTCATCACACTGGGACTGAGTCCGCCGCACCACACTGCACCCCACTTACATCAAGCTAGAGATGCCAAGGAAGGCTGGTTTCAAAGCTATTTTACTGCCTTATAAGAATATGTAAATGTTTAAATGCCCATACTCTGGGCACAGGTGCACTTTAATGTGCTTGCATATAGACATAAAGGAGATTCCTTAAGACACAGTTTAAATGGTGTGACGTCACTTATGATAATGCAACATCCGGTCGGTGGTACTTACACCGCCTTCCGGTACCCAGTGTGGTGGCAGCCATCTTGCCCTATCTCAAGCTGTATAGACCAAGTGCCGGTATACATAGGCACCTGCACAAGTGAGTGTAATAGCTGTATCCAGTGTTGCCAACCTCCCCCAGCGTTTTTTACTGGCAGAACATGGAAAATTTACTGGCGGAGCACATTTTTTTTACTGGCAACCTGAAAAATAACTGAACTCCTATTAAAAACTAAGACAATTGATATTTAAACACAACATGGAAACACTGACAATACCCATATCAAGTAGTTTGTCCAGTTTACACTTAAAAAGTCAGCACAGCATAACAAAATTATCAGATCCTAATATTTATAGACATTTGTAAAAATCACTGATTTTTACAAACTGTCAGTAAATTTACTGGCGGTTGGCAACACTGGCTGTATCTTTGTTATTTTAATAATATTTTAATGGTTTTATGCTATGAGCTTTCTCTATGCCATTCTTTCTGGAGCGGAGGTGTTTCACCAGAGGAACAGGCTATCCCCAGTGTGGATGGTGGTACTTATTTGAGGGGAATAGCCCAAAGGTGCATAGTGGCCCAACTAGGAATAGCGAGTCCATACCATCTGGTGAGTGTCTGTCCATGTAGGGATTTGGAGCAGTTTGAAGTGGAGCATCTTTGACTTATCGTTCTGAAGACCACAAGCAATTGGTCCTTAAAATAAACTAAAACAATTAGCAGCAGGAATATCAGTGGACTTTATTATTGTATGGCCATAATTGTTATTGAGTATTTGCGCATTTCATAATTAACACATTGTAGCACAGTTTCTATTTATGTTGATTGATATATATATGTTTAAGGGAGTGCGTTTTTGTAACCGCAGCAGCATACTTCATCATATTTTACAGTTTTGCACTGTCACCTTGGTTTGTTACAGTTCCATGGCGCGGGGTACATTTTATATATTCAATTGCATATAGCCCGCAGTTTATTTAATAAAATGTGCATAGAACTTTGCAGCCACAAAGATCTATGGATCTCGGCATTCAACAGGTGGGGTGGCCTATGAAGGCCATATAGCATATAGTTGAAATCAAGGCCTGACCACACGCAATGAGGGCTGATGTGCAGGATTGTGTAAATTCACTCCCACCTAGATTTGAAAGCTATAGCTGTTATTGGGGGCAGTACTCTATACACTAAGGCAAGAGGTGTCTGTACACATTGAATTTGGGTGTTGCTGAGTAGGTTCCTTCATTCATAAAAACAGTGAGTGTGGGGAGTATATACTCTGACACTGTAGGAGGCTTGCACAGTAGGTGAGGCAAATGGATGGTCAAGGGCCAGGATCTATTTAGCCTTCATCTATTGGTTGTATCTTCCCTAACCATGATGGAGCATCTACTCCCTAATCTGGGTCTACAATGGGGAAGAATTTAAATTAAAAACATATTAAGCTAAATATTTCAACCAAGCTAAGTTGGCTTCTGTTTATTCTACAAACCACAAACTATGTGAAAACTCCAGCTGTTGTTGTTTTCGTGGCCAGGACCCAGTTAAATAGCTGTAGAGAACTCCCAAGCATTGCGCAATTATTCATTTTAATTTGTTTTTGCATTAACCCACAGCACAGTAAAATTAGTTTCAATGATGTGCCAGCCACATGTTGTATAAAGATAACTGGTCATAACAGAAAAATGGAAGCCCTTAGGAAGTTAATTGCTATTCTGCAAACATTTCTTCTATGTCCATCTACTTATACACTATATTATCAAAAGTATTGGGACGCCTGCCTTTACATGCTCATAAACTTTAATGGCATCCTAGTCTTAGTCCGTAGGGTTTAATATTGAGTAAGCCTACCCTTTGCAGCTATAATAGCTTCAATTCTTCTGTGAAGTCTGTCCACAAGGTTTAGGAGTGTCTCTAGGGCAGTGGTTCTCAACTCCGGTCCTCGGGACCCCCCAACAGGCCAGGTTTGCAGGATAACTGAAATACATCACAGGTGATCTCATTTGCTGCTCAGTGATTGCAGTATTCTAGTCTGCATCTCCCCAAGGTAATACTTAAAATCTGGCCTGTTGGTGGGTCCCGAGGACCGGAGTTGAGAACCACTGCTCTATGGGAATGTTTGACCATTCTTCCAGAAGCGCATTTGTGAGGTCTGGCACTGATGTGGACGAGAAGACCTAGCTTGCAGTTTCCGCTCAAATTAATCCCAAAGGTTTTCTATTGGTTCAAGGTCAAGACTCTGTGCAGGCCAGTCAAGTTCCTCCACCCCAAACTCACTCATCCATGTCTTTATGGACTTACTTTGTGCGCTGGTCCAAATCATTTGGTGGAGGGGGATTATGGTGTGGGTTATTTTTCAGGGGTTTGGCTTGGCCCCTTAGTTCCAGTGAAGAGAGCTCTTAAGGTGTCTGTATACCAAGACATTTTGGACAATTTCATGCTCCCAACTTTGTGAGAACAGTTTGGGGGTGGCCCCTTCCTGTTCCAACATGATTGCACACCAGCGCCCAAAGGTCCATAAAGACATGGATGAGCGAATTTGGGGTGGGATTATACACTGCTGTAGCCTCTAGCAATAATCACTATCTTCTCCCCCCTTCGGGAGCCGACAGTAGGTCGGCAGGAGAGATTCCCCTGTCAGCACTGTTTGTGTTGATGGGGAAATTGTGCAAATGTATTTCCTGCAACCCGTGGTTGTAGGAAAGAAATTTGCATCGTGTATGGCTGGCCTGAGTTCAACTTACCAGCAACCAGCAACCATCTTTAACTAATATTAGTTGTGTAGATAACCTCAATCACTCCGTTCCAGGCTCTCCATCCCCTGCTCCACCAACTGATGGTTGCTGTCTCCAGATGATCCGTACACAATATCAAACAAACAAAAAAAGAAATAGCCGCTCTCCTTCTTAAAGCCCAGAGTAAAATGTTTAGATATAGTCAGATACAAGGCTAATCCACCTGCTCCTCTCTCGCGTTTCACTGCGCTAGGATTACGTTCCTAGTGGAATGAAACGTGTTAGAGCAACTGGTGAATTAGCCTTGAACCTAACTATATCTCTTAAGTTCAATCTGTGCGTTTTCTTCTTTGCTTGTTGGAGAAATGAGTTTTGGGTGAGCGTTACCTCCGTCTGTCATGAAATCCACAGCCACCAATGAGGATTTGCTCTGGGGTACTCTGAACATGGAGCCATCTGTACCTGACTTTGCTTTCTGGCAATGCACTCCTAGTATAGAGCTAGAATATTATTTCTGTGCAAATTTGGCTTTTGTTCCGGATTGATTATCTGGAGTTTTCTGGTGCATGTATAGAGTATAATCACATACACTAATAAACATATTCTTCATTTTATGCAGGTCCCGGAGAAATGGCTTTTTGGCTGCTGCTGGCAACACTGATGCTGGTCTGCCAAGGTGGCTTCAGCACCGCAAGTCAAGGTAAGACCTGTAATTTATATGGGAGTGCATACATTTTATAGAGCGCAAGAGCCAACAATGATTGTCATTTTTTTGTGTTTCCTGTGTTCTACGAGTTGAATCATTTTGCTCTCCGGTGACCGGATAGATGAATGAAATTTATACTGATTCTGACTGCTTGTGGCCAACATAATTGTGAACTAAAAATGTCATTGGAATGGAAACTCTTTCTGTATTCAGACATCTTGCTAATGGAAGCCCAGTTTGGCTGATATACTGTATCTCTCTTCATGACACTATTTTGTTTAAACTATTATTTTCTGGCTGTTTCATCTGGTTTGTGCTTTCTTGCAAGTGGTGTTTATATCAGTTGCATTACTTAAAGGAGACCTATCAGTATGTTGTTGTTTATCATTAAAAGGCAATTCAAGGCATATTCTGTCAAAGTCATTATGAGAAAAACATGCTGGGAGAGAACAATGTCTTCTGAATGTGCAGAAGGCAGTAGTTAGCATTTCCCTCAGCAGGAACCGGCTGAGATTCAAACCATTAATGGACAGGCTGAATGTACCCAAGTTGATCATGTAAAACCAGCCTGCCGGATTTGCTTCCAGTTATCACAAGCGGATGCTATAGCCACTAGCGATAATCACTCTTTTCTCCCAGCGGGGACAGCTGGGAGAAGACGATGCCTCGGCAGGAGGAATTCCCCTGTCTGTGCTGATGGGGAAATTGTGTACATTTTTGGCTGCAACCTGTGGCTTTGGCTGTCCTTGGCTAGCCTAAGAGTAAAAAATGCCCCAGCATCAGTATAGGAGTAGACAATGTTTCAGGCTTGGTTGTCAGTGGGAGGAACAGTGCCCTGTCATTGGTGTTAGTGGGAGGAATAATGCTCAATTGTTTATCTCTGTGGGAGGAATTATGCCTCATCATTGGTCAGTGGAAGGAATAATGCCCCATTGTTGGTGTCAGTGGAAGGGATAATGCCTCACCGTCTTGAGAAAGATGGACTGAGCTTCATCAAAATGTTGACAATAAAAATGCTGCTGTTCTGATCTATCTCCACTGCAAGACTAATGCCTCCATACCAGTTTTCGATTTGTATGGATTTCTTTGTGGGTGAGCACCTGAGCATTTACCTAAGAAATAGAGTGTAGTGCGGTGCGCAGTCCCCCTGATGAAGTCACGTGTTCTGTGACGTGTAAAAAAATGGGGCGGGACTTGGATGACGTCACAATGCTCGATCTGAATATGGAAGTGCAGTAACTCTTACAGTTGAAGCAATATTGGACAGGGTCGCCAAACTTAAATATAAATCTGGAAACATCTGGTGTGATTTAGCACCTAAGCAATATGAGTGTGTTATTATTGTATTTGAAAAAAAAATAAATGTTTTAAAAGGATAAGTACCATTTTAGTGTTTTGTTTGCATGGTACTGAGCAGAGTAAAAGGAGGAGGTGTTTATCAGGCTGTGGAGGATAACAGCAGGTATACCAAGGAATCAACTGTGGTCCAAATAAAAGGGACAAAAAATGCAGTTTGACCGCGCATACAATGTGAGGTCAAATAGCTCAGATGAGAGTACATCTGGTGGTGGTCATGCTTACAGTGAATATGAGGAGCACTGAAGGTGGAACAGTCCTAACACATATCTTACTAAGGGAAATCCTTGGAGGACTTTTTCAATAGTTAGGCTTGTTTTATGTGTTTTATTCTGTTTAAGTTTATTTTCAAACATTTATTTTTTTACACACTAGTGCTGCACAGTTGCTATTGGATTTAATAATGTGTTGATTAGTATGGGAGCCATACTGGGTGCATAGCAGCTGGATTTTTAGATGGTGATTAATTATTGGTTCAGTTTTTTACACATCAGTATAAAAATCCAACACAGCATACTTTTAATAGAGTGCAATGGATACCCTTGGGACTGTTTAATGCTTCATGGTTGGTGTCAGTGTGAAGAATAGTGCCCCACTGTTGGTGTCAGTGAAAGGAATGAGGCCTCTCTCTCTTGTCACTCTGTTACAGATACAGGGCGTTGAAAATGTGACAGCCTCTAGGAGAGGTGGGGACAGTTTTAGAATCCTTTGGAAGTTTTTTGGATATTTACCCTTCAAACTAGGATTCCCATAGGTCTAAACTTCTAGTGGGACCTGACCAATTACTATGATTGAGTATCATTTATGGTTTTGTTTAATCTATTAGATATAAATGTTTTATGATGATTGTGAACACAGATATTTGGAGATAAGGAAACCTACTGGTCCTAACATAATATACCTAATTAAAAACAACATATGAAAAACATATGTAAAAAGCATATAAACAGGCAGGATTTAACCTTGAACTAAATCAAATTAGCAATCAACAGACATTAAAAATGTCTGCGATTGTCCAGTGGTGATATATATAATTCCAACTCTATACTCTAATTCCAACTAAAAAAAAAAAGTGTAAATATCATACAATTCATTGGGCAAGCTGGATCAGATCTATTATGGATAATAAGATCTGTGTTTTTATAATTTTGTAAATTCATTTTTAACATTAGATTTGGTATAACAGTGAATGTGAAACAGCTGCAGACATGAGTTGATTTGGCACTTCTGGGGCCGCACGCATCTCTGTGTATGTAAGAGGTGATGGCTGATGTCACAGACAAGTCTTCTTTCCCAGTGGATGCCTTTTACGGGAATATGCGTCGGGAGGAGCGATTGTGACATCATCCCGCACAAGCAGGCTGGTTCAGACCGCTGCTGTGTTTGTGTCCGATGTTGACCTCAAGAAGCCTAAATGTAAGTGTATACTTTGTCTTTAATAAAGCAATGTAAGCATATTACACTACGCGGCTTCCCTTTCCTTTCTGCATGTATTGAGAGTGCCATCATGGGATCCTAAGACCTTTGGCACCGTGGAAGTTAATCCTTCTGATGTAACGCTACTTCCATTCAGAGCCTTCCTCCACAGTGATTTCTGGAACTGCAGAGTTCATTAACAAGTGCATATGATCTCTTTAATGACAGATCCAGCTCTTCTGGTAAGAGGCAACGGTGGAGGGAACTTTTCAGTTCCTATTATCACTTAGGTGGTGTTGGTTTACTCCCAATATTATTTTTCTTTTATGGACATTTAGTTTGAGAGCTTAATTACACATTTGTGACTTTGAAATTTTTTGTTCATTTTTTATTTTTATTTATTTTTTTTTATTTCTCACTTTTGATTCAGAAATGTTTTTCATGTATATGTTATGAGAATGGTATTCACATTAAGCTAATAGACACTGTTATGGCTCTGGCTTTAATATTCGTTATTATTAGATCAGCGCACCTTCTTTTTATAGCTAATTACGCCAGTTTTTTGTGTTCAAACCCAGTAGGTTGATGCTTTTCTCTGTGTTTTTCACATATAATTAATTGATTGTATAACATGTTTGGTATTTGCACTTTAATCATTCCTTAGGGAAAGAAGGATAAGCGCAGGAATTTTTTTATTTTTTGTTTAATCTATTAATTCCATTTATTTTTTATATATATATATATATATATATATATTTGGAAATATTAATATGGGAGATGTTTATAGATTATAGTTTGCACTATACTGCAACCCATCGATATTCTCATATTTGTTGTTACCATCATGTCTGTATGCAGTGTTGGAGCAAAATGTTATATCTTGCCATTTTCTGTTCATAGTAATTCTGTTTTGATTATTAATCCTACAGTATATTTACATTTCAATATATTTCGGGGTTTTTTTTATCTTTAGGATTATGGTCTGCTTTTTTCTTTAAATGGGAACAGATCTTGGAATAATGGTTAACTGAAGACACCTGTTCCATCATGTGATTTCATATATTAATGTGTGTAGTGGTCGAACCTCATGTGGTTTTGACAAAGCACGTTTATCGTGTGAAACGCGTCAACATGTTCCTCTCCAGCCTGTATGCCCATCTTGTAATGCTTTTATTGATTCTTTGAATAAAGCTGAATTGCATTGTTTGTGGGTGTGCAACTATCTGATTTCTTCATTCATAATGAGGCTTTGTGGATGATGTCAATTAATGGAATAGTGCCCCATCGTTGGTGTCAGTAGAAAGATTTGTGCCACACTGTTGGTGTTAGTGGAAGAAATTATGCCCGATCGTTGGTGTCAGTGAGAAGAAAAGTGCCCCAAAAGCTGGGTCAAGTCAAGAAAAAGGGCAGTAGTTTGGAGACCACTGCTTTATAACATTATCATTTATGGTGCCTGAGCCTCACAAGAGGCACGAGAGGCAGCAGTAGGGGGTTATGTGTAAGGCAGCATATGTATGAATAGCCAATAACATAAAGGTCCAAGCTGGACCAATGTAACTCTCCAAAACAAACCATACCTGGAGTTCAACTTTAACAAAAAAATTAAATCTAAGGCTAGATTTGCTTATAAAAAAATTGGACTTGTGTGGGCTATTTCAGTATCTTTAACTGACCATAATGGGTTGAAATTTCTCTCGATATGTAAGAGCCAAAGATGCTAGAGATGGTGGATGCTGTGACCTTGCTTATTAATATTATCACAGATGGTGAAATCCACTTCCAAAATAATAATGCTATTATTATTAGTACAGATGGCCATCTTATGAAAAGAAAACTAAAAACTTAGAGTGGAATCTCTCGTCTTTATTTTATATGTAAGTTTATGTAGGGCTAAATGTTTCATGCAATGTGGCAAAATAGTTGTTTTTCAAAGTACAGTCAGGTCCATAAATATTGGGACATTGAAACAATTCTAATCTTTTTGGCTGTATACACCACCACAATGGATTTGAAATGAAACGGACAAGATGTGCTTTAACTGTGGACTTTCAGCTTTAATTTGAGGGTATTTACATCCAAATCAGGTGAACGGTGTAGGAATTACAACAGTTTGTATATGTGCCTCACACTTTTTAAGGGACCAAAAGTAATGGGACAATTGGCTGCTCAGCTGTTCCATGGCCAGGTGTGTGTTATTCCCTCATTATCCCATTTACAAGAAGCAGATAAAAGGTCCAGAGTTCATTTTAAGTGTGCTATTTGTATTTGGAATCTCTTGCTGTCAACTCTCAATATGAGATCCAAAGACCTGTCACTATCAGTGAAGCAAACCATCAGACTAAAAAAAACAAAACAAACCCATCAGAGAGATAGCAAACACATTAGGTGTGGTCAAATCAACTGTTTAGAACATCCTTAAAAAGAAAGAATGCACCGGTGAGCTCAGCAACGCCAAAAGACCCGGAAGACCGCGGAAAACAACTGTGGTGGATGACCGAAGAATTCTTTCCCTGGTGAAGAAAACACCCTTCACAACAGTTGGCCAGATCAAGAACACTGTCCAGGAGGTAGGTGTTTGTGTGTCAAAGTCAACAATCAAGAGAAGACTTCACCAGACTGAATACAGAGGGGTCACCACAAGATGTAAACCATTGGTGAGCCTCAAAAACAGGAAGGTCAGATTAGAGTTTGCCAAACAACATCTAAAAAAGCCTTCACAGTTCTGGAACAACAACCTATGGACAGATGAGACCAAGATAAACTTGTACCAGAGTGATGGGAAGAGAAGAGTATGGAGAAGGAAAGGAACTGCTCATGATCCAAAGCATACCACCTCATTAGTGAAGCATGGTGGTGGTAGTGTCATGGCGTGGGCACGTATGGCTGCCAATGGAACTGGTTCTCTTGTATTTATTGATAATGTGACTGCTGACAAAAGCAGCAGGGTGAATTCTGAAGTGTTTCGGGCAATATTATCTGCTCATATTCAGCCAAATGCTTCAGAACTCATTGGACGGCGCTTCACAGTGCAGATGGACAATGACCCGAAGCATACTGCGAAAGCAACCAAAGAGTTTTTTAAGGGAAATAAGTGGAATGTTATGCAATGGCTAAGTCAATCACCTGACCTGAATCTGATTGAGCATGCATTTCACTTACTGAAGACAAAACTGAAGGGAAAATGCCCCAAGAACAAGCAGGAACTGAAGACAGTTGCAGTGAAGGCTTGGCAGCATCACCAGGGATGAAACCCAGCGTCTGGTGATGTCTATGCGCTCCAGACTTCAGGCTGTAATTGACTGCAAAGGATTTGCAACCAAGTATTAAAAAGTGAAAGTTTGATTTATGATTGTTGATTTGTCCCATTACTTTTGGTCCCTTAAAAAGTGGTAGGCACATATACAAACTGTTGTAATTCCTACACCGTTCACCCGATTTGGATGTAAATACCCTAAAAATAAAGCTGAAAGTCTACAGTTAAAGCACATCTTGTTTGTTTCATTTCAAATCCACTGTGGTGGTGTATAGAGCCAAAAAGATTAGAATTGTGTCAATGTCCCAAAATTTATGGACCTGACTGTATATATTTGAGCTAGAACAAAATAAAGTGTAGCGCCAATTAAGTGCAAAATTGCTTATATAATAGCAATCTAAAGAAAAAAGTCAAAAAAGATATAGTAAATAAGTCCCATAGTGTTCATAATAGGTGAAGAATACCATCTGTAAAACACAGCCAGTACACGTGAAGACTCTTCTTAAGGTGCATAAAAATCCAGTCACCAACATTTAGTGAATTCAACATTCAATCGATGGCACAACTATCAGCCCATCACTGCATACCAAGGTCCTAGGGGTAGTCCTGGACTCTGAACTCTTCTTTAAGCCCCACGTCCAATCACTGTCCATATCCTGCCGCCTCAACCTCCGCAACATCTCAAAAATATGCCCCTTTCTATCCAATGACACAACAGAGCTCTTAATTCACTCCCTGGTCATCTCTCGCCTCAACTACTGCAACTCCCTCCTCACTGGCTTACCTCTACATAGGCTATCCCCCCCTTCAATCCATCATGAATGCTGCTGCCACCTTACCAATCGCTCTGTGTCTGCTACTCCTCTCTGTCAGTCCCTCCACTGACTTCCACTCGCCCAATGAATTAAATTAAAAAAACAACAACTTACAAAGCCATCCACAACTGAGCCCCCAGCTACATCACCAGCCTAGTCTTGAAATACCAACCTAATCATTCTCTTCCTTCCTCTCAAGACCTCCTGCTCTCTAGCTCCCTCGTCACCTCCTCCTTTGCTCACCTCCAGGACTTTTCCAGAGCCTCTCCAATCCTATGGAACTCCTTACCCCAACCTGTCTGATTATCTCCTACTCTATTAGCTTTTAGACGGTCCCTGAAAACCCTCCTCTTCAGAGAAGCTTATTCTACCCACACCTAACACCTACATTTTCACTTTCTTCATCAGTTCACCCCCCACAGTTATTACCTTATGTTTCACTTGACCCTCCCTCCTAGATTGTAAGCTCTTACGAGCAGGGCCCTCCTATTCCTCCTGTATTGAATTGTATTGTAACTGTACTGTCTGCCCTCATATTGTAAAGTGCTGCGCAAACTGTTGGCACTATAGAAATTTTGTATAATAATAATAATAATAACACTTACCAAAATACATGGCTACCTTTACAGCAACGTATACACATAGGTTAACTTGGAGGTCTCAGGAAGTCAATGCGGTCAGCCACCTGCAATGGCAACTTCTGCTGTGCTCCAGCTTAGATAAATAAAGCTCACCATTAGAGTTGAGCGAAAAGTTCGGGTTCATACCGGACTTTAGGGTGTCCGTGTCCTGAACCCGGACCCAGACATTTGAGAAAAAGTCCGGGTTTGGGTATTTTTTTGCGCTTGTTGAATAGCTGCAGGGCAGCCAATCAACAAGCGTTTCACTTGTTTGCTCCTAGAACCCATTACAGCCATGCCTACTAATGGCATGGCTGTGATTGGCCAGTGCATCATGTGACCCAGCCTCTATATAAACTGCCTCACATAAAACCTAAGCAATTTTTCTGTTTGTTAGGTGGGCGTTTGCAGCCATTTTTGCAAGTGCAGTGCACTTGCAACTGCTTGTGTGTCAGGGACACTACTTTAATTGTGTTCTGTTAGTTCAGTTGGCAACATTTTAGCATATTTAAATACTGCTTTTACATTGCAGTTAGACAAATTTAACCACTTCAGCCCCGGAAGGATTTCCAGCTTTAGGACCGGAGCCCTTTTTGCGATTCGGCGCTGCGTCGCTTTAACTGACAATTGCGCGGTCGTGCGACGTTTTTCCCGAGGCCAGGATTTCGACCTTTAGGAAGGCCCCGACTTCACCAATTTAAACAGATTGACGTTACATTTTCGTCATAAATTTATACGATTTTACAACGGTTGACTTGATTGTCTTGTGTTAATTTCATCACAGGGACTGTGTGTTCGTCAACGTTCACGTGACGTGAACGTTTTTACCGACGTTTGCGGGTGGATTGTTTGTCTTTTTAACGAATCCAAAATACACTCCGTCAAATATATCTCCGACCCAGTGTACTACGTGACCGGTTAGTGTCGGTACGGTAATCATCCGTACCGACATTACCCAAGA
>BLSH010213158.1:130508-157839 GCA_018402905.1 Glandirana rugosa | reverse complement strand
AAAATGCACTGATTACTGTGTAAATGCCATTGGCAGTGAAGGGGTTAACCTGCAGGGGGCGCTCTAAGGGTTAACTGTGTTCCCTGGGCGTGTTCTTACTGTAGGGGGACTTGCCTAGCTGGGGAAAGGAAGTTATCACAGCCTTCATGTACGAGAAGGCTGTGATCACTTCCCTTCCCCCTCACACAGAGCGGAGGTCCGTGTTTACATACACGGACCCCCGCTCATTCGCTCCGGGGGGGGCATCGCGGGTGGCCGGCGGCAATCGAAGCCGCCGGACCCGCTCCCTGGACCCCCCCGGACACAGTGAGCGCGCGCGCGCGCCTCCGGCGGCGCGCGCGCGCTCACAGTGGCTCTGTATCGCGGCCGCCGTCGTATGACGGCGATTCGCGTTACAGAGCCACTTTGTCGCCGTCAATTGCCGATCAGCCGTCGGCAAGCGGTTAAAAAAATTTTTTTTTCTTTATTTTTCCCAAAATTTTACATTTGCGGCCAGTGGGGCATTTCTTGCACAAAATTAAAAAGTGCGTCTACATTGCTGGTTTGAAAAAAAAAAAATTCTAAATACTACATTTGCGGCCAGTGGTGCATTTCTTGCACAAAAATAAAAAGTGCGTCTACATTACTGGTTTAAAAAAAAATAATAATAAATTGTGCTACATAGTACAGTTGGCTACCTCCTCCTCCTCCACCGCCACTTCCACCTACACCGCCACGGTCACCGCCTCCTCAACCTCCTACTCCACATCCACCTTCTCCATTTCTTTTTTTTTTTTATGTGATTTTAAGTTATTTCCCTATCCACATTTGTTGCAGGGTACTTGTCCTAC
This sequence comes from Glandirana rugosa, assembly GCA_018402905.1. NCBI lineage: Eukaryota > Metazoa > Chordata > Amphibia > Anura > Ranidae > Glandirana > Glandirana rugosa. The sequence goes on along the minus strand of BLSH010213158.1, from coordinate 157,009 downwards.
TCTTACCCCGTTTTGCTTCCTTTTGCAGCCCTCTAGCCCTTTGCAGGACTTTTTTAGAGCCATTTTAGTGCCCAAAAGTTCGGGTCACCATTGACTTCAATGGGGTTCGGGGTCAAGTTCGGGGCCGAACTCAAACTTTTTTGCGAACCATGAGCCAACAATGATCTTCAATAGTATAGTAAGTTTATTACCAGATAAAATCAAAATCCTCTAAAAGCAAAGTATTAAAAGCCAGCAGACTCACATGGAAAGCCTCTCCGGACCCTGGATCGCACAGCAGTGTGATGTCAGCACCAGAATCTCTGTCCTGTATATTTGAGGTAGGAAACCTCTATGCAAGAACACAGGCAGCATCATGCAATCAAGTTTTTATTAAGTTTCCAAAAAAATATATTTTACTATCATTTAACACATTTTCAATATGAATTAAGATAAATCAATAGTCAATAAAGAATGAACAATAAAGAAAAACAAAAAATCAAGTCACAGGAAGAACTGGGTAAGGGGTTGGTATTTTAATTGTCATAGTGCCTTTTATACAAATGTGATGAACCTGTGCGGTCCGCCTTTATACACATCAGCCTCTTCACAGAGGAAGAAATTTCCTGCCCAGAACTATCTGAAATTCTGAGACATGTGTCAGGAGATCCTCAGTGATTGTATCTGATTCACATTTCAGTACAAACACCAACATTTAGTCTTGCGTGTAAGGCGAAGAAGGAGAATCAGCGCAGCAAAAAAAAAACCCCAAAAAAACAGATATGTCTTGAATGTTACCAGGGACGTTATCAGGGGAGGGCTGGCAGCCTTAGGCCTGGGGGGGCAAGTCCAGTCAAGTGGCCCATTCAGCCACCGAATCAGCTCACCATCCATGCCCACCGGGTTTTATAATGGATATTGATGTAATGAAGCAAGATAAATGTGATACAATGTGGTAACATAATTTAATGTTAATACCATCAAAGGAGGTTTAACAAAAATAATGCATTAATACAGCCTCATCGATGCCCATCAATGCAGCCTGATCAGTGCCAATCAATGCAGTCTCATCAGTGCCCATCAATGCAGCCTCATCAGTGCCCAACCAATGCAGCCTGAAATGCAGAGAGAGGAGAGCCGCCGGATTACAAAGAGTGGGGATCTCCTGCTTACCAGGCGCAGACGCTGTCATACGAAGTCCTGCATCCTGGACCGGCTACTATAATGGACATCATCCATGGTAGGGCCGGCCCTGGGCGCCCCCCTATGCTTGCAGCTAGTTGGCGGCCACGCCCCTGGCCCCTACTTCCTCCACAAAAAGAAAATATTGTCAGCGGGCAATGGCTGCCAGCCATTTTGATTGTAAGTTGGGGTGGCCTGGGGGGCAATTGCCACCCTGCCCCCTGGCCCAGCCCTCCCCTGTACGTTATTATGAATATTGGGGCCCTACAACAAAATGTTGGTGGGGCCCCCTGGCTAACTCTCTGTAGCATCTTGCAGTACCAATTGTGACAGCATGTTTTGGAACTTCACACTCAATCAACATCGACTATTTTTAATCCTTATTCTGCTAGCATTGGTAAATAGATAGGAAGGTATAATATATTTACTTTTTTTACCTTTTTTTTACTTTTCTTCAGTTACTTCCTGGTTTCTTGCCTAGGCAAATGATGTCACACATTCTAGGAGCCTTCAGGAGAGAGGGAGGGGCTTTCTCAGCTAAGCACATCCTCTTGTATACATGACTAAGCTAAAGGGAAAATGTATTCCATAAAGTAAATGCTACATGAAGCATCTGCTCTTACTCAAGATGGCCGCAGCCGCAGTGTTTTTCAAAGTGATTTCTCAGCAAAATAAAGCTTTGAGACATGGGGACTAGAGGATCTCAGCTATGGGGAAGGACTACAAGCATTGAACTAATTCTCACTGGAGAAGAGATGCTTGAGAGGGGATATGATAGCGATGTACAAATACCGTACTGGTGACCCTAGCACAGGGAAAAAACTTTTCAGTGAAAAGGAATTTAAAAAGACGCACGGCCATTCACTGACTTTAGAAGAGAATCAGTTTAACCTTAAACTGCGTAGAGGGTTCTTTACTGTCAGAGCAGTAAGGATGTGGAATTTTCTTCCACAAGCAGTGGTATCCGCAGGGGGCGTCGATAATTTAAAAAAAACTATTAAATGGGCACCTTAACGATCACAACATACAAGGATATACAATGTAGTATTGACATAAACACAAGCGCACTCACACACCACAGGTTGAACTGGATGGACTGGTGTCATTTTTCAGCCTTACCAGCTATGTAACTATGGATCAACGGGAGAGTAAATATAAAGTGCATAAATTCTTTTGAACGAAACTAGTCAGGAGGAGCTACAGCTCTGACTTTATTACACCAGCTGGGGTGTCTGTGTGTGATTGATTGTTTTATGCAATTTTACTCCTGCCTTCTTGTAAGTACCTTTAATCTTAATTAAAAGCCTGGATTTTTAATTACTATACTATGAGTTCCTCCTTTGTCTCTCCCTTTTGCTGAGGCCACTGTTGAACACCCTGGTTGTATGGTAACCCTTCCTGGAATCTTGGCTCCTGATATCCATCCAACCCATGGGGATACTGGGATAAAGTGCAGCCAGACCCCCCTCTTGGGGTCAGAATAGCTGGTAAGCGGCTTGAGACTTGGGTGTCCACTTTTGGGTGTGAGAATTTACTCTTCACACTGGAACATGGATTTTTGTTGATACACAAGTATGAATGAACTTTTTGTACAAGAGCATTTCTCTTCTTTTTTTCCTGATGGACTGTACTGATATATTTATGAATGTTTTTTTAACACATTCTTATTATTCTTCTTCTTTACTATTTGATGACACTTTTTGCACAACTTATTTTTTGGTTTAGCTTTAAGATATCATATGTCTTAATCAGGCCAGGCAACAGGACAGCTGTCAGCACACTACAAGCAGGGCAAATGGGGCAACTGCCCCAGGCCTAGTCTGTTGGGGGGGCCCAAAGCAGCTGCCCTGTTTGCCTCATGCTGTCTGCAAATTGGGGCCCCAGCACCGCACAGCGCACCGGGGACCCGGGAAGCAGCGCTGTAATAGCCAGCAGTTAGAGTGCGGGCCGGGAGCTCCACTGACGCTCTGACACCACCCCATGCAGCCTGTGTACTCGGGAGGGCGCGGCTGTAGTAGGAGCTTACTAGGAGCCCCGCCCCTGGACCTCTGTATTCCCCAGCCAGCAGAGAGGGGGCGAGGTCATGAGCTCCACTGGCACTCTGATCCTGCCCCTTGTAGCCTGTGTACTCGGGAAGGCGCGGCTGTATTAGGAGCTGGGAGCTTACTGGGAGCCCCATCCCCGGAGCTCCACTGATGCTCTGACCCTGCCCCATACCGCCCGTGTACTCAGGAAGGAGCAGCTGTGGAAGGAAAGTAGGAGATTTGAGTAGAAGCCCTGCCCCAGGACCTCTAAAAGTGCATGATGAGCCCAGCTGGCCAGGTATGTCCTTCCCCCATAGACTGCCTGACTGCTATCCTAAACTCTGAGCTGTTCAACTGCAAAACTTTACATTTCTGAAAAGTCTCTGACCGTCTCCTGTAGTATGTCCACAGTCTCCTGTAGTATGTCTACAGTCTTCTGCGTCTCCTGTAGTAAGTCTGCAGTCTTCTGCGTCTCCTGTAGTATGTCCACAGTCTCCTGTAGTATTTCTGCAGTCTTCTGTATTATGTCCGCAGTCTTCTGTATTATGTCCGCAGTCTTCTGTAGTATGTCCGCAGTCTTCTGTAGTATGTCCGCAGTCTTCTGTAGTATGTCAGCAGTCTTCTGTAGTATGTCCGCAGTCTTCTGTAGTATGTCCGCAGTCTTCTGTAGTATGTCTTTCTGTAGTATGTCCGCAGTCTTCTGTAGTATGTCCGCAGTCTTCTGTAGTATGTCCGCAGTCTTCTGTAGTATGTCTGCAGTCTTCTATAGTATGTCCGCAGTCTTCTGTAGTATGTCCGCAGTCTTCTGTAGTATGTCCGCAGTCTTCTGTAGTATGTCCGCAGTCTTCTGTAGTATGTCTGCAGTCTTCTATAGTATGTCCGCAGTCTTCTGTAGTATGTCCGCAGTCTTCTGTAGTATGTCCGCAGTCTTCTGTAGTATGTCTGCAGTCTTCTGTAGTATGTCTGCAGTCTTCTGTAGTATGTCTGCAGTCTTCTGTAGTATGTCAGCAGTCTTCTGTAGTATGTCCTCAGTCTCCTGTAGTATGTCCGCAGTCTCCTGTAGTATGTCCGCAGTCTCCTGTAGTATGTCCGCAGTCTCCTGTAGTATGTCTGCAGTCTTCTGTATTATGTCCGCAGTCTCCTGTTGTATGTTCGCAGTCTCCTGTCGTATGTCTGCAGTCTCTGACCGTCTCCTGTAGTATGTCTGCAGTCTCTGACCCTCTCCTGTAGTATGTGTATTAATGTGCTGCTTTACTTGCTCAAATATTTGTGATTGTGCCATTGCTCAGTGAGTGGTAATGATGTGCAGTAACCTGTAGCAACCAATCAGTGAACAATAGCGATCTGCTGTAATCTCTAACAACCAATCAGTTAGCAGTAATGATGTACTGTAACCTCTAGCAACCAATCAGTGAGCAGTAATGATGTGCCGTAATCTCTAGCAACCAATCAGTTAGCAGCAATGATGTGCTGTTACCTCTATCAACCAATCAACAAGCAGAAATTATGTGTTGTAACCTCTAGCAACCAGTCAGCGAGCGATAATGATAAGCTGTGACCTCTAGCAACCAATTGAAATCACTGCGTGATCTGCTGCAGTAAACTTATTTTGAGCCTACCTGCTATTTTTTTTGTATGCATCACAATGGGGGGCCCAAGAAAATGTTTGCCCAAGGTCCAATCAATATTAAAGATGGCCCTGACTACAAGGGACACATGCAGTGGAAACATTTCTAGTTGTAGCATTAATAATAATAACTATATTGATATCAGCTTGTTCTGTCCTTTCATATGTATTTTTTTCTGTGTTCTACTGAACTGCACCAGGTTATTATTGCTCAGTAGAATGCTGACATCTATTCAATCAAATTTTTAATATCGTCAGTCTACTTTTAGGCCACTACAATTTATTTACGATCTGATTTTGGTTGCTTACTCTGCCCTCCCCTACTGTTCAGTTCTAGTTAGTTCACGCCCCATTTCTTCTCTCAGTCAGTGCTAGTACTTTTCAGAGACGGGGCTTAGGAAAGTCATTGTCTTCTTACACTTCAAAAGACTTGGAAAAAGATCCCCTGTACTGCAATCATTGCAATAATTGTGTTGGATTCAACTTCAATCTCCTATTAAAGAGTTAAGCTGCTTGTGGAAGGTGCCAAGTAAGCAGGTAACCATACTGTCCAGACAGGCATGGTCTAAGGAGGTATGTGAATGTATAAGGCAGCATTTGAAACAGAACACAGCTGTCCTATGAGGGTTTCCCTGGGGAGGAACTGTGCAAATTTTGACTGCCTTAAGCTGGGTAAACACACACATAGGGGTTGATTTACTCAAATTAGAGTGTACAAAATCTGTGCAAGCTGTGCATAGAAACCAATCAGCTTCCAGGTTTCATTGCCAAAGCTTTAATTGAACAAGCTGAAGTTAGAAGCTGATTGGCTACCATGCACAGCTGCACCAGATTTTGCAGTCTTTAGTTTTGAGTAAATCAACCACGTAGTCTTTTTTTCATTCAAGCAGTGGGTTGGATAAAAAATGACAGATCCCTGCATCAACACAAAGATGTGTGATTCAGGGACCTCTCCTGCTGTGCTTTGGATTCTAACAGGGGGACTCCTTCCTGCCAAAATACATGGAGGAAATCAAAGATCCCGGTGCTGGGCGGCACCCTTTAAAAAAATCACGCTCCCAATAAAAAGATGGCACATAGAAGAAAACATAGGGGTTGATTTACTAAAGGCAAATATACTGTGTACTTTGCAAAGTGCAGTTGCTCCAGAGCTTAGTAAATCGAGTAAGACTTCACTTTGCAAAGAGTACCCAATCACATGCAAGGAAAATTAAAAAACAGCATTTTTGCTTGCAAATGATTGGATGATGGAAGTCAGCAGAGTTTCTGCTAATTTACTAAGCTCTGTAGCAACTGCACTTGCAAAGTCTTTTTCCCTTTAGTAAATCTGCCCCCCTTCACATCACTTCACATCATCCCCTACAGTAATGTCCTAATGGGTATTATTTCTCCTTAAACCATTTGCCATCCATTGCTTCTTTAGAGGTACACATAAGTCCTCCATTAGCAAGCTGTAGCTCATACCATGTACTGTAAATTAAATGTGAAAGCCTTGTGGGAGGTAAGGGGTATTTACTTAAAATGACTGATTTCTTTAAGTTAGCCGTGATGAAAGCGGTCCTGGAGGGATCACTTTATATAAATGATTAATGGATACCCCATCCTGAGTGTAACTGAGTTAGATAGCACTCCTAGGAAATTGCTGCGAGTGAGTTGCTGACCAATTCTTACTGGGATGCAAAGAAAGTGAAACTCTTCCTGTAAATAAAATGGAAAAGAATAGATACTATAACATTTGATACAAATAATGATGCAGCTCAACTAAAACAGTGTGTCTTAAATAAATTACCAAATGATGAAACAAAAAAGGTCCTTAAATATCTGTGGGGCCAACAACCAGTGAATTCCAGATACCCCAGATTTCTCCAACGGATCACCCACGTGTCAAATGCATAACACCCAGTGAACCATATGTTCTCACTAGTCAAGGTCAAATGCACTTTTGACCCTCTAGGGCAGTGATGGTGAACTTTGACTCCCCAGATGTTTTGGAACTACATTTCCCATGATGCTCAACCACAATGCAGAGTGTATGAGCATCATGGGAAATGTATTTCCAAAAAATCTGGGGTGCCAAGGTTCGCCATCACTGCTCTAGGGCTATGCTCCAACTGGCTCCTGGTAACAATCACAGGCCCCGACACATGGTCTGGAACTTCTGTTTGACCTCCTCCTCTCCATGTGATGTGATCATGCAAAAGGAATAAAAAAAAATCCTGATCTCCATGTTTTAAAACAATTTAATAAAACCTAAAATGGGTCACTCTCAAGCAAATGCACTCTCAGTGCCATATTCTGCAGGTAGTATAAAAGTAAACTGCCTTCTGACCGCAGGGTCTCCACACTGCCCAGTGATGGCATCAAATGTGCTGACTTGACTCCGATTCTATACGTGTTACACCTCCCAATGCTTCCTCCTTCCTCCTTGGAGGAAGCTTTGGGAGGTGTAACATGTATAGGAATGGTGTGAGTAGGGGAGTGATACCAAATGCACTTTGCCTGGGACAGGAGCCGTCACTATAACGGAAGCACTGGCTTATGTGGCTCCTGCTTTCTCCACAGCCACTTGCTTCCTCCAGTGCCAGCTCCATCCACTCTGATGCGCTAGGATAGCAGATTGCCAACCCACCATCCCAGAGCAGGAGGTTGCGGTCCACATCAGAGGGCACATAGGGCCCATGGGCTACCAGTTGGGATCCCTGACCTAAAGGGTAACTCTACATTTTCATAAAAAATCTAGCAAATAAAAAAAAAAATAACACTTATACAATTTCTACAAAAGCCATATTGTAATTTTATGTAAATAAAAGTGACATTTCATTTTCAATCTGCAGCCACTGCAATTTTCTGTAAAATGCAATGCAGTGTAGGCCTTCTGTATAAAATTAGTGCACAGAATTTCTCCGGAAATTTCATTTTTTGCTTGAATAATTTCCCAGAAGTCTGGGAAAGCCACAAGTCAAGAAGCCACTAGTCAAATTTTAGGCATGTTCTGCGTAGTTTTGGAGTTTTACTCCCCAAGGGTTAATTACATCCAAAGGGATGCAGACACTGCAGCTTTCCTCATTAGAAGACTGAAAGAGTATCAGCTGATTATAATAAACACAGACATCCCCGTTCAGAAACCAACATTCCAAGGACATAGTTGAACTTACAGCATTTCTTTTTTTTTTTTACAAAACAGAATGTTCCTTTATTGAACCAAAGACATAAAAATCTCCCTTTTTGCATAATAAAGCAAGTATGAGAGTAACGGTTTGGTGCATCTAGGCCTCTGTTCGTCATCCTGGATACCCAGTAGAGCCATTTCAGGAGAGACCGGGGGAGACAGCTGGAGGTGGAAATTGATGAGTTCCACCACCATACTCCAAAATGGGCCACCCGTGGACAGCTCCAGAACATGTGAAAGTAAGTACCTGCCCCATCCCCACAGCGACTGCAATTCTGTGATCTCTAAAGATATATTCTATGTTGCCTCTGGGGGTATAGTAAACCCTGTGCAATAATTTTATCGGGATGGATTGTCCATGGAGGAAATCAACAGTCTGGTACTGTCTTCATGACAGTTCTCCCAATCTTCCCTGTCAAGATCAGATATGTCAGTCTTTCATAAGTCCCACAACCTCTCCATCTTAGGCGAGTCAACACTAAGCAGGGTTAAGTAAATATCAGACAAGGGTTTCGGTAACGATTCTTATGCAAGGAGTTCCTCAATGGGGTCCACGGTGAGACTCGGTGGGGTATACAGCATTTCTTAACAATAGTTACAGGTATGTACATTGCAATCCTTGCATACATAGATTACCAAAAATGGATCGTTTTTTTACTCAACAACAATGCAGTTATTCTTTACCAGATGGCCCATTTTAAGCAATTACAGCAACTGTTTTTTTTGGGGGGGGGCGGGGGGGAGTGTAAACCTTGTGAATAAAAGATAATCACCCAGCACCCCCAGCAGTGTTGTATGGTATGTTGCAACCCCAACCAACTGTCACTTTTGCTGGGCAGCTTAGTAACAGAAATTCAAGCTGCTATTTCCCTTGTTTTCTCCCACAACAGTTTGAGGTGGAGCCCTTCCTGTTGTCGTTTGTTCTGTTATGAAGCTAACTCTTAGGAAGCAGAATCTTGGCGGATATAAAGATGAACTATGGTGTGAGCGTAGCCTGGCTTACAGAATACATTGCACGTTTCTTGGCTGAGGAAGAACATGACTCACTTTGAGTTCTTTAGGATGAGTCCAGTCGAATGTGATTAACTATGACTAGATCCACCACGACCTGGATAAATGGGAACCTTCACAGACATTTTGGCTTTAGATACACTTTAACAGCTAAACTAAGATAGCATAAGAACGTAAAGTGGTTGTAAACCCTTACATATACCCAGTGAAGTGACTGGCCTCAGGTAATACACAGAGATGAAACAAAGCCTCCTACATAAGTTGGACCTGTCTGTCTGCAACCCTTTCTTCTTTACGTCCTTTCTGAATGTGTGGAATTTGTAAGGTTTTCTGAGAGTTCAGAAAAAAGGGGCGGAGAGCTGAAGTTACACTCTGTGGAGCTCAGTGAGGAGAGCCCTGAGAGCTGATTGGAGGGAAGGGACACACCCCCTTCACAGCACACACAGATACAGAGCTGAGGCTGTCAATCAGCTGGAGGTCCCTCCCCTGTCACCTTTTATTTCTTGGTTTCAGGAAAACTTGTCAGAAGGGATTCATGCCGATAGCAGAGGGACAAAGCAGCAGACAAAAGTGACGCTTTGTGATCTTAATTTAGACAAGTACACACTATAGATATATGCTCTGTTCATATTTCATGTCTGAGACTTACAACTACTTTAAAGTATTTTTATATATCTCTTATACCAAAATAGTTTGTAGAGGAGTCCTTTTTTAGGCTACAATTGTTTTGTTGTGTTTTGTTCTATTATGAGCCTAGTTCTTAGGAAGTGAGCTCCTGTCGGATACAAAGAAGCTAGACTTGAGTGTTGCATTACTTGGCTTACAACCACCATGTTTTTATTGAGCAGGAACATGACTCACTTTGAGTATACAAAGCTACATCCGCCACTCTTGTGCAAAGTAGATAAGACAGTGCTTTAGATATCACTGAATTTTATTCTGTGCTACTGGCATGGCCCTAAGGTCCCTTGCACACTGAACCACTCAGCTGCAGTGTATCCCTCCCGGAGGTTTAGGGTGGCTTCACACTGCCCCACTGCGCTCTGGGCAAAGCAGGTAACCTGCGGTTTTCGTATGGGTTAGTAGCGCTTTCCAATAGACTTCTATTATGTCCTTTAGTTTTGATGTGCTTTCTGAAAGCGCACCAAAAAATGCAGGGCATAATTGAAGTCTATGGGAAAGCACAGCTAACCCACATGAAAACCATGGGATTGCTGCACTTTAGTGAAAGGGCAGTTGGGCAGTGTGAAGCCGCCCTTTAGTGCAAAGAGTGGTACCAGCATATAGAGCACTGTCTGTTCATGTATGGGTTTCTGGAACATAGGTTTTCTGCATTTCGGAACCTCATCCCTGAACAGACAGCACCCAAAACACCTGTACCATTCAATATATTGTTCAACCCCGTCCGTTCAGTAGGGCTTGACACTGTACCCATCCATCTCGGGTGAACTAAAGTCCTGGGAGGGATGCACTGCAGCTGAGCAGCATGTGCAAGGAGCCAAATATGTGCAGTGTTTGCAGTGCACATGAGCCCCAGGGGGGAGGGGGACCCACTTTGCACTAATTGCACACTTTCAGCATTCGATTAAGTAAGCGCTCCTTACTGTGACATCATCCTGTGACATATGTGGGATAAGATGCTGCTCAAAGTGCATCCTACATTTTAATTTTTCGGCCAATTGCATCCTGCATTTTCAGATTTGACCAAGTGCATCCTGCATTTTCATATTTGACCAAGTGCATCCTGCATTTTTGTTTTTTTGACCAAGTGCATCCTACATTTTCGGTTTTTGGCCAAGTGCATCCTGCATTTTCATTTTTCGGCCAAGTGCATCCTGCATTTTCGGTTTTCAGCCAAGTGCATCCTGCATTTTTGGTTTTCGGCCAAATGCATCCTGCATTTTCGGTTTTCGGCCAAGTAAATCCCACATTTTTGGTTTTTGACCAAGTGCATCCTGCATTTTCGGTTTTCGGCCAATTGCATCCTGCATTTTCGGTTTTTGACCAAGTGCATCCTGCATTTTCAGTTTTCGGCCAATTGCATCCTGCATTTTTGGTTTTTGACCAAGTGCATCCTGCATTTTTGGTTTTCGGCCAAGTGCGTCCTGTATTTTCGGTTTTTGACCAAGTGCATCCTGTATTTTCGGTTTTCGGCCAATTGCATCCTGCATTTTTGGTTTTTGACCAAGTGCATCCTGCATTTTTGGTTTTCGGCCAAGTGCGTCCTGTATTTTCGGTTTTTGACCAAGTGCATCCTGTATTTTTGGTTTTTGACCAAGTGCATCCTGCATTTTCGGTTTTGGCACCAACATTTCCACTCGGTGCACATCTAATAAGAAGTCAGGGGGTGATTCAGTTTATAAGTGTCCACCCATTGAAATAATTATGCTTTCATTCTCTTCATGCATGACATGTAATGACAGTTTTCAACCTACAAAGAACAAAATCTTCGTTGTTGCAGGGTCCCATCTTGACATACTTTTTAAAGGAAAGAACTAGTCTGACTTGTTTTTCATGCCTTTGCTGGACCTCTCTGGATCACAGGAGGCTGACTGACAGAGCGGTCACAGGAGCAACACGCTGAAAGGTTGACAGATATGTAACAGAAGAAAGCACTGTGGACCGCTGGGGCCACAAAGGTAGCAGTGGTATGATATTACAGCACTCTCCTATGCTACTGAAATGATACGCCTCGTCTACCATGCATGCTAAGGCATGGCTCATTCCCATATAATGTGCTGTAACGTTACGTAAATGTGTTTTGCAGTCTCAGGCGCTGTAGAGTCCATTGCACTGGCTCTCTTGACCTTGGTGGCTGACCCTTTGTAATAGTGGTTAGTTCATGACACACATTGGACGTGATGAAAAAACAGGCAGCAGAGTTTGTTGTCTGTCCAGGTCACATGGGAGCATTAGTCCTCCGCAAAGGAGATATTTCATTTATTTTAGAAGTACTTAATTGCAGCAGTGATGTGAGTCAGAGTCCGGATGTACAATTTCAATGATGATAGCGAATTTGATGTGGGGGGGGGTGTATTTTAGAGAACCATTTACAGATAGAAAATTGCTGGAAACGGAATATTAATACTATGAGGGTTACTTATAAAAGATTTATGGTTGCCACTTATTTAGCTATACTAAGATAGAGGGCTCTGCTGCTACTGTTATGCGCACTCAGAAGCTGGGAGAATGTATGGGGCCGAGCAGTTGACAGAACTGCAGCTATCAGATGTCAAGTGACCTCTGGCTGCTAACTTTCATGCTGAAAAGTCAGACCCAGACAAAGTATAGCCTTATAATGGGGCAAATCTAAGGCTCCATTCAGGGCTGTGGAGTCGGTAGATAAATGTTCCGACTCCTCGGTTTTTTGTACTTTCGACTCCGACTCCCCGACTCCGACTCCTCTGTATTAATATGCAAATGTATTTTATACATTCCTTGAAGGAAAGTAAGCCAACATACATGTCATTACCACAGGACTACTGGCTGGGAAGCCAACAGTCTACTGTAGTAGCAGCAGGCATGAACATCAGGAACAGGAACTTTACCAGTTCAAAAATACAAACCACATTATTTGGTTGTTTTAGAACAAAAACAAAGCTTATCTATATGAACCAAAAACAAAATCTGTAAAACCTAGAAATGGTTTATATTAATCTTGAAATGTACAGGGTGGGCCATTTATATGGATACACCTTAATAAAATGGGAATGGTTGGTGATATTAGCTTCCTGTTTGTGGCACATTAGTATATGTGAGGGGGGAAACTTTTCAAGATGGATGGTGACCATGGTGGCCATTTTGAAGTCGGCCATTTTGAATCCAAATTTTGTTTTTTCAATAGGAAGAGGGTCATGTGACACATCAAACTTATTGGGAATTTCACAAGAAAAACAATGATGTGCTTGGTTTTAACGTAACTATTTTTTCATGAGTTATTTACAAGTTTCTGACCACTTATAAAATGTGTTCAATGTGCTGCCCATTGTGTTGGATTGTCAATGCAACCCTCTTCTCCTACTCTTCACACACTGATAGCAACACCGCAGGAGAAACGCTAGCACAGGCTTCCAGTATCCATAGATTCAGGTGCTGCACATCTCGTATCTTCACAGCATAGACAATTGCCTTCAGATGATCCTAAAGATAAAAGTCTAAGGGGGTCAGATCGGGAGACCTTGGGGGCCATTCAACTGGCCCACGATGACCAATCCACTTTCCAGGAAACTGTTCATCTAGGAATGCTCGGACCTGACACCTATAATGTGGTGGTGCACCATCTTGCTGGAACTATGATGTCGGTGATAGGGAATTGCTGGCAATCAAGTCAGCTTTGGAGGAACCATAAAAACCATAAATAAACCATATGCTGTGAAGATACGAGATGTGCAGCACCTGAAACTACGGATACTGGAAGCCTGTGCTAGCATTTCTCCTGCGGTGTTGCTATCAGTGTGTGAAGAGTAGGAGAAGAGGGTTGCATTGACAATCCAACACAATGGGCAGCACATTGAACACATTTTATAAGTGGTCAGAAACTTGTAAATAACTCATGAAAAAATAGTTACGTTAAAACCTAGCACACCATTGTTTTTCTTGTGAAATTAATCTTTCGACACTGACTTGGGTGGGTGGCATTGCAGTAACTATTCTGGCCACATCACTAACGATCTCTGGATAAACAAGGGTGGCTTCTTCAATAGTAAGTTTTAATGAGCGATCATACTTTTCAACTTCTTTTAGTGCTTTATAAAACTCCTGTTGGAATTTTTTTATTTGGACATTTACTGGTTCTGTAACGCTTATGCGACGTCGCTTTCCTTTAGCAACTTCCATTTTGTCTAAGAAGGAATCAAAGTCTAATTCTTCGTTTGAAGAAGATGATCCTGAGTTACCACTATTGCTTAAAAGAACTTCATCCTGTGGAGGTATTTCATGTCGTAATCCCTTCATGAGTCGGAGTCGGAGTCGGTGCATTGTTTGCTGACTCCGACTCCGACTCCAGGTACCCAAAATTTCCACCGACTTCGACTCCGACTCCGACTCCACAGCCCTGGCTTCATTCACATCTATGCATTGCAAAAACTCGCAATGCACAAAATCATGTTTCCATCAATATTTTTTTATTGAATTTTACAGGTCAAAAACATGTTAAAGTGTTACTAAACCCAGGACCCTGCATTCACTATATCAGGTCTCCCACAGAACATGGAAATGCAATTATTTTAGTTTTACAAATGTAAACTTAGTCTATGTCTCTAGTAAGAAGAACTGCAAAGTTATTACTTTGTTCAAATGACCATCAAACTTCATTCATTGGATATTTTCCTGCTCCCGGTGATCATTGTTACTGGGACTGAAAGTGAGAAAATCCCAATTTTTTTTTTGTCGCAATGCACAAAAACATGTTTCCAACAATATTTTTTTTATTGAATTGTACAGGTTAAAACATGTTAAAGTGTTACTTCTATCAGTGCCTGGTTAAAGCTTGTAGGAGGAGTTTTCATTCTTCTCTGACTGTCCTATGAGGCTGCATGTCCCCTGACCCTCTGTCTGCACAGTGCTGATTGGCCCTGTGCTGATCATGTGCACCTTTGCCAAAAAAAACTCTCTAGCAATACACACCAAACTGGGCATGTGCAGAGTGTACCCAAGGCTCTGTTCTATCAATAGATGAATTGGGGCAGTGGAAGAAGGGGAGGACCAGAGAAGACAAGATCAAACAGCCTTTTTTACACAATGCACAGGATTGACCTCTTCGGATCCACAGTGAGTATAGCAAGCATGCTTTACTGCATATACAGACTGTTTTTACTGTTGTGGGTTTAGTAAAGCGTGTTTAGCGATTGAGTTTAGATTTATTTTATTTAAAGTATTTGCTGTAGGATAATTAAAAAAGGAATTGTAACATGTATGTAAAGCAGAATTTAAAGTGGAACTAAAAACTGTATTTGAGCACCACAAACTAAAAACGCTATTTAATTCTTTTTTTTCTTAATATTCAAAGCAAACTCCCCCATCTATCCATATCTCCATGTTTTATTCTGTTAAGACATCACTTTGAAAATCGCCCCCCTAGCATCGCTAGCCGTGGCCATCATGAGATGTATGACATCATTTTGGTCTACTCCGGAAACAAACCAAAGAAAGGTTAAAAAAAAAAAAAGCTTAAAACAATCACGTATAATATACCTTTCTATCTGTTTACTAATGCTAAGGCCTCAAGTACACTGCTGCTGGTAAACGGACGTTTGGGAACAGATGGGCGTTTTTTTCAGCTGCCCCTGAACTCTCCATGTTATCTTATCAGTACACATGGTCGTTTATAGTCGTTTCCAGGTAGTCGAGTGCAGAAGCATTTTTGAAAAGCAAAAAAATGTGTTTGGGACGGAAGTTCAGAGGCATTTGAAACGCCAAATGCCTGTAACCGCTTGTAAACGCGCCTAAATGTCATAACTCGCGTTTAGCAGTGTTTCATTTATAGGCATTTGTCATTTAAAAATAAAAGCACTTCTAGATCTAAACGCGGTATGTAGACGCGGCTAAACGGACGTTTTCAAACGTCGGTTTCTAGCTGTCAGGTTAAATCGTTCAGGGGAGGTTGAACAACGTCCCGTGTACAATAAGCCTAACTGGATGAGAATTAAAAATAGTTCATGTTGATTGAGCAAGTTTTACTGTTGTGGGTTTAGTAAAGCTTTAATTGGCATGCTGCGGTGCCATTCATTCTCAATGGCACCCCAACGCACCTGCTTTATGGTGCACTACATTACCCACAATGACTTCTTTGCTGCAACTTGGTGCCTTAGTGCACCTCATTTAAATGCACGGTAACAGGCATCACATGTAAACTTATCCTATGTCTCTTGTAAGTAAAACTGAGAAGTTATTACTTTGTTCAAATGACCATCAAACTTCATTCTGTGGACTTTTCTCTGCTCCTGGTGATCATTGTTACAGGGAAGTGAGAAAATCCCAGGTTTGCACTTGTCGAGGGAGCACTTATTGTGGAGACAACTGTCTAAATGGGTTTTGCATTTCCATACAAGTCTACAAATGCAAAACCTGTTTAAAGAAAGTCTAATACATCTATCAGTGAACTCTGAATGATCCCAGAAGTCTCTCGAACTGATGCCATGGACACAAACCAAAAGTCTGCTGACACTCCCTCTCATTTCCTGTTGTATCTATAGACAGGAAGTGAATAGAAATCTTTCAAATGGAAAACAGGTTGCAAAAGAAGAACCTGACAAGGGTTAAACCTTACCTCTCTATTCAAGTTTTGGCTTTATATATACTTTAATAGAGAAAACCAAATACAGGCGGTCCCCTAGTTACAAACAACTGACTCAAGAACGACTCCTACTTACAAACGGAGGGAGACAACAGGAAGTGAGAGGAAATTTCCCCCTAGGAAGGGAAACTCACTCCTGTAAGAGATATTAATGGCAAAAGGTGTGTCCACTGAAGCTTTATCACCAAGGTTTGTTTCCACAACAACCCAAAATTTTCAAAATCTATATATCATTGGGACAAGAAGTGAGGTGAAATCTTCTGAACAGAAACATAGACAGCAAAACAAACATTACAGGGGTGTTACCCCTTCCCTATGCTATCCAAAAAGCTTAAAAGTATTTTTTTTTTTGCTGAAGCTACACTTAAAAAATGTACCTGTTCCGACTTACAAACAAATTCAACTTAAGAAAAAACCTACAGTCCCTATCTTGTTTGTAACCCAGGGACCGCATGTAGAGGGTGCAGCACCTTCGTTACCATAAGTATATATGGAAGGGAGAAAAATATTAAAGTGGTTCCAAAGCCCAAATAATTTTTCTACCCTAATGCATTTTTTGCATTAAGGTAAAAATGTTTCGGCATTAGCTTCCCCCTTCCCCGCCCCCTTTTACTTATTTAAACCCTCATTTGATCCAGTGCTGTGCACGTCTGCAGCTCTTCTCTCCGCTCACTTCCGCATCTTGATGGCTTTGCTGGGTCACAGGAACAATTGGCTCCCAGTGCTGTCAATCAAAGCCGAGGAGCAGTGCCAAGTCCCAGTGTTTGTGCCAATGGACGCAGCAGTGGGGCTCGGGAGCGAGCACACTCGAGTGTCCCCGTGGGGCACTGGACAGAGAGGAGGAGTGCCAGTGGGGAACCCAAGAAGTGGAGGTTCACGGCCGGTCTGTGCAATTCCATTGCATACAGCAGGTAAGTATAGACATGTTTGTTATTTTATTTATTTTTTTACCTTTACAATCGCTTGAAGAATGGTACCCCAACATTTCATATTCCTGATATGTGTCTGTTGTACCACCCACTGATCACAGTTGCAATGCTCTGCAGGCTCAAAAATAGCAAATGCACTTTTTTTTTTTGCAATACGGATACATTTATTATTTTTTGCAAAAGGTGAAATTCTCCTTTAAACACATTTTGATGTCTAGTTGTTGCAGAATATACTTATGTATTCTAAAAGCAGAAACTCATTTCTACAAAAAAAATAGTGAATTGCTACTTAAAATTGATACAGATATTATATGAATCATATTAGAAATAAAATATATAGATACAATTCACAGCACGCAAAGGGAGGCCTGCAGGTATAATCCTATACTCTAGGTGGTCATTAGACGTGGCATTTTATATTTCCCTTCTGCTGTTTCCACTGACTTATTAAATGTTCCTGTGTTATTTTATTTAACCAACCTAGATGTAAATGCTGGCTTGATATCATTCCATATTAGTCAGACGTTTGTTTAAACCATTTGAATCTTAACAAAAAAATAAAATAAAATAAAAACAAGCAGGCAATAAAAAATCTAAAAAATAATATTTCTCCATAAACAAGAAGAGTGTTTGGGGCTGGGCTGCCCCCGTGTGCTGACTTGTATATTTAGGACCTGAGCTAGCCAGATTGGGTCAGATGAGGACAGGGACAGAATAATCTAGGAAGAGGTCCAAGAAAATGGAACAAGTTAAAAGCAAGGAACCGTGCTCCAAAACCAGCTCTCTGTAGTGGAAAAGCAACATAACACATTGCGGCTTGTTTTTTTTCATAGTACTTGGCCATTTTTAGCTACTTATTTTTTTGGTTTCAAAGGTATAGTATATGTGTTTAAAGAACTTTTCTAAAATGAATAAAGGTTACTTCTGTGCTATAGCCATGGCAGTGTGAAAGTAATCTGGCTTCTTATCTCCTGGTTCCAGGTCCGGTTAACTTCCTGTGTGCTGTGAGTGTGATTGGAGGGCAGACAGCAACAATGAAAAAGTCCCCCAGACTGTCTAGAACAGCCTTTCTCAACCTTTTCAACACAGAGGAACCCCTGCTAAAATGATTATATTTGCAACTCATAATACATTAGTGTGATGGTCAGTGGGAAGAATGCTCCTTACACTGGGAACATTGGGAAGAATTAGCCCCTTACCCCTAGCTAAAAAGATCAATGATGTCAGTGGGAACTTATCTGAGACATAGAAGTTCATTGCTCATGGAATCCCTAGCAACCCTTGGAGGAACCCTAGTTGAGAAACCCTGGTCTAGAATATGGACACACTTCCCAATGCTGCATTGTGTATTCACTGACCTGAATCGTTTTAAGCCGATTAAAGTAAACATATGTTGAGATGATATATTTTTTTTTTTATAAGCTCTACGGTGCAGTGCGCACACTTGAAACTAACACCAAAAAAAAGTGAGCACACAAGCCTGAAGCACACGAAAAAGTGCACAGGGTATACATCTGGTCCTCCTCTGAAGAGAAAGCACCCTGGCCCTGACCTCCAGGGTGCAAGACTTCTGACGGGGACTTGGGGTACTCATGGTCCACCTGGCCGAAACCAAGCAGACCACATTTTTCAGGGGACCTGGTACAGCAAGGTCCACCCAAATACTAGGTGGGGTTCCCCTGAAGAGAAACCCAATGGGAGGAGAACTTGACCATAAGGACATGTGCTCTTACTCCAAGACTTTCAGGGCAAGTTCGGGGGCCTACACCCTACTGATCAGGAGTGATTGAAATGCCGAAGTGTTGTGCAAAAATGCAAAAAAACAAACCTAAAAAAGGGATAGGGTTTAAGGATAAGCGTTTTGTACCCTTGTACAATCCAAAGGCTGGCATCCTGGCCTGCTGAGCCCATTTCAGAAATTCTAGTTGCCTGGCTGTGACAGTGGCTTAGTGGTCAGCACTACTGCCTTGCAGCAGTGGAGTCCTTGGCTTGGTTCCTGACCAGGACACTATCTGCATTAACTTTACATATTCTACCTGTTACATAGTTACATAGTCAGCGAGGCTGGAAAAAGACACAAGTCCATCAATTCCAACCTATGTGTGTGTTTTTAATGATTACATTTTATATCCCTCTATGTTGTGGTCCCTTAGGTGTTCATCTAATAGTTTCTTGAAATTGTATATACTCCCAACAGAGACTACTGCTTGTGGAAGAGAATTCCATATCCTCACTACTCTTACAGAAACCTGTGTTTCCGTGCATTTCCTCCAGGAATTCCAGTTTCCGCCCCATTCCAAAGGTTAATTGACTCCTATCTAAAATTGGCCCTGGTATGATATGCTACTGACTGTGTCCAATATGGTTGCCTCACCAACAGCAGATAAAGTGCTTTGACTCCTCAGTCAGAAAAATGCAATAGAAATATATATAAGAATTTAAATTGGACCAATCCACTGGCTTCAATTGGTTTTCAGTCGCTGACCCTGAAGGAATGCATAACATGCAAGTCAAAGGAAAGTCATAAGCCCTGTCTATATAATTTTTTGGGATTGGTTACTCCAAACTTGGCAAGGCAATCAGACACCTAGCATTTTGCAATGGCAGTCTTCATGTTTCTTTTATCACAGGTGTTCTTTATGGCAGAATGCACTAAGCACTATCAGGAATATTTTATATACCAGAGCAAAAGACTAGTGATAATGTGCTACTTTCAAAACTGCTTGCACTCATATAAACCAGTTCCCAGAAATCACAGCAGTGAAAGAAAAGAACTGAGTGTTACTATGAGTTACAGTACTCTGCATGCTGCTCTGACCCCGGAATCTAATCGTTGACCACATTTCGAGTCCTACAATAAACCCTTAGACGTGGTTCACATTTATGCATTGCAGTAAAAGGTATGTTTCACTGTGCAATGCCTAGTGATGCACAAACTGCAATGTGTTGGTTGAAATAAATTGTTACTGGCACCTCAAAGCAGTGTTCTAGTAGTGGTAACACACCCACACCGCATTCAAATATGGTCACGTCCAATTGCCATCCTTTGCTGTGTGTCATAAAAATGGCCTACTATAGTGTAACAAACATTAAGTCTCTATTCACACTTCAATGTTGTTTTTTTTCAGCTTTTTTTTTTTTCGTTTTTTTTCTAGCGTTTGTATGTGCATTTGTGTACAGCATTTTTAAAGCGTTTTTGAACTTTGTCGTTTTTATAATTAGCCAATAGAGAAAAACATCTTCTGTTTCATCATTTGTTGCTATGTTTTTCAGCTTTTTCATCCGCTTTTATTTATTATTTATTTCATATTATTCATACATTTTTTTTTAACTTTTTTTGTAAAGGATTAAGGGTTGGGGTTTATGGGCTTATTTTATTTATTTATTTATTTTATTAGGTTTGTTGTTAGGGTTAGGGGTGAGGGTTTAACTTTAGGTTTAGGTGATATATTATGGTTAGGGTTTAGGATTAAGGTGAGGGGTTAATATTAGGGTTAAAGGGGTTGTAATGCATCATGGTGAAAAACCTCCTTTAGTGCAGCAGTCCCCCAACGCCCCCCTTTTACTTACCTGAAACCTGTCAAATCCAATGACGTGGGAGCTGGGGGGGCTGGGCCGAGTCCTGCTGTCTGTGTCAATGGACGCAGCAGCAGGACTCGGGAGAGCGCTCACACGAGTGTCCCCAGGGAAGCGCTTCCCCGTGGAGGCACTCGATGTGGGGAGGAGCCAGAAGCGCCGCAAAGGGACCCCAAAAGAGGAGGATCAGAGCCTCCCTGTGCAAAACCCTTGCACAGAGGAGGTAAGTATAACATGTTTGTTATTTAAAAAAGAAACAAAGCTTTACAATCACTTTAAGGGTTGGGTTTAGGGTTTTTTATTCATTTCATTTTTTTTATTTTATTTAATTTTTTTATTATTATTATTTATTTATTTATTATATCATTTATTTTCATTTAATTCTTGTATTTGACCAGAAATATGCTCAAAAACGTGTAACAAAATGCACTAAAACACTCAAAAACGCTTGAATCGAGCATTTCCATGCGTTTCTGTGGAACAAAACATGCTTCAAAAATGCACCAATCTGCCCAATTTAAGCTAGAAAAAAAGCTCCAGAACTTTTTTTGAGCTTCAGGTGACTTGGAGTGGAGATGTGAACCATCTCCATAGAGAATAACTAATTTTTTTTCTCCTCCAACATTTTGGAGCTTCGAGCTTCAAGCTAAAAAGGTGTTTCAAATTGCAGCTTTTTACTTTTCTGTAAAATTCAATGCAATAAGGCATGTGTACAGAACTTTCTCAGAAATGTAATTTCATAATTGAGTTTAGAACTCTGCACTAAGAAACAAGTCAGGTTTTAGGTATCCTCTGCAATAGGAATTATATTTTTTTGTGAAATACTCCATAATAGTTATTCATTTCTAAAGGGATGTAGACCCTGCAACCTTTCTTATCAGAAAAGTGCTTTAGATTATTAAAATAAATAGTCACTCCCATGCATAATCCGTTTCCAAAGGACAAACAGCTTTTTCTTCAGAGCAGAAACAAGTCTGCTACAAAGTTTAACATCCTTAAAATGGACATAGATCACACAGAGGAGAGTTGTTTTTCACTACAAAAGTGGAGTTACTCTAAACAGCCTAGAGAGATATGAATGGGTTCTTAAAGGGAATATATAGTATTTTCCATGTTTTAGCTATACATGAAAAGAGATCAACTTGATGTAAATCGTTTTAGCGATGTGTGGTATTATTTTCAAAGCTTATATAGTATGGTATAAAAAAATGCTCAATGGTTAGTGTATTTGTTCATGCAAAAGCTCCGCATCTTTCTTTACACTGCTATAAAAAATGTAATAAAAAAAAAGCTGCCAGCAAAAGAGGAGGTCACCTTATCAATAAAATAGGCTTAGGGGCTTAAGTATCACGTTTAGTATTCTCTATTTCATCCAGTACATAAATGAGATATCAGTGTGACAAAAACATAACTCCATGAAATCACTACATTACAGAACTGAAAGGAGCCTTCCTCAAGTAGGAGCTGAAGCGCAAAACATACTACCAAGTTGGCACATTATAAATCCACACCCACCAATCAGAAGAATGTGTTGTATGCAATGGCAAAAGAAGAGGGGTAATACTTACAGCAGGTGGTACCTTGGATCATTTCTGCACCAAATGTCAAAGCTTGCCAGCGCTCTGTATTTTTATTATTATCAGTGGCTTTTTGGGGTGGAGGCGGCAAACAACCACCCATCCTCCCCCCACCCCCCTGAGCAACACCCGTGGCAATCGACTGCCCCTCCCTCCCCCCCGGGTAGCGCCCATTCTCCCACTGTTTTCCGGTAGGTCCGGCACTTACCCCATCGTGGCACGGTGCAGGCAGCGGCTCCGAGTCCTCTCCATGGCGGCCGGGCTGCAGGCAGCATGGTGCAGCGGCTCTGAGTCCTCTCCATGGCGGCTTCCAGCTCCTCCCCTCCTCCTCCTTAGCGTCCAATAGGATCACCTGTCCTTTTAGCCAATCAGGTGACGGCCCCCTGACTATTATTATTATTATACAGGGTTTATAGAGCTCCGACAGTTTGTGCAGTGCTTTACAACAAGAGGGCAGACTGTACAGTTGCAATAAAATTCAATACAGGAGAAATAAGAGGACTCTGCTCCTTAGAGTATACAATCTAAGAGTATCGATACACATAGTTGCCAAATGTCCCGGATCATGTGGGATAGTCCCGGGATTTTGCACACAGTCCCCCAATTCCATGTACCATGAGCTGGCCCACAGAATTCAGGACACTTGGCATTTGGCAAAATGGCAGCAGGGTGCCGGAATGCTCTCTGCAGTTGGTACTAAAATAAATCTGGTACTGTCATATAGTGATCTTTACCCAACAGTAACACTATAATTCCCGTCTGATGGGGAGAGAGGCAGAGTGCATGCATTTTTTTTTCAACCCCTTCAAGGCATCTCTCTTAAAGTGGAACTTCAGTCATTTTTCATCTTTCCATCTATTAAATCCTCTGCTCTTGTTGTTTTAACTTTGGACAGTAAAACTTTTTTTTTCTACCAGTAAATACCTTATACAGCACACTTCCTGTTTCTTGGCTGGAAAAAATGCCTTGGCATTTGATATCATGCACAACTCTCTCTCTCTCTCTCTCTCTCTCTCTCTCCCTCTCTTTCTCTCCTGAGAGTTTGCCAGGGAGGGAGGGGATCCCTTCATAAGAGACATAAGAGGGCCAATGAGAGATGCAGAGCTGGAGGTGTGCCTCTGTGTGTCTGTGCAAATCCAGGAAGTGAACAGGCAGCAGCTTCAGCTGCCCACAGTTAAAATGATTGCAGCCAAACTGAGTGGAGGGAGATCTCTGCAGCATATTTGGCAAGTGCAGAATCACAGTATATATAAAATAATATGAAACGTGGTTAGAGGGAAGCTTCAGAATAGCGAAGATGTTTTTATCACAAATTATGTAAGCAGACTGCAGTTCCTCTTTAATTATTTTCAAGTGTTGTCAACTATGGATGTAGGGGCTGGCGGATGTAACCACATGGTGCAGCAGGAAACCTAGGCCCCTTGACACATCCAGAAATGTGTAGGATGATGAGGATTCTTTAGTTGATATGGCTCTCAAAGGCAGTGAAGATCAAATACACTGCTGCCAGAGAGATAAGTAACATACATCTTCATTTGCAGGCGTCTTCTTTTTTTATGCCTTTTTTCTTTTTGTAGCAATGCTATCATTTTAAAGTAAACCTGGAGTAAAAGGCCAGCATGCAGCCAGCATGCAAAAAATATATTGCCAGTTAGGTGGGCAGAGGCCAGTTTTTGGGAGGTACAGCCTTACCAGAGCACCAAAATAAGGTTATTTTTCTTTAAAATAGTAGGGGAGGGCTAGAACCCTGCTTAGATGTTTTTAAACTCTTTTTATTCAAAAAGATATATAACTTTGACACCGTGATCAAAACGTTCAACATGAGCAACAATAAAAAACAATAAGGTACATTACAGTCAGTGTTGCCAACCTCCCGCAGCGTTTTTTACTGGCAAAACATGGAAAATTTAATGGCGGAGCACATTTTTTACTGACAACCTAAAAAAATAACAGAACTCCTATTAAAAACTAAGGCAATTGATATTCAAACACAACATGGAAACACGGACCATACCCATATCAAGTAATTTGCTTAGTTTACACTTAAAAAATCAGCACAGCATGACAAATTATCAGGCCCTGATATTCATAGACAGTTGCAGAAATCACTGATTTTTACAAACTGTCAGTAAATTTACTGGCGGTTGGCAACCCTGATTACAGTACATAAGGATATTTCCATAATAACAAATATGCAGCATTCCATTTCATACCAGTCCTGATATATATGCTCAGTAACATAAAATTATGAAGCTTAAGAAGAATCAGATTGAATGTACATATAGTCAGTTAACATGAACAATTCCATGGTATGGTTACCTAATACCCTCTCAGATGTTAGTTACGGTAAGAGTAGAGGAACACCAAGCATCCCATACCTTATTATTCTTAGTTGGACAACCTTTATGTTCAAAGATACGTTTTTCATAAGGTAACACTTGATTTACCAATTGCAGCCACTTACGTATAGAGGGAGGGGTGGGCTGGACCATTTAAGCACTACAGCCTTACAGGCTAAGAATAATGTTTCCATTAACATAGTCCTAGTATGTCTCGGCCACTGTTCCTTGTCCTAGACCCCTAGCAAACATATCAGTGGGGTGCATGGAACAGGAACAGATAAGACTGCAGTTCATACATCCGTCACTTGCTGCCAATACCTTACTATCACAGGACACGTAACCCAGGTTAGATTTTTATTTATGTCCGCCTGTCCCTGTTGCTGGTTTCGCCTTGCTTCCTGTGTGCTGAAACTCATTTCAGAAGGACAGAAAGTGATGGCAAATCTCTGTAATGGAGACCCGGATATCAGTAAAAACCCAACAGGAGTTTTAATCTTTCCCTATTCTATCCAAAACTAGAAAAACAAGTTTTTGCTTTGACTTGGCTTAGCTTTAAGCTGCCTATTATCAAAGCCGAATACTTTAGTCGTGTGTATGCTCCGAGCTGAAAGAGAAAGTGACAGGTTCACTTTAAGCAATTGACTGTGTTCCCATTTGCTTCCCGAAGTCTGCACAGCCATGAAATACCGGTAACTGTTGCAGTACATTCTAGAGATATTACAGCTAAAATGCACAAAAACATCCTACTTTAGGAGCATAGTCATATCAAATTCCTTCTCTGTTTATTCTAGATGAAGATTACATGATAAGACCAGGGTATTTAGACAGGAATTGTCAGTCTAGCCATCTGCAAAGCCAGCAGGTTTAAAACTCACCAAATGAATGTATTCATTATAGCTATGTTGGCAGTGAATGTTTAGCTCTAATTATTACATTTGTGATTCTCGGCTCTAGAACTTAACAGACCCATCATTTGTGCTGAACTCTGCAATGCATAGAGGAAATTGATTAATGTTGCTATTATAGAAAGACCAGTGCATTCTGGGTAGTCTTATTATAGCCATAAGTGGTTATCAAACAATGATTCTATTTGCCATGTTTTTTGAAAATAAGTGGCTGCCCATGAATCCTTAATTAAGGTAAATTGACCTTTTTTTAAGTAGAGTATTCAGCAAACATTCAATAAAACCATCATTATTGAGGCATTCTGTGATGGCCTTGCTCTATAAATATATGGAGATATTAATACAGTTGGCTGTGTTTGTTATATTGATTGAATTATCTTCTCCATAGCAATGGGCAAGATATATACACTGTGTGCAGAATTATTAGGCAAATGAGTATTTTGACCACATCATCCTCTTTATGCATGTTGTCTTACTCCAAGCTGTATAGGCTCGAAAGCCTACCCTACTACACCAGTTTTATGAGTAAACGGATTATTAAGACGTGTGTCACATATATAGAACGGGTAACGATACCTCTTCTATTAAGTTAGTTATATTGTTTGTGTCGGTTGACATAATTATAGAGGTATATAAATATCTCGTTCCGGTAGTGTCTTACGGAGTTATTACTACCAAAATAACTTACAAACGACTTATGAGATGAATTTTTTTCCAGTTAAATGGAATTAATTCCTAAGTACCCGTCGGTGAATAAAAGTTTTTTGTACCGTTTATCTTAGTAACAAACTATTGGTGAATACCGATATTATTCTGATGGGTCTTACGTGACCAGAAAGATATTATCGTTGTAATTAGTTAAAGGAGATACGTAACGTCTCAAGTC
>BLSH010213158.1:111291-125885 GCA_018402905.1 Glandirana rugosa | reverse complement strand
GCCCCCCCCCCCCCCCACTGGATCACACTGCTGCCTTCTACACACAATGCTTCACCACTCTGCGCCCCCCCCCCCCTGCACTCTGCATCACACTACTGCCTTACACAGAGTGCAGCAGGGTGCCAACCCTGGATCGTCACTGCTGTCCTTGACCCTATCCCTAGTATGGATATGGTAGGCTTTACTTGGCTTTCAATAGAAGCCGCTTTTGTCAGCGGTCAGTGAGTTCTCTTATGGAAAATGACTAGAGGGCAGACAGTATGGTCTTCATCCCATTTCAGAAATCTAAACCTTTACAATAAAAGTTACCTGTTAATTTGCTCCTCATATTCGATTGATTTCATGCAAACAGCCACAGCATATCTTAACCCGCTCCCTCCTCCCTTAATTCATGGAATTCATAGGCTTAAAGTGGACGTAAACCCTTACATGTACCCAGGAAAGTGAACAGCCTCAGTTGATACACAGAGATGAAACAAATCTCCCTACATAAGTTGTACATGTATATCTTCTGTCTTCAGCTGTATTTATCCTTTAGAACGTGGAGATCACGTTAGCATTTTTTTCTCTTCCTGCTTAGAACTGCAGAGAAGCCTGTGCACACAGCCAAGACAGCTGATTGGAGGAAAGGCACACATCCCCTCTCCTCATAGGTAGAGACTTTCAGCTCTCTCCATTGTATTGTCCAGAGCTGTGCTAATCTATTTATAGCAACATCCCCAAGACAAAACTCAGGCTGCTGTTATCATAATGTGACGTAAACTTTCAGGCTGATAACAGAGGAACAGTACAGAGCTACAAGACACAGGGCTTTGAAGAGAGATTAAAAAAAACCCTGCAGATAGATGTTCCCAGCTCAAATTTTTATGTATCTGGTTTACATCCACTTTAACTCGGGCTCACTACAAAAGAGCCATTATCTCAGCTTAGAGACATCAAAAACCAATGATTGGGCCTGTGCAGGGCTGCAAACAGCTAATTGAGTCACGGCAGGATGTCTGTTTCTGCTGTCCAGGCCTATCGTAAAACTATAAATTTGGCTAAAACAGTTTTTATTCAGTACTGCTTGGACCTTGAAGAAGGGGAGAAAGCTTGTCTGAAAAATTTTATGTTAGTGCAAATAAAAAAAGTATCACGGACAGTACTCAGTTTTCTCTGTAAAACTATAACCAAATCCATTAAGAATACATAAGATATCTTCGAAAAAAGATGAAAGGCTTTAATTTTTTTTTATTTACCTGAACATGCTAATAGTGGTTTAGTGATTGTTAATATTAACATACTGAATATTAAAATATCAATCTAAAAGTGTAATTATATTCTAAGCTTTATAATGATCTCCGCAACTCCCTCAAAGATGTAAGATTTACCCAAACATGGCCACATTTGAGTAAGTTAAAAAGTAATGATATCTTCAGGATAGCTATCTTTGGGTATTATGATATATGTATATTCCAGTGTTTTTCAACTTTCTTTTAGCCAAGGCACCCTTTAAAATGATGGACAGCCTGGAGGCATCCCATTCTAAAATGTAAAAAAAACTATTCTCACAATTATACATAACGCAGAAAAATCCACTGGCTTGTATACAATTTGTGGACAATGTTTAGGCATTTTGCCAAGGCACCCCTGAAGAAACCTGAAGGCACCCTAGGTTGAAAAAGGCTGGAATATACTGCGGCAGGAAGTGTAATGGCCAGTCTTGAGCCATGCTGCTATGTATGCACTGCAGCAAGGCCTGAGCCTTCTTCAATACAGTATCTCACAAAAGTGAGTACACCCCTCACATTTTTGTAAATATTTTATTATATCTTTTCATGTGACAACACTGAAGAAATGACACTTAACAGTGTAAATTTGCTGTCCCCTCAAAATAACTCAACACACAGCCATTAATGTCAAAACCGCTGGCAAAAAAAGTGAGGACACTCCTAAGTGAAAATGTCCAAATTGGGCCCAAAGTGTCAATATTTTGTGTGGCCACCATTATTTTTCAGCACTACGATAAACCCTCTTGGGCATGGAGTTCACCAGAGCTTCACAGGTTGCCACTGGAGGAGTCCTACACTCCTCCATGATGACATAACAGAGCTGGTGGATGTTAGAGACTTTGCACTCCTCTACCCTCTTTTTATGCCCCACAGATGCTCATTAGGGTTTAGGTCTGGAGACATGCTTGGCCAGTCCATCACCTTTACCCTCAGCTTCTTTAGCAAGGCAGTGGTCGTCTTGGAGGTGTGTTTGGGGTGATTATCATGTTGGAATACTGCCCTGTGGCCCAGTCTCCGAAGGGAGGGGATCATGCTCTGCTTCAGTATGTCACAGTACATGTTGGCATTCATAGTTCCCTAAATGAACTGTAGCTCCCCAGTAATGGCAGCACTCATGCAGCCCCAGACCATAACACTCCCACCACCATGCTTGACTGTAGGCAAGACACACTTGTCTTTGTGACCCTCACCTGGTTGTTGCCACACACGCTTGACACCATCTAAACCAAATAAGTTTATCTTGGTCTCATCAGACCACAGGACATGGTTCCAGTAATCCATGTCCTTAGTCTGCTTGTCTTCAGCAATCTCTTTGCAGGCTTTCTTGTGCATCATCTTTAGAAGAGGCTTCCTTCTGGGACGACAGCCATGCAGATCAGTTTGATGCAGTGTGCAGTGAATGGTCTGAGCACTAATAGGCTGACCCCCCACCCCTTCAACCTCTGCAGCAATGCTGGCAACACTCATACATCTATTTCCCAAAGACAACCTCTGGATATGGCGCTGAGCATGTGCACTCTACCTCTTTGTTTGACCTTTGCAAGGTCTGTTCTGAGTGGAACCTGTCCTGTTAAACCACTGCATGGTCTTGGCCACTATGCTGCAGCTCAGTTTTAGGGTCTTGGCAATCTTCTTATAGCCTAGGCCATCTTTATGTAGAGCAACAATTATTTTTTTCAGATTGACCAGTATTAGAGAGTGAGAGTGATAACACCAAATTTAACACACCTGCACACCATACACACCTGAGACCTTGTAACACTAACAAGTCACATGACACCAGGGAGGGAAAATAGCTAATTTGGCTCAATTTGGCCATTTTCACTTAGGGGTGTACTCACTTTTGTTGCTAGTGGTTTAGACATTAATGGCTGTGTGTTGAGTTATTTTGAGGGGGCAGCAAATTTACACTGTTATACAAGCTGTACAATCACTACTTTACATTGTAGCAAAGTGTCATTTCTTCAGTGTTGTCACATGAAAAGATATAATAAAATATTTACAAAAATGTGAGGGGTGTACGCACTTTTGTGAGATACTGTATAAGTGTATTGTATATGTAAATATATATATATATATATAATTAGGAAAGGTGAGCAGCACTTCAGTGTTCTTTAGGTGCCAGCAATCAAGCCTTACCCCAAGGCTATATATAAAATGAAAGTCCAGGATTGCTGCACACAATTTCTTTAATATTTTTAAAGTATCAAAATACAAGCATCATTCAAGAATTCTCTTCAAATGGTAACATACTGATCATAAAAAGATCATGTAAGTCAAACAAAGTCCATAACAAGACAAAGATCTTGCTCCATACTTACCAACAGTTTCGGCTATTGTCCTCCTCTCACGCCCTTCCATATATGGACGTGGAAGATTGAGTGTAAACATCAGATGTGAATAATTATTGAAGTAATTGTCCTAATTGATTCCTCATCGATTGTGAATAAATAGCACTAATAGAATGTGATTTGAATCTTGTTCCATACCTTGAGAAAGGGCGTGAGAGGAGGACCATAGCCCGAAATTGTTGGTAAATATGGAGCAAGATCTTTGTCTTGTTATGGACTTTGTTTGACTTACATGATCTTTTTATGATCAGTATGTTACTATTTGAAGAAAATTCTTGAATGATGCTTGTATTTTGATACTTTAAAAATATTAAAGAAATTGTGTGCAGCAATTCTGGACTTTCATATATTTATATATATATATATATATATATATATATATTTATATATATGATACTAAAGTCTCATTTTGTTCTTAAATAATAGACATGCTATACTTACCTGCTCTGTGAAATGGTTTTGCACAGAGCAGTCCTCTTCTTGGGTCCCTCTTCGGTGCTCCTGGCCCCTCCCTCCTATCGAGTGCCCCCACAGCAAGCAGCTTGCTATGGGGGCATCGAGGCAGCTCTGTGTTTGCCAATGGCGCCCGCTGCTGTGTCTTAGTCAATCAGGAGGGAGAGTCCCAGATGGCTGAGACACTCATGCACATCGCTGGACAGAGATGGGGCTCAGGTAAGTATTAGGGGGGCTGCTACTTACAGAAGGTTTTTTTATATTAGTGCAACCACTTTAACTACCTATATAGGGAACTCTGAACTTACACCCAATGCCTGAACAAGTTTAGCTTGTCTGTGTAAATCTGATTACTGCATTTGTATTTGCTGTCTGGATTCTAACTTCGTCCTGATCTTTGGATTACACTTCTGTCTGCTGTCTACCTAGACCCCTAGCCTGCCTGACCATGCTTGCAGGAAGGGCCATTAGAACATGGGCATATGTTTTCTTTTTAAACAGTTCAGTATCCATCATCGGAGCACAGGTACAATTTACTTAGAGAGCTGCTGTCCTTCTATTGGAAGATTTGATTTATTTTAGAGAAGTGTGCGCAGAACCTGCCTATATTGTGGAAATATTGATTCTTTGTCCTATAATTTATTCTTCATTTTGCTCTTAGTCTTCAAATTTATTAGGCGTAACCCAGGGCCTGTGCCTGTTATAGGTATTAATGGCTGCATTGTAATCTTGGTAGTGCTGACGTGTTTGTTTTTGGCAATCATTATATCTAGAGGTAAATCATAGAGATAAATGTAATGTATGTATCTTGCATGCAATTGCTTACTTCAGCGCTCATTAATCCAGAAGGATATGTGGTGTAATTTCCCCTTGTAGTCTGCAAATCATAGCAAATTTCTGCTCAGTAGCTCTATGTTATTTTCTCTGTGTCCAAGTGAGTATTGATTCTGCTCAATCCAACTTGAGCGGGTAATATTTTATCCCATAGCATTCTCGCCACAAGCTATACTTAATAATGTATTAAAAAGAACCATTTTCATTATATTACAAATATCATAAACCCGAGATCTTCTGTTATTTATTCCCTAGATTTCTGAGTTCCTCTCTTCATTATTCCATGCCAACAAATAAATAAGGATTTCAGTCTTTCTTTTGTTTTATTTGTATGTGTATTGACATTTTTAATGAGAAACTCAAGCCAACAAGTGAGATTAATGCATTAATAGTAAATGCTATTCCAAAAACATTGCTCCAGACTTTCTGTTCCACTTAAAAAGTTGGACCACACATTCCAGCATAAGATCATACGTGCTTATAACATATAGGTCAGTGTTTCTCTTTTTTCTGTCAAGGCACCCTTTAAAATGCTGCACAATCCCAAGGCACCCCATTATAAAATGTAAAAAACAAAACTAATAGTTTTACATAATGCAGCAACATCTACACATGTAGAACACCCACCCAGCCTTAGAGGTGATTTATTCTTGCAAGAAAAATACATCTTGCACCTTGGTACTGACTAGTATGTTTCTCATCTCCCTCAGTTTCTCTTCCTCACTCAGCTAATGTGACCCCAGTAAAGACCGAGAAGAGCAGTGGAGGGGCAAACAAGGATGCTGTGCAGGCGTCCAACGTCCCCCATATCATCTGATGACATAATTGGTTGTTAGGAGGCCGGCGGCTGTAAGGTTGTATTGGTGCACAATGAAAGCCTGTGGTTTTGTGTAACTAAAAAGCAGACTTGATCCACCTGCTGGCTTGTATACAGTTTTTGGGCAACTTTTAAGCATTTTGCCAAGGCACCCCTGAAGAAACCTGAAGGCACCCTGGTTGAAAAAAGGCTGATATAAGTGGTTTAAACCAGTGGTGTGATCCATTATACTGCAATGTCTTGAGGCTGATTGAGTTAAGAATCTCATGCAATAAGCACATTTTGGTTCACTTTAAAAATCCAGTCATGTGCAGATGTTTTTCACAATTGGTTAACTGGAGTGAATACTTTCACACCTTTTTATAGGAAGTCTCATTGCATGTACAGTTCTTTAGCCCAATCTACTAAAGCTGGGATATGCAATTCGCGCACCTCCATCTGTAGTCCCATCATGCCTCTGCCTCTGGGTGTCATGCTTGTGGCTGTCAGTCTTGCTATGCCTCATGGGACTTGTAGTTCTGCAACATCTGGAGGTCCGCTAATTGCATATCCCTGTACTAAAGGGTGATATGAGTGTACATGTCCTATATTTTCCCATTTTGACATGCTGTTTTTATTTTTTCAAGTGAACCCAATCTACTAAACCTTTACCCTAATGAAGTCATAAGGGTAATTTTTTTTTTTTTTTGCATGTGCAAATTATGCTGTGAGCATTAAAGGGTCCAATTCATCAGTTAGTTCAAGTTGTCAATGGGTGTTCAGGTGTGAAAATTGATAAAGCTCCAATTTTCCGGCTAAAGACAATTAAGATGGACCATTCTCTGGATAAATCAGGAAAAGTCCAGGTTGGATTGATAGTAAATTCTCCCTCTCTTTCAACACAAGTTAACTATTAGATTAGCATTGACATTAAACATGTTAAAGCAGAATTAAAATTAACTGGTGACTGCTAATAATAAAAAAAAACGACAACTCTGAATTGCATATTTTACATCCCAAAAACATGCTGCAATGGCCAGTCCTGAAGAAAAACTTTCCTTAACCCTCTGAACCCTAGGAGAAGCAAGGGTGGTGCAAATGCGGTACACAGTGTGCATGTGCTAGTTGATGTCATGAACGACCTGGCAGCTATCCAGGAACTCGATTTTATGTTCATTTCCAGATGAGACAAAGTTTTATTGGAGAGATTAATTTCACTTTAAGTAAGGTTTGGAGGTGTTATATTTGATGTAGTCCAAGCTGAACGATGTGGTCTACGCATTATAGAGACTTTTTTGTATTGAAAATGTCATTAAATTTATTTATTTATTATAACATTTTAAAACTTTTAACAAATATTTAAACCATTTCAACATTTGCTTGGTTGTCAGTGTTCTAATTCTTATTTCACTTCATATTATCTTGCTTTATTTAGTAGCTAATGCATGATCCCTCTGCTTAAAACGGCTCCTGAGAATGATCTTAAGTTGGCCATACACAAGTAGACCTTAGAAAACATTTGTTTTTGGAACGTTCGTTTTCTAGTAATGAAGTCAACTATCGTTTTTGACCGATAAGGAAAACTGATAAAGGATAAAAATTGTTCTCAAACAAACAAAATTCCATAGTTACTTAGTTGGTAAGGTTGCGTGTTGTGTTTTTGCCACTACCATTTCCCAAATCCTTGTATATTGCATTCACTAAGATGCCCATCAAAATGTTTTTTTTTTTAACCTCCCTGGCGGTATGACCGAGTCTGGA
Source organism: Glandirana rugosa (assembly GCA_018402905.1). Lineage (NCBI taxonomy): Eukaryota > Metazoa > Chordata > Amphibia > Anura > Ranidae > Glandirana > Glandirana rugosa. The sequence continues at coordinate 118,419 of BLSH010213158.1, read as the reverse complement.
ATTTATTGCTGAAAGCGGTAATGGTTTTCTGCATGGAGACAATTATTTTGCATGAAAATTTGGCGTTTTATATTGTAGGCCTGTAATTCTTAGGAATAACTCACTTAAATCTGTCCAAACAACAGTCTAGTAGACATCCCTGGTATGAAAAAGTTTGAAAAATGAAATCATAAATTATAATATAATAAATAACTATAAATAATTATCAAAAATAATAATATAATAGTAATACAATTTATTCAATAATGTAATCAAACCAAAAATGCAGAAATTTGCTCAGTTGCAGAATTGTCGCTGTCGTCACTTTCAGTGTCTGATGATAAATTTCCCCAAAAATCAGTATCACTCAATTCTGCAAATCATTCTTATTTACTATCGGTGTTTTCTAGCTGATCAAAAACCACTTTTGACGTAAAGGGACACTTTTTGGTTGCCAAGGACATTCTCATGTTTCCAGGCAGAAAGAATGATATTTATTATATAAAAGTGCATGCAGGGCTCTGGGCAAAGCACTAGGGACAAAGGGGATGTGAAATGACTTCATACAGTAATGTAATCTATAAGATTACAGTGTACTGTATGTGCTGTGTGTGTTTCACTTTTTGAATTTCCCGCCGGTCTCCGTCCCCGTGCGACGCGACGCTCGCAGGGAACGGAGCCCGGCACACAGAGGCAACTGGCGGAGGACACAGCCCGCAGACACGGCGGGGGACATCGCTGGATCCAGGGGACAAGGTGAGTAGTGCTGCCTGGATCCAGCGATGCAATCCCGAGTGTGGCTCGGGGTTACCGCTCTTGGTACTGAAAATCCACCCCGAGCCACACTTGGGAATACCGCCAGGGAGGTTAATTATTAGAACTCCGCACTGACACCACCAACTGTGGAATGAAGTTCAACATCCTTACTGCTCATACAGTAAAGAACCGCTTATACAGTTTAAGGTTAAATTGCTTCTTGTCCAACTTCGTAGAGTTGGCCGCGTGTCTTCTTAAGCGACCTGAGACTGAATAGTTTTCTTCCTATGCTCGAATCACCATTTAGCATATTTGTATATTGTGATCATATCTCCTCTTAAGCATCTCTTCTACAGGTAGAATAAATGTAATGTTTGTAGTCGTTCCTCATAACTGGCTCCTCATTTCTCAACTCTCGACTCGTCTGCTAGCCTTGCTTGCCGCAACTTGGCATTGCATGCTGTTGCTGAGCCTGTGATCAACTAGGACCCCCAGATCCTTTTCCATCCTCAATTTCTCCAGAGGTTCTCCCCCTAGCAAGGAGCTTGCATTAATATTTCTAGCCCTTAAAAAAATTGAATAAAAAGTATGTTTAACCACTTCAGCCCGGAAGGATTTGTCCCCTTCCTGACCAGAGCATTTTTTGCGATGTGGCACTGCACCGTTTTAACTGACAATTGCACAGTCATGCAATGCTGTACCCAAACAGAATTGATATCCTTTTTTTTCCACAAATCGAGCTTGCTTTTGGTGTTATCTGATTACCTCTGTGGTTTTTATTTTTTGCGCTATAAACAAAAAAAAAAAAGTGACAGTTTTGATAAAAAAACAATATTTTTTACTTTTTGGTATAATACATATCCAAAAAAACAAAAACAAAAAACAAACAAATTTCTTCATCAGTTTAGGCCGATATATATTCTTCTACATATTTTTGGTAAAAAAAAATCGTAATAAGCGTATATTGGTTGGTTTGCGCAAAAGTTATAGCGTCTACAAACTGTGGGAATAGATTTATGGCCTTTTTATTTCTTTTTTTTTTACTAGTAATGGTGGTGATCTGAGATTTTTAGCAGGACTATGATATTGCGGTGGACAGATCGGACACTTTTGACACTTTTTGGGACCATTGACATTTATACAGCGATCAGAGCTATAAATAGCCACTGATTACTGTATAAATATCACTGGCAGGGAAGGGGTTGACACTAGGGGATGATCAATGTGTTCCCTGTCAGTGTGTTCTAACTGTGTGGAGGGTTGGGATGACTGAGGGAGGAGAGAGATTGCTGCTCCCATTTACTGGGAAAAGATGAAAACTCACCTCTTCCCTGTCAGAACGGAGATCTGCTTGTTTACACTCGATCACTGTCGTCTACTGGGAATAGTATCCTCCATTCCAAGTAGACGACAGTTATGTAGAAACATGTCATACAGGAGAATCTCAGCAAAGCTACCCCACCGGTTGAATGAGTGACATTATTGACAAATATTATTTCATGCCTATATTTTCCAGCCCTTTGTAAGAGTAACTTATAAACATAGATTTTATTACATTTTTGCGGTTTTAACACTATGAGGCATAATTTTTCCTTGTCTATACATGAATTTCAATCCATGGAGTTCCATCTAACATTTTAAAGGGTGATAAGCCCGTGTGAATACCACACCTGAAGTATCCAAGCAGTTGATTACTGCAACACAAGCAGGCTGAGTGTTCAAGGGAGTTATCCAGAGCTGTGGTCTTTTTTGAGTCCGAAATCTCCCAGATATATGCAGCAATTAAGTAACCATCATCTAGCTAAGTTTGTGCAACAGTAAGGCGAATTTGATCCCTATAATGGTGGTTCACCTTATCTGGTAAGGAGCCACCTTGATTAGATGGAACGTCATATCATACAGCATAGAAGGTTGCTTATGAAGCCATAATTTATAGACATTGTGCAGTTTTTTTGTCTATTGGGGAGATCCATACAGAAATTGTGTGCAAGAGTATTTCCCTTTGTAGTCGTAAGCAATTTATATCCAAGAAAAATAGATTTATTTGACCTTTCACACGTTTGATACATTTTTTGGAACATTGCAAGGTTTTTCTTGAAACCTTTTTTTGTTCGATTATACATTGATTATGCACTAGTTACTTTATTTGATATATTGTATACTTCTACATAGCCTCATAGGCTTTTTCCAGCATTTTCACTTACCAGGTCACATTGTTAGATTGTATGCTTACACATAGCCTCACAAGTTTTTTCAAGGATTAATTTAAGTCACACAGGAATAGTACACTGTTTTTAATCTTTTATTGTAGATAAAAAACATAAACCATACAGCAATAGTGGTGAACTACAAGGATCAGCTAATGCGTTTCACACCTAAAACTGGTGCTTAATCATAGCAAGAGATTGCATCGGAGTTCGGCCATCCAGCCACTTTTTTTCTTCCTATAGAATTCAAAATATTGTCATGGTAATCAAGCAAAATATTTCAGGGTTTTCATATGAAATGTGTAGAATCCATATTGGTGCTATCTTAAACTCTAAACAATTTTTTAAAATTTCCATACGAATGTTTAAACAAAATTCTTCTGCTGTTTGACCAGCTTCACCTAGTTGCATCAAACCCAACATGAACACTTTCTCCTCTGTTGTTTAGATGTGTGCATTTTGGGGATTTTAGCACTCCAATATGTGTTTGTTTTTTATATAAGTGCAAACTTTTGAACTTTGCCATTTAGTGAATTTGGACTTTGGGGTCACCTGTCTACATAACTAGTTGTGTTGTGCAAGAATCTGACTCTGCCTCTCCTGCTGCACTCTCCCTTGGTGGTCTCCTCTGGACTTGCTCTCCCGGACTCAGTGGACAGAAACGGAGGTAGAGTTGAAATCCTTCTATCCCCGCAAAGCACTTTTTCAGGTTCTTCACACACCTCCCTCCCTATCCCTATTATTATTTGAGGCTCACAGTATTTGGCTATTTTCTCCCGTTTCTTCGAGAGTTGCTGTCATCTGTCGGCTTCTTGGACCAATATCAAGCTTCACTAACGACTTCTCTGCCTGACTGCCCTACTTTCTCTCTTCTAAAATTCCCACAATCATTCTCAGTGACTTAAATATCCCTATTAATATTAACACCCCAGCAACTTCTAAACTGCTCAGCATAACCTCCTCTTTTGACCTAAAACAGTACATTCTACTCACTCTGATGGCAATTTCCTTAACCTTGTATTCTCCTACCTATGCACTTCCTTTTCCCCTCTCTGATCACTACCTTATCAGCTTCACTCTCTTACTGTCTTGCACTTGTTTTCCCTCCAACCTTACCTATAGAAACCTTCACAACTTTAACCCTTTTCTATTCTGTAGCAGACAACCTCTCTGACAAAATCTCACCCTGTCCTGCCCCATCCTAGCTAATTTTGTCTACAGAAATTCACTGTCATCTTCCCTGGGCACACTTGTTCCCCTCACTACACACAGAATCATGCCCAGACCGCTGCAACTTGGGCAAACTGACAACACCAAAAGGCTTTAAAAAACGAAGCCACACTCTTAAGTTTCTGTGGCATAAGACCCAGTAAGACGTTACCCAGCATAAATCTGCCTTTCAAAAATAAAATTCCTGCATCCACACTGCCAAACAAACCAATTTTATCACCCTTAATAACACTCTCTCACACACTCCCCATCAACTCTTTTCTGCCTTTACTTTGTCTTTCACTGCCTTCACCCACTAACTCTCTTCTTAAAAATAAGATTGATGCAATTGGTGATGAGAGCTCCACTATACAGATATCTCCCCCACATAAATTCCATGTCCACCTGCATACCCAAAACTGAATTTGTCTAACCCTGTTACTATAGAGGAGTTCACCAACCTCTTCACTAATGTTCACCTAACCACTTGTTCCCTGGACCCCATTCCCTCACAATTACTACGGTCACCTGCTGGCTCTATCCGACACTCTATCTCACATTTTCAATCTCTCCCTCTCTACTGGCATCTTCCCCAACACTCTAAAACAGGCACCGTCACCCCAATACTTAAAAAGCCCTCACTGGACCCCACCAATGTCAACAACCTACAACACATCTCCCTAACCCTCTTTTACCTCCAAACTCCTTGAACGCCTAATCTTCATCCACCTGAGCTACCAACTCAAAGAAAATAACATTCTTGATCCCCTTAAGTCTTAAATGTTGCCAGCAACACTCAATAAAAACTTCTCTCCTAAAACTTAGCAACAAATTACTAATGGCTAAAACCATTGGTCACTATTCTGTACCAATACAAAAACTCCACTCTCTAGGTCTCCATTACTGTACTCTTCGATGGTTTTCCTATTACTTATTGCACCGCACCTTCACTGTCACTTACAACTACCTCCTTCTCTCCTCTTCCTTTTTTCTTTTGGGATCCCTCAAAGCTTGGACCTCTCTTATTCTCCTCCCTGGGTCCCAATACCATTTCTGTGCTTGCTGACAGCATCCAAATATATCTTTCTACCCCTCAGCTTACCCTTCAGTCTTATCACACATCACAAATTTTTACTAACAGACATATTAGTATGAATGTCACACTACTTCTTCAAACTCAGTCTATCCAAAACAGAGCTCAAAACATTTCCTTCCCCACATGCCAGGGTGTTAGGTATAATCCTAATCTTTTTAACCAATGACACCACAGAGCTTCTAATTCACTCCCTGGTTATCTTTTGCTTTGGCTGCAACGCCCTCCTAGTTGGTCTATACTAGATAGGCCCCCCTTTAGTTCATCATGAATGCTGCCGCCAAACTCATCCACCTTGCCATCCATTCAGTGTCTCCTATCCCTCTCTGCCATTCCCTCCACTGATTTCTACTCGCCTAACAAATAAATTCAAAGTACTAACAGCAACTTACAAAGCCATCTACAACTTTGCCTTCAGCTACATCACTAACCTAGTCTCAAAATACCAACCAAACTGTTCTCTTTGCTCCTCCTAAGACCTCCTGTTCTCTTGCTCCCTCATCACCTCCTTCTATGCAGGCCTCTAGGACTTCTCCAGAGACTCTCCCATCCTCTGGAACTCCTTGCCTTCAAGCTGTCTATCTCCTACTCTGTCTACGTTTTAGGCGCTCCCTGAAAACCTCTTTACATTTTTTATTTTCTTCATCAGCTCTTTTCCCACAGTTATTACTTTTTGTATCACTTGACCCTCCCTTTTAGATTGTAAGCTCTAATGATCAGGGCCCTCTAATTCCTATTGTATTGTATTAAATTGTATTGTAACTGTACTGTCTCTGCCCTCACTGTGTATAGCACTGCGCAAACTCTTGGCAATATATAAAGCCTGTAAAATAACAATGCAGATAAAAAGGAACGCCAGCCAGGAGAGAAGGACCTGGATAATGCATGATGCGTTTTTTGTGTACAGCCATGCCTTGGTACTCTTACAACATGGCTGTTTATCCTGCATTGAGAATCTATGTTTTCTGAAACAGCAGTTTGTTCTTAGGTGATTTGCAGCTCTTTCCAGAAACAAACAGATCTTTGTCTGAACTTCGAGCTGGCCAATTGCCACTCCACGAAGTATGAAATGTGACTTTGTTTTACAAATATGGAGTACTTTATTAGTTTAAAATATGATGAATTTCCAGAGAAGTATTAAACAAATACATTATTCATTCAAACTAACATTAAAAAAGTATTATCCAATACTGCTAATATTTGCTAGTCCACTAGAAATCGTGCCTGGTTCACACCTATGCAGTGCGTTTTCCGTTTTGCAGAAACGCACTACAGTCCATTTAACATGGTTTCCTATGGGTCAAGTTCACATCTGTGCATTTTATGGAAAGGACTTTTTTCTGGTTTATGGTTCCATAGACTTCAATGGATCAAAAATGTGTACTGAAAAATGCAAATTGCACCTGGAATATGCAAAATGCAACCTGTATAGGTGTGAACCAGTTCACGCACACGAAAGGAAAAGTACTAGCACGTGCTTATGTCCAGCTGTATCCTGTAATTGATTTTGGGCAAGATTTTATGCATTTGCACACTGTACGGCCCCTTGTGGCTATGTGCATAGGCCCTTAACTACTTCCACACTGCCTACCGTATATTCACGGCGGCAGTGTGGATGCGTCCCGCGAATCGCCGTAAATAAGCAGCGATTTGCTGGGGGGCCACTAGGGGGCGTGCAAGCCGTACTCCTGAGGAGTGTGCCCGTGGCTCAGGCAGACCCGATGTCCGCCAGCGAGCCCCAATGAGCGGCCGCAGCAAAAGAACGGGGAACCGCCGATGTAAACGCGGTGGTTCCCCGCTCTGTTAGTGGGGCTATAAGAGATCTACTGATTCCTGTCACTGGGATCAGTTAGATCTCTTATGCCCATAACAGCCCAGCCCCAA
>BLSH010213158.1:91251-111281 GCA_018402905.1 Glandirana rugosa | reverse complement strand
GTTAGATCTCTTATGCCCATAACAGCCCCGCCCCCCCCCCCCCCCCACAGTTAGAACTCACCCAGGGAACACAGTTAATCCCTAGATCTCCCCCTGCAGGTTAACCCCTTCAATGCCAATGGCATTTATACAGTAATCAGTGGATATTTACATTTCTGATCGCTGTATAAATGTCATTGGTCCCAAAAAAGTGTCAAAATGGTCCGACATGTCCACCCCAATAGCGCAGTACCGCTAGAAATCACAGATCGCCACCATTACTAGCAAAAAATAAAAAAAAACCAGAAATGAATTCTCATCATCCGTAAACGCGGCCACTTTTGCGCAAACCAATAAACGCTGATTGCAATGAAAAAAATGTTTGTTTATATATTTTTTTTTATTTGTATTTTAGCAAAAAGTAAGGAAAACAGTTTTTTTTTTGCAAAATTGTCGCTCTTCTTTTGTTTATAGCGGTGATCAGAAATGATGCAGAGGCGATCAAATACCACCAAAAGAAAGCTCTATTTGTGGGAAAAAAAGGACACTAATTTTGTTTGGGTACAAAGTCGCATGACCGCGCAATTGTCAGTTAAAGCGACGCAGTGCCAAATCGCAAAAAGTGCTCTGGTCCTAACCTGGAAAATTATTCTGGTGCTGAAGTGGTTAAAATAGTCACACACATTGCAATCTGATTGTATGGACTCAGTGTGATCCCCTTTAGATCTACTAAAAGCCATGTTTTTTATGTTCAGTATTTTTTATTGGCACAATTGAAAAGAAAAAGTACAGATGCTGTACTTTGTGTTAGGAAACCTAGATTGTGCCATACATGACTCTGCAGACCTCATATGTCACGTATGTCTACTCTTCAAAAACAACTGGGCTTAATACTACCTTGATATAACTTTATATATCAGGATTATATGAGGTGTGTCCAAAATGTAATGAGAATGATATCCTTTTATTGAAAAATTTTACAATTGAACATTGTGTCCTTCAAATTATGCACCTTTGAGTGTACACAATGCTCACAGCGATTTTTCCATTCTTAATAGCATCCCTGGAAGTCTACAAGTCGGATGGCATTCAGAGCCTGTATAGTTTGACTTTTGATTTCCTCATTCGGGCTTTCTTGGTGCAAGGAGATGTTGTTGTGTGCCATTCTGAACTTTGTTTCTTTCTCTCGGGATCATGCTCAAAAACCCAGAATTCATCTCCCATGATCACTTGACTCAAAAAATCAGTCTTGGCAAACGAGTTTACAGCGTTCCTTCTGATCAGATGACAAGTTCTTTGGAACAAGTTTTGCACACACTTTTCTCATGTTCAAATCCTGAGTCACGATGTCATGAACAATTGACTTGGAAATTCCCATTTCCTCTGCAATAGTGAGCCGTCGGTCACGGTTGTGAACAGACCCCACTGTATCCACATTCTGTTGCATCTTTGATGAATAGGGGCGCCTTGATCGTTGTTCATCTTCAGCACCATCTAGTCCTTCCTTGAAGGCCTTATGCCATCAGTACACTTGTGGAGATGATAGCATCGCTTCTCCATAAGCTTACCTCACCATTTCCAAATATCTGATGCACTTTTATCCAATTTCACACAATATTTTATTTTTCCAATCGTGCCGGCATTTTTCTTAATACATGGCACTTCAACAGGGTGAGAATGTCTTGGCTCTGACAGGGCTTGAATGCAACTGATCACTGTTCGAACATATCACTGGGACCCCACCTCAAGTGACCTTGGCCAGCTTCCCTCTTCACAAAGCCCTTTTTAAACGTTCATTCTCATTATATTCTGGACCCACCTCATAAAGCTGTGCATGTGAGGGCAAAAAAGCAAATAGTCTATTACGCAGGATATACCAATAAGTGAACCACACAGTTTGGGGCAACATCTAAAAACTTGCATGAGATATACAGTAGGTTATAATTGGGGACCTACTATCGTAGTAATTGCATATAAAACTTTATAACAATGATTTATAGCAGCTATCAATAAAGTAGTAGGTGTAGATCTAATAGAGTAATAATAGATATATAAAATAGAGCAGCTCACAACTTTCTAAACATAGGACCAGTTTATGGCCCTTCAGGCTTTCAGGGAACCATTCTGTGACCTATTAGAGTAGAAAATGCCTTGTTGTCAATGGGAGTAAACAGTGCCCCATTCTAGGTATCAGTTGGCGGAATAGTGCCCCATCAATGGTGTCACTGGGAGGAATGGTGCCCCATTGATTGGTGTCAGTGGGAGGAATGGTGCTCCATCATTTGGCGTCATTGGGAGGAATGATGCCCCATCGAGTGGTGTCAGTGGGAGGAAGGGTGCCCCATCAATTGGTGACAGTGGCGAGGAATGGCGTCCCAAGAGCCAGATAAAGGCAAGCAAAGGCAACATCCGGCCCCTGGGCTGCAGTTTGGAAACCACTGATATAAAGCATTGTTGGTCAACATTCTCAATATAGTTGACCTCTAGTGCCACCCCTGACATCATCAAAGACTCCATATAATATTCAGTGAAAATAATGCTACAGAAAGCTGTCAGAGGCTTTTAACATACAACAGGAGATGCTTAAGGACTACAGGCAATGCTACAAGAGAGCATCAGAGAGTGCCCACATGCTACAGGAGATGACAAGAGACTGCAAAAAAACATGTTGTTGGAGAGGACAAGCTCCAGGAGACATAGACTAGAAAAACTTTGCACAGGTTGCACAAAAAGTGCCAATGTTGGAAAACCAGGTACGTGAGGGCTCAGTGTCCATGCAACAGTCATGTCTTAGTGCCTATTCACACAGGGGCAACTTGAGCTCCGACTTAAGTCACCTCAAGTCGCCCCAAGTCTCTTGACATATGAAATCCCATTGAAATGAATGGGAGCCATCTTAATGTACACTACTGAAGTCGGAGCGACTTCAGAAAAGGTTCCTGTACTACTTATAGGGACTTCTATCCGACTCGTGCCTATAGAATTCAATAGAAGTCGCCTCCAAGTCGAATCCCCCATCTAAATGGAAGCGACTTTACAGTTAAAAGAAAATAATTTATCCAGGGCAACCCCCTCCCTCCTTTCTCTGATTGGCCACAGGCAAAGTCGCCTGGCATAGTCAAGCTGGAGGTTGCCTTGGAGTTGCCTGCAAGTTACCTGCAAGTTGCTTTGAAGTTGCCTGCAAGTTGCCTGGCAAAGTCGCACCTGAAGTCAGATCGCCCCTGTGTGAATGCAGCCTTAGCAAGTGCTTTTATTCAATGGATCCCACTATGCTGGCTGTAATACTTGTGACCATTAGGCCTCTTTCACACTGCTACCGCAAGATTTTACCACGATTTTACCTCGATTTCAGGGAATGCCTGCAACTTTGGCTCAATGAAAACATATTACAAAGTCGTACAGAAGTAGTACAGAAATCGCATCTATATTATTCAGATGTGATTTGCAAGAGACTTTGAGGGTTTAACATTGAAGTCTATGGACTCAAGTTGCATCAAAGTTGGACCAAAGTAATGCAGGGACTACTATGACTTGAAAGTCATACAGATATGAATGGTACTCATTGGCAAACATGGGGAACGACTTGGCATGCAATTTTGCAGTCCCAAGTCGCAGGACAAGTCGCACAACTGTGAAAGGGGCATAGAATGATTTTGGTGCTGCTTCTAATAAAACTGTGGTTAGCCATTATTTTTTTTCTTTGTTTATTGGCAAGAAATCATTTAGCTCTATTCCTTTTTCCCGAAATTTTAGTGCAGCAGATGTATCCAGTTATTGTGAGGTTATTAAGAAGTGGTATTACGCAATTCCCAAGCAATTTCTTGCAAAATCCATGCCAGCTTAGATTTATTACCATAATAAATATTGAACCACACGAGATTGAGGATTAGAAAAAAACATCTAAATATAATCGATATGAGTGCAGAATTATTTGATCATGGTATATGTGGGCCTTGCTTCCTATATAGTGCTGTATAAAAAACATAGCAAGATAACAGGCTCTCTGCTCTCTCTAATAATGTGTATTGCCCACAATGCTCCTGGAAACCAGAGTGGTCCAGGCTTTTATTTTATTTTTTTTCAGTTTTAAAGCAGGATGTACTTTTTTTTTCTTTTTACACAAAATAATAACACAATTTGGTAGTGGTGACATAAACATGTCTGTAGTGATTCATGTGAACTATAAGATTTAATGAAAAGGCCACATTAATATTCCACAACAGCCTCATGAGGGTTTTGCACTGCCTCTTATTACTGTTGTTTTTACAAATTTGTACTGAGGTGTGATTCATCATATTGAGTCCTCATTAGTTCAATAGAATTGTTAATTTTTCCTGAAGATACATGGAATTAGTTTATTAAGTGCATACATAGTCATTATGCTTGCCTCCGGAATGAATATATATATATATTGTGGGAGATTAGCTCATGTGGATCACCCTTCCTGGGAAGGAGGCAGCTTGTAGGAAGACTTTCTTAAAATATGGCTAGTTGCCAGGTTTATTTTTGGTAAAAGGTCGCAGGTTATAAAACAAACAAAAATAGCAAAAACAAACCCTTGCCATCCGGAACTAAACTAATACAGACAGGATACCTCTCTATACGATGTTGGGCTTGTCCCTGACACCTTCAAAACAAACAAATGCAAACCTTTTTCCTTTTTCAGTCCTCAGAGCAACCAACAGCTCATAGTCTTAGCTCTCTCAGTCTAAGCACATTGAGTCCCAGGGTGAGCTCCTGTGAGATCTTTTCCTGGTCATTATATGCAGCTGGAGAGGGATTTGGGTGGACCAGAAACTCCGGAACAGAACCAGCTCTGCTACGGTGGCTGGAAAAACCCAGCTCGGATTCTCACCAGTCCACTCCAAGTGAACGCATGCAAAGAGACAAATAACTCCCGTCCACTATCGCACCTCGCATAACGTCACATATCCCCCCTCTGCTAAAGCCCGTGTGGCTGAGCAATTGTTACACCCATACAGTGGACCCGGGAAAGGCCATCTGCATTGTTTTGCAGCTTTCCTGCCCTATGTTCCACTGTGAACTTGTAGGGTGTAGGGCCAAAAACCACCTTGTCACCCGACTATTCTTCTCCGTGTTATTGCACATCCACTTCAGGGGGACATGGTCGGTGACCAGTCTAAATGGCCTGCCCAATAGATAAGGCTTCAGGTTTTCCAAGGGCCATTTAATCACGAGACACTCCTTCTCGACTATAGCATACATTTTCTCGTGCAGGTTCAGCTTCTGGCTTAGGTATACAACCTGGTGCTCCTCCCCTTCTCTGATCTGGGACAGTACTGCCCCTAGACCCACATCAGAGGTGTCGGTCTGCACCACAAATCTTTGGTGAAGTCCGGGGTCACAAGCACAGGTTGTACACACAGGGCTTGCTTAAGCTTCTGGAATGCCTTCTCAGCATCCAGGCTCCACTTCACCATAACCGACCCTCTGCCCTGGCTGGTAAACTTTGTAGTTTATATCCCCTACTCTTTCCTTAATCTCAAAGGGGCCCTGCCACTTTGCGAGGAATTTACTTTAAACAGTGGGGACCAGCACCAGTACTCTATCCCTGGGGTTTAAAGTTCGGGTCTTAGCACCCCGATTATAAACCTTTCTCTGAGCCTCCTGGGCTCGCTCCATATGCTCTCCTACCAGGGGCAGGACCGCTGCGATTCGATCCTGCATCAAGGAAATATGCTCGATGACGCTCCTATGAGGGGTGACCTCTCCTTCCCACGTCTCTTTGGCGACATCTAACAATCCCCGGGGATGTTTACCATACAAGAGTTCAAATGGGGGGAGTACCCCGTAGATGCCTGTGGAAACTCTCGTTTGGCAAACATGAGATAAGGCAGAAACATATCCCAATCTCTCCCATCTTTTTCCACTACCTTTTTCAACATGCTTTTGAGTGTTTTATTAAACCTCTGCACAAGTCCATCCGTTTGAGGGTGGTAGACCAAGGTACGGAGATGGGAGATTTTATACAATTTGCACAATTCCTTGGTTACATGGGACATAAACGGGGTGCCCTGATCTGTTAAGACTTCTTTAGGGATCCCCACCCGACTTAATACCTGGACCAACTCCTTGTCGATAGTCTTTGTGGAGGTGTTCCGCAAGGGTATGGCTTCAGGATAGCGGGTCGTATAGTCTAGTATTACTAGGATGTGCTGGTGTTCCCGGGCTAACTTTACTACGGGTTACACAAGATCCATGCCAATTCTTAGGAATGGCACTTCAATTATGGGCAGTGGAACAAGTGGACTACGAAAACGGGGTGAGGGCGCAGAGAGTTGATGCTCAGGGCAGGATTCACAACTCTGACATCTGCATGCAACCCGGGCCAGAAGAATCTCTGGGTTATTCTCTCCCTGGTCCTCTCCATACCCAGGTATCTCCCCACTACATGTTTATGGGCCAGATCAACACCATCCTGCAAAAGGGTTTGGGGACCACTAGCTGTTCTACTTTGTCCTCCCCGCGTTTTACCACCTGATACAACAAATTCTTTTTAAGAGCCATGAAGGGAAAAGACACCCCCCCCCCCAATTAGGGTCCACCGGTTCCCCATCTTTCACTTTCGCGTTTTCTCTGGCTCTAAGGAGAGTGACATCCCGTAGTTGCTCTGTACAGAAGTCCTCTCTCCGGACCTCTAAGTCAGGTACTACATTCTGTTCACTCTCACGGTAAGGGTCAAAGACGTTTTCTGGGTCATTAGCCACCAGCTGGGAGCTATCTTCCGTCTCCTCCGGCTCCCCAGCCATTACAAGAAAAGGAAGAGGGTCTCCTCCTTCCTAGGCTAGGTCCTGCCACCAGTCTCCCCCTCCATTTGGCAAAAGGGTCTGGTGAGAGTTCCTTTGCTTCCTCAACAGGGGGAGCTCTTTCCTCCAGACTCTGTGCCTTTCCATAACCTCCAAAAATGGGAAAAATCACTCCCCACTAGGGCTTAATGAAGCAGAAAAGGTACCACCCCCACTGAATGTGTCACACTGCCCCAAGGAATGTCAGTCTCAACCACCGCCGTCTGGTAGTCCCGAGTGTCCCCATGAATGCAAATGACCCCGACAGTGCTAGGGTGTAACCTTGCAGGATTTATACAATTGCTTTTGACCAATGTTATCACACTACCCGAGTCATGCAGTGACTGGTTTCCCATCAATAGAAATCATACACATCTGCTTTTCCATGTGACCTAAACATGATGCTGTATATGCGCCCCGTGCAAAAAGAGAAAGGCATCTATTCACATAAGTATAATTGCATTGCATGGGTTCATCATTCAGGGGACAATTGGCAGCAATATGGCCTAATGCATGACATCAGTGGCACTGTATGTTCTCTATACCCAGTCCTCTCAAGGCTCCCCAAGACCTTCCTGGCTTCTTTGGCCAGTGTCCAGGTCTAGAGCCCATAGTCTCTTTAATCATAGCAGTCATCAAACTTCCGCATGCCCTTGAACCCTGGAACAGTCTTACTGGATCCACCAGGCGATCTTTCACCCCTACATTGGAGTGGGGTGCAGAAGGGTTCAACAAGTCCTCAGCCACTGTGTATCTCTCCACGAAGTCCACGAGTTGGTTGGCCGTTTTGGGGTCCCCATGACTGACCCATTTCCTCAAAGCAGCAGGGAGTGCACGTAGATAGCGGTCCATGACCACATGCTCCACAATCTGGGGACCTGGCAAAGTCTCCGGCTGTAGCCACTTCCTGGTGAGGTGGACCAGAACGAACATCTGCAAGCGGGATGGCTTGTTGGTGCGGTAGGTCCACTGATGCACCCGTTAGGCCTGGACTGCCATGGTGACCCCTAGGCTTGTGAGTATCTCTGCTTTTAGATTCTCATAGTCCTGGGCCTTATCTGGTTCCAGATCAAAATAGGCTTTTTGGGGTTCACCAGTCAAGAATGGACAACACCAAATTTTTCTTTTCTTTCACTTTTACTTTCAATGATAACGGTAAATAGGACAAATAGAGTGGGTGAATCTCCCTAATGGGGGCATGGACAGCAATAAAAACTGACAGGGGTTCTAAACCCACTGTGCTATATCCAAAAACTAAAAAAAAAGGGTTTTACCTTTAGTTATACTTTAGGGAAAGCAAAGGGACTGGCAGAAACGTCAGGGATTTCACACAAAGAAAGCAATACAAAGAACTGGATACTTTCTCAGAGAATATGAATGACACAAAAACATTTCTTTCACTCATACTTAGTGTTTGGCTGAAGCCATTTATTATCAATCAACTGAGTTTACTCTTTTTAAATCATAATGACAACAGAAACTACCCAAATGACCCTGATCAAAAATTGACATACCCTGGTGATTTTGGCATGATAACATGCACACAAGTTGACACAAACGGGTCTGAATGGCTATTAAAGGTAACCTTCCTCACCTGTGATCTGTTTGCTTGTAATTAGTGTGTGTATAAAAGGTCAATGAGTTTCTGGACTCCTGACAGACCCTTGCATCTTTCATGCAGTGCTTCACTGACTTTTCTGGATTCTGAGTCTGGGGAAAGCTAAAGAATTGTCAAAGAATCTGCGGGAAAAGTTAGTTGAACTGTATAAAACAGGAAAGGGATATAAAAAGATATCCAAGGAATTGAGAATGTCAATCAGCAGTTTTCAAACTCTAATCAAGAAGTGGAAAATGAGGGGTTCTGTTGAAACCAAACCACGGTCAGGTAGACCAGCTATCATTTCACCCACAACTGGGCATTCTAGAGGAATGGGCAGCTTTACCAGCTGAGAAGATAAAGAGCCTCATCCACAAATACCACAAAAGAATTCAAGTTGCCATTGATGTTAAAGGGGGCAATACACAGTATTAAGTTAAAGCGGTTGTATCCCCTAGAAGAAAAAAAAAAAAAAAAAGCACCTGCAAGGCAAAGCCATAGTGAGCTAGTATGCAGCGCATACTAGCTCATTATGAAGTACTTACCTCAGAACGAAGCCCCGACAGGTCCCTGAGGAGGGAGCTGCCATCTTTCCTCTGTGGATCCTTCCAGGTACGTGGCTCTGGCGCTGTGAGTGGCCGGAGCCGAGAGATGTCACTCCCGTGCATGCGCGGGAGCCCATCTTTACATCGGACTTTCCGGTAGGGCCATCACTGCGCATGCACCTGCTAACGTCAGCGGCGCTTATAGTGAGAATATCTCCTAAACCGTAAAGGTTTAGGAGATATTCTTTTTACCTACAGGCAAGCCTTATTATAGGCTCACCTGTAGCTAAAAATTACTTTTTAGTGATGCAACCACTTTAAATTTTGGTCTCATCAATCCAAATTACTTTGTGCCAGAAGGATTGAGGCTTGTCTCTGTGCTGTTTGGCGTATTGTAAGCGGGATACTTTGTGGCATTTGTGTAGTAATGGCTTTCTTCTGGCGACTTGACCATGCAGCCCATCTTTCTTCAAGTGCCTCCTTATTGTGCATCTTGAAACAGCCACACCACATGTTTTGGCTTTAAGTCTTTTGTGGTATTTGTGGATGAGGCTCTTTATCTTCTCAGGTGGTAAAGCTGCCCATTCCTCTTGACAAAAAGCCTAGTTGTGGCTGAAATTTTGAGTTGGTCTACCTGACCGTGGTTTGGTTTCAACAGAACCCCTCATTTTGCACTTCTTGATTAGAGTTTGAACACTGTTGATTGGCATTCTCAATTGCTTGGATATCTTTTTATATCCCTTTCCTGTTTTATTCAGTTCAACTAACTTTTCCCGTAGATCCTTTGACAATTATTTTGCTTTCCCCATGACTCAGAATCCAGAAACGTAAGTGCAGCACTAGATGGTTGATGCAAGGGTCTGTCAGGAGTCCAGAAACTCATTGACCTTTTATACACACACATTAATTACAAGCAAACAGATCACAGATGAGGATGGTTACCTTTAATAGCCATTCAAACCTCTTTGTGTCAACGTGTGTGCATATTATCAGGCCAAGATCACCAGGATATGTAAACTTTTGATCAGGGTTCTTTGGGTAGTTTCTGTTGTCATGATGATTTAACCACTTTAGCCCCGGAAGGATTTCCCACTTTATGACCAGAGCACTTTTTGCGATTCGGCACTGTGTCGCTTTAACTGACAATTGCGCGGTCGTGCGATGTTGTACCCAAACAAAATTTGCGTCCTTTTTTTCCCACAAATAGAGCTTTCTTTTGGTGGTATTTGATCACAGTTGCGTCATTTCTGATCACCGCTATAAACAAAAGAAGAGCGACAATTTTGCAAAAAAAAACCAAATTTCTTACTTTTTGCTAAAATACAAATCCAAAAAATAAAAATAAAAAAACATTTTTTTTCAAAGGTTTTGGCTGATTTATATTCTTCCTCATATTTGTGATAAAAAAAATCGCAATCGGCGTTTATTGATTGGTTTGCGCAAAAGTTGCTGTGTTTATGGATGATGAGAATTAATTTCTGGGGTTTTTATTTTTTTAATTTTTTTACTAGTTATGGCGGCGATCTGTGATTTTTAGCGGTACTGCGATATTGGGGTGGTCATGTTGGACCATTTTGACACTTTTTTGGGACCATTGGCATTTATACAGCAATCAGTGCTATAAAAATGCACTGATTACTTTGTAAATGCCATTAGCAGTGAAGGGGTTAACCTGCAGGGGGCGCTCTAAGGGTTCACTGTGTTCCCTGGGCGTGTTCTAACTGTATTTGTGTTTGACTGGCAGGGGAAGGGGAGTGATCACGTCTTCCATGTAGAGGAAGGCTGTGATCACAGCCCTTCCCCCTCTCACAGAATGGAGATCCGTGTTTACATGCACGGATCTCCGTTCTTTCACTGCGGGGGGGGGGCATCGCGGGTAGCCGGCGGAGATCGAGTCCGCCCTACCCGCTCCCTGGCCCCCCCCCGTACACAGTGAACGCGCAAGTGCGCCTGCGGCAGCGCGTGCGGGCTCACAGTGCACGATCTCGCAGCCGCCGTCATATGACGGCGGTTTGCGTTATTGAGCCTCCTTGTCGCCGTCAACCTGCGGTTGGCGGTCGGCAAGTGGTTAAAACAGTGGAGTAAACACAGTTGATTGATAATAAATGGCTTCAGCCAAACACTAACCATGAGTGAAAGAAATGTTTTTGTGTTATCATTCAAAGTGGCCAAGAAATCATAAATTCTGCCAGGGTATGTAAACTTGTGAACACAACTGTATCTATATATCTACACATATATATATATATATATATATACACACATATATAATGTTTTTATGCATTGCATATCCATAGACATTCTTTCCAGTATTCAATACCCTAGGCAGTCAAGCACAATTTTCTTTAGGAGCCTTTCAGGCTGGAATTTCTTGCATAATCTGCCATTATTTTATTCAGACACCTCATTACACACGTGCACCATGTGACAGATTACAGAATTTGTTTCTGATAATAACATCAGCTGCTCTATTTCCATGCAGAAATCAATGGCGTATTATCCTATTACCCTTGTGCCATACATACTGTGCACATCTGTAATCCATTGTCTACAGCCTCGTCTGAAGCTAGAATCATATACAAAATATCAATGTTTTTCCTTAAGATTACTTATATGCCAACTTCCCTTTTAAAGATGTAATCATATCTGATTTTGCCAATTTAATGCCTTGGCATCACTCGATTCCTTTCATCGTGTTTCTTGCAGGACAGTTATAACGAAGTAGATTCTTCCTTTGTTAAATAAATGCTCATTTATACATCAGAATTGTGAAAAACATTTGCAAATTATGATATTGATTTCATTATTAATAATATTCAAATATTAATTTTAAAACGTTAAAGATATGCCATTGTCTTTACAAAAGTAATAATACAGCACAAAATTGAATTACCAAGGTCAAACTTGTTGTGCCATTACTGTATTAAAAATTCAACCCTTTAATGTAAAGTGTATGTAAACTCAAATATTAAAGTATAACTAGTTCCCACTTTGATTAAATATAGTTTTGTAAGTTTTTTGTTTGTATTGTGGTGAAAGTTTTATAAACGCATGTTGAGCTTATCATTATCTGCTCTCTCTGAGCCCTCTTTAAAGCGGTATCAAACCGTGCCACATTTTTTTCCCATGGGCCTCCAAGTGGTTTGTTTTCATAACGTGCTAATATGCACCACAGAATAGCACAATACGAGGCTTACTTGTCAAAAGAAGCTCTCCAGCATTGTGCTGTCACCACTCCAGCAGGTCCCGGGTGCTACCATCTTAGCTTGGCCGGGTTTGTGCTGTCCGGCCGCTTGAATGGTCGGGCCATGGTGACGTCCCTCCTCCACATGTGTGGCTCAGATCACGTATCCCTGACAGATTGGAAGAGGCTACTTGGGTCTCTTCTATTATACAAAACCCTGTCTGTCAGCAGTTTTTACAAAATTTCTTACTTGATTAGGATGACCACCAGCTCCCAACATTGTAGGAGTGTGGCCACCCCGTGTGGTCACCCCCTGTGTGAGGTGTGTTAATGCTATTGACAGACCATGTCTCTACTTTAAATAATAGATTAGGAATGGTCTTGCATGTTCAAAGTGCTCCACTGTTTGATCAAATTTAGCTTGTTTGGCTGTACTTCTCCTGTGCATCACAGGAGTGCAGTTTGTTCTGCACTCCTGTGACTGTTTTCAGCAGACAGCGGAATGAAGCTGACATCACAGAGCCGGTACAGGTTTCGGGAAGGATGGCAACCATATGGCCGGAATCCTCCCACATGGCTGGACCCAGCTCAGCTTCTCAGGAAGCCAATGAAAGCCTGAGCCAGACGCTCCCACCCCCTCCACAGCCCAGCGTTCCAGTGAATGGGGGGGCAGAGCAGAGAGCAGTGACTGGTAGTCAGCAGTTCTCTGCTCAGGGAGCTCTGAGAACCGAGCAATCAGTGGTGTTTGATCGCTCGGTTCTCAGTGTTAGAGCCAGCGGGCAACAGATGCAGAATCGGACAGATGCTGCGTTCATCTAGGTAAGTATGATTCCAACAAAAAAGAAAATCCCATACTTCTCTTTTAAAGATGGATCGCAGTATATATAAAATCATACTTATTCACCACAAAAATATATGACATTATAACTTCTAGTAACTGTATCCGAAGACTGGGAACTCTTGAACAGTTAGTTGGTGGTGAGTGGGCAGCCCAGAGCAAACAATTGGCGAGTGGCATAATTTCAGGCAGCTACTTTTGTAGTCTGTGGCTGCCATCCACCCATAATCAATAAGGCTTTCTTCATCTGTCCTCTGTCTTTAAAGCATTTAAAATAAGTTCACTGCTATTTCCTTGCCATTTCCTAGGTATTTTGCAATCATTGGCTAGGGGTGGGAATGTGACCTGTAATATATTGTTCAACTGCATAAGAGAAAAGAGATATTACTCTTCTGGCTATATACAGTGTGGCGGAGGTGCATGGTAGACAGAGTACCACTTTAAGGCCTCGTGCACACTGGTTTATTGTTAACGCTGTTTCTTCTGATGCGTTTAGGCACATTTAGACGCGTTTGGCAGCGTCAAGTGTTTTTTCCTGCCAAAACTCTTCTGCTCCTGGTTGCACTGGCAGTGGGGTTTTTTTCCTGCCGCTAAAATCTCCTGCTAATAAACTCTGCTAAAAGCCTATGTGTGCATGGCCACATAGGCTAACATGCAGGGGAGTGTAGAGGCAGGAGGAAAAAGCCAGACGCCCCTAGGAGCAGCTGTAAAAACATCCAATGTGCATGAGGCCTTAGATGGTAAAGTTGCTCATGTCTATAGATATTATGGATTTCTCTCTGCTGGCTGCTGCATAGATGGAGATCGCAGTTCTAGGGACCCAGAGCGACCCACAAAAAATGCATGACAGGTGCCCTGCAAAAAATTCTGCGCCCAGGGCAGCCATTTCTGTGTCCACACCTATGCTACACCACTGTAGTCACTGTGGTGGTAATGACTGGCAAAATCAACAGAAAATGTCTGATGACTAAGGTATAAAAGATGCTTAGCCCTCCCAAACTGCTTGACCACCACTCCTCCACCAACCGTTTTTAAGAACAACCACACAAGACTCAAGATGGAGTATAATGGCCATAGCAGCCTTTTATTATTAATCAATTATAATTTTAAGTAACTTATGTCTACATATAAACATATGAACATCCAGAATATTCAACCAAAATAGGAGTCACATGGTCCTTTTGGGCATGAACTACTCATACCTGCTTAACCACTGACAATTTTAGGCCTCCAGCCGCAACAAACATCGACTCGGAGACAAACACCTACACGCAAATACCACCAACTATAATAATTGGGAGCCGTACCCAGGATGGGTCCCTATATATATACACTATAAAAAGCCATAGCTGGACCTTGTATAATGCCAGCTGCCACGACTAACCTCGAAGTATCCCGGTCCCAACTGCATCCAACAAGCCTTGGAACTGAATAAGAATGGGGGGGGGGGGGGGGTTGGGGGTTGTTGTTCCAAGCATGCTCTCCTTCGACTGATAACTTCCCAAGACCCTCCTACAGATCCCCTTACTGCAGCCCCACCTTCTACAGCCCTCTCCTCCAATCACTTGAGTACTCTTTAAAGAGGTTGTCTACCCATTGATTTGATAGGGTCAAAGAAGAGTTAATATTCCCGGCATGGCGGAAATGCTAGCTGTCTCCTTGATTGTGCTCGCAACCAAACTAGCAAACCATCCAATGGGTGGTGTCATAATGGATCACATGTGCAGCATCATGGCAGTTGCAGATTAAACAGAGGCTAAGATGTCAGCTTCCTTAGCTGAAAACGATAGGAGAGTATACAACCACTTTAAGTAATACTTCCCACTGACCAGAAGCCCCTTTTTTTATGTGCCAACCCCTTTTAACCCTGTCATGTCGGCCCTACGTCCATGCTTTCTTCTTTTTAACTCCGGGCCTATCTTTAAAAAAAAAATAGTTAGGAAGGTTTTCCTTTTGGGTTTACCAACATTTTGGTGATTATAGAATTACTCCTGACAGGTCACATGACTGGGCTCTTGTACCTTTTTTTTTTCCATTCATAACAGTAGCACTAATTGCATTTCCAAAGCACATCATTTTTTTAAGAAGCTTCTTAAATTGGGCAATATGTTTAGCTTTTTGCCTGGAGTTGTCCATTAATTGCCTTTCATTTTGTCATTTTGTCTGCTATTGAGGAAGCAGCATTTTCTTTGCTTGCTGAACACAAAGTTGGCATGAAAAATGTCCTGTTTCCAATAAGACGCTCATGTCTGTTATAGTCTGCTTGCACTTATGTTTTAATATGGTTCCCACTGATTTAGAACTGCAATAAAACTTTTATGTTTTACAACTATCCAGGGAACATCATAACTTCGCAAAATTCAGGAAGCCCATTTACCTAGTTTTATCTGAGGCTTTGCAGGCATCAGTCAGTCTCTTCGTGCTGTTTCTGATGGAGACTACAATCTCATATCACATGATTCTTTGCTTCTGATTTTTTTTTTGTATGAGCAAAGCGGAGTAGGGCTCATTGAGTGCAATTCTGGAACCAGAGAACACGTTTTCTTGTATATAAGGATTCAATAGTGACTCTGTCTGAGAAGTCTGGAGCTGACATTGTTTTCTAAATGCCTAGCTGTGGCTGACCCAGTGCCAAATCAAACCCATCAATTTAAAGAAGAAGTATGGCCAAAGCTCTTTTGGGGCACAATAGTGCATTTAGTTCTTCACTCCTGTGACCCAGATTTAGCCAACAGTAGGCTTTAGCTGACGTCACAGAGCCGGTTCAGACTCTGCGGGGTCCTCAACAATAATGTCGGGATTGCACAGATGCCTGACCAGCGGCTGGCTCAGCGTCTAAGCACACGCTGAGAACTTGAGCCAGTCGCTCCTGAACTCTGCACAGCCTGTCGATCCAATGAGCACTGGAGGGGCAGAGCAGAAAGCCGGTGAATGTATGTGTAGGAGGAGTTTATTGGAGAGCAGGCTGAGTTCTCAGCACAGTCAAAAAACTGACCACACTGTGCTCTCACGCCTCGTGTGGTCAGTTTTTAATAGGAAAGCAGTTGGACTGGCAGGAGCACCAGATATTTCACTAAGGAAAGGAAAAAATAAAAAGAGAACAGAATACTTTTTCATACAAGTACATGGTGCAGCAGGCACATAACAGGAATATAATTATATTCCTGAACTGACAAACCATCAAATGGCTGGTGTCATAACTGATCACATGTGCAACACCATGGCAACTGCAAATTAAAGAGAGGCTAAGATGGCAGCTTGCTTGGCTGTAAAGGATAAGAGGGTTTAGATTCCCTTCAAAGTGGTTGTAAAACCTTCTGTGCTGCAGTGCCCCCCCACTTTTTTCTTACCTGAGCCCAATCTGATCCACCGATGTGCACGAGCTCCTCATTGGGCAGATTGATAGCAGTAGCGGCCACTGCTGTCAATCAAATCCTGTGACACGGAAGCGGGGTATGGGGCCCAGTGCTGCTGTTTGTGTCAATGGGTGCAGCAGCGGGACTCCGGAACAAGCCCGCGTGGGTGCAGCCATGGAAGAGTAAGAGCCTGGAGCGCCAGCGGGGGACCCCAGAAGAAGAGGATTGGGGCTGCTCTGTGCAAAAGCATTGCACAGAGCAGGTAAGTATGGTCATGTTTGTTATTTAAATACAAAAAAAAAGCTTTACAACCACTTTAAGTACTGTTGCATCACAGACCCTGAATGAGCATGCTGTAATTAAGTGGTAGAATTGATCATCTCTATGCTTGTTCTGGGCCTCATACAGCACTGAATCCAAAGTATCAGCAAGACAGCCAGGCAACTATTCTTGAATGGAAAGATCACTAGTAGAGTTGAGCGAACACCTGGACATTCGGGTTCCGGGGGTCTGAACGAACTTTGGGAAAAAGTCCGGGTTCGGCACCGAACGTTGCCCGAACGTTATCCCGGACCCCGAACTTTTAGGCACAAAAATGGCTGTAACAAAGTCCTGGCAAGTGCTAGAGGGCTGCAAAAGGAAGTAAAATGGGGGTAAGAGTAGGGCAAGTGCCATACAAAAAAATGGGGATAGGGAAAATAAATTAAAATCAAATAAACTAGGAGATGATTTTTGAACAATAATGTGTCACTTACAGCTGCAGCTAAAACCTCTCCCTTTAGAACTAGGAGATGATTTTTGAACAATAATCTGTCCCTCTAAGCAGAAGCCTCTACCTAGTGCAGTCAGATCGCTCAAAGCAGCAGTATGTGAAATCTCAAATTACTCCCACAATCTGATCGTTGTGTACGATCCCACAATCTGATTGTTGTGTACGATCCCACAATCTGATCGTTGTGTACGATCGTAACGATCGTTGTGTTAGGCAGGGTTTGATCTGCAATCTGTCACTCAAAGCAGCAGTATGTGAAATCTCGATTCTCAAATTTCTGCAATCTGTCCCTCAGAGCAACAGTAGTAGTAATCTCAGGATGCAGGATCAGATGTTAAAATGTCTGCAATCTGTCCCTCACAAAAACGCTGGCAGCTTCCTCTCCCTACACTATTCAGAGTCTCAGAGAGCATGTGACTGCAGCATCAAGTGACTCCAGCTTATAAAGAGGCTGGGTCACATGATGCACTGGCCAATCACAGCCATGCCATTAGTAGGCTTGGCTGTGATGGCTTCTAAGGGCAAACCAGTGAAACACTTGTTGATTGGCTGCCCTGCAGCTATTCAACATGCGTGACCAACTACCAGAACGGTCTGGGTCCTGGACACCCCAAAGTTCGGTACGGACCCGAACGTTACAGTCCGGGTTCGCTCAACACCAATCACTAGCCTCCATTCATCTCTCATGACAATTCCCCTTTAAAGAGGGGGGTAAGCAAGATAAGTGTCTGTACACAGATAATAATGATTTGGCCTGCAGTTGGTGTTCCTTGAGCCATATACTGATAGAGCTCTTGCCTGACAAGTTAATATAGTTTATGCCTTTTCTAATAGTTTAGTAGTATCCTGAAGCACAAGCAATCTATTCTTTTTTGCCAGTGTTTTCAGTGTTCAAATTCCTAATCTTGGACAAAGAATTGCTAGAGAATTTAATTTGCCAGGAAGTGCTTTATATCAATTGTTCATTACCATTTAGATAGAATGGAACTTTTTTTTAAAGTTAGGACTAAGAGCATATAGATACATTTATTTTTATTTTATTTTTATTTATTTCAGGTACTTATATAGCGCTGTCAAATTACGCAGCACTTTACATATACATTGTGCATTCACATCAGTCAGATACATTAGATATACTGGATGGTAATGGTAGATGTTAATATATGAAGAGTCTTTGGCTTTGAGTAAGGATGATACATTTGTTCTTGGCGCTCGTAGTCGAACTGGCGCAAGGCTGCCAGGTCTGAGAACTGTATCCTTCCCAGTGTTTTCCCTAACCACTAAATTATCCCCTAAGCTTCACACCCTCCTGACATTTAACTCTGCTCATACATGAACATTTAAAGTGTATGGAAAACCAAACCTATTACTCCCTTTAGGTCTGTTAACAATTCCATTAAACGTGTAACACTTACCACCAAAAACAATGCCTTAAAGTAGACCTTCACCCTCCTGGTCCACTTCTCTTTCTTTATTACCCTTCTTTTGAGAAACCGAGAATGATGTATCATCCATCTGCTCACATGTGCAATGGAATACCCCAAGGTCTCCTGAAATGCACATGGTATGTATCCAAGTAGGCCTCAGTACATGCGCTGTAGTGCATCATGAGGGAGCTGGCTGTCTCTTCCTTGTAGAGACAGCTGGTTCCCGATAACGCAGTGGGACCAAGTGAGCAGCAGCGAAGTAGCAGTTTCGTATAAGACACTGCCAGATTCTCTCAGCATGAGTAGAATTTTTGTCCATTACCTAGTAAAAAAAGGTAAAGGTGGGAAAGAAACATGGGCGGTGAAGTTCTTCTTTAATTCATAACTTGGCTCTCCTCCGATGTTAAATACCGAACTTGTTCCTGAACACTTAACTAACACTTAACCCCTAACGTGAGACCCTAATACTTCTCCTTCTCCCTGAAATCCAAAAAACGTAAAAGCTAAGCCTAATATTAACTTAACCTGTAAACCAGGGGTGTCCAACCTTTTGACCGGGCCACATTGGAAGAAGAGGAATTGTCTTGGGACACGCATAAAATACACCAACTGGTATAGATAATGTAGTAATAAAACGTCACTTTTTGTAATATTTTTTATTATAAAAGAGGGCAATGTAAAACTAGTTTGATATGTGATACTGTTTTTGATAAACTAACCCATCAGTATCTGGTTCGATGGATGCAGTAATAATTTTCAATTAATTCTCAAGGTGCTCATCAGATATTTTGGTTCTAATTTTGCCATTCGTCTGCTTCATCCTTGAAGATAGTTGCTCATAAATATTGTTGCTGCTAAAAACTGATGACATGATTGTGAAAAGTGGGAGATTTTCATTTGGGGAAGATAAAACTTATAAAGTCCAGCAAAGAGACAATTTTTCTAAGTTTGTCAAATTTTTCTTCAACCGCATGTGCTCGCTAAGTGTAATGCATTTTTACAAAAAAACATTTTTAACCACTTAAGGACCGGAAGGATTTCCAGCTTTAGGACCGGAGCCCTTTTTGCGATTCGGCGCTGCGTCGCTTTAACTGACAATTGCGCGGTCGTGCGGCGCACCCTTTTTTTCCTGCGGTTAAAGCAAACCCATGTTGCGGCGTGCTGGCGCGTTAACAGTCAATTTCGCTGCGTCGCGGCTTAGCGTTTTTCCCGAGGCCAGGATTTCGACCTTTAGGAAGGCCAGGAATTCACCAATTTTTACAAAAAAACATTTTTACGTAATGTGAATCGCTCGTGTACGCCAACTTCTTTTTAAACTGTTTGAATCTTTTTAACAGAGAAACGACCTGAAATATTCAAAATAGAAGGGGTTTACTTTTAGAGGGTGAAAAGTGTTAGTACAGTAGTCAAAAATCGTCGTTGTTATAAATACTCGTTGATAGAAGTTCCTACTTCGTCTGCTTACCGTTTTAATCTTGGTTTTATAGACTACTCGTGGAACTCTTAATTAACTTTTAATAATGACG